>JAOCZM010000038.1:5401071-6002142 GCA_026122235.1 Vinca minor | reverse complement strand
TCTTTTTCACTTCTTGAATCTGCCTACTTTTTGTAAGAGATAGATTTCCTTCCCCAATAATAAAAAAAAAGCATATAATTAAGCCCGTACTTACCGGCTTTCCTTCAAGCTTGTGTCCACAACCGGGACACTGCTTGGATCCACATAATTGATGCTCTTCAAGCTTTGCATCTATTAGATCAGAGGCGCTACTCACCGATCCCAACTGACTACTACTACTCTTATTCATTTCTCCTCCTCCGGCCGCCGCGTTCTTAATTTGGATCAACCTTATACTTCAATTTGTATCAATTTACCTTCATATTGTACAATCTCAGAATTGATGTAACGCGAACTAAGAACTAAAGACAAAAAAAAGAGAGGGATTAGGGGTTAATTTATCGCTTATAAATAGAGACTGATTTTGAAAGATAGCAGCAGTTCATATGATCATGAATGAATAAACCTTGTAAACAAAGCAAGAACTTAGTGGATTTTGAAAAGGATGGTTTTGTAAAGGAAAAAAAAAGGATGCAAAAATATTTTTTGAACCCTCTTGTAATAACAAAAAACTAAACAATATGAAACTCTAAGGTCTATAAAATTTATGTTTTCTTCTTCTTTTTAAAGAAGAAGTGGCGGCGAGGCGGCGAAGAAAGATTCAAGAAGTGGGAATAAGAAGAAGAGGAGGAAAACTGGAAAAAGAAAGAAACAGATAGAGAAGGAAATGAGGTATAAAACCTGCTTTAACCCATGGAAAAACACCAGAAATTCCTCAACTTTAACTGATTAGCCAGAGAGATAAAGAAAAAGGGTGCCCCCACCCCACCCCCCTATATGGAAAAAAATTCTCTGTCCCCATGTGTGTTTCTGTGTGTGTCCCCAACCAATTACAATTCACCATGTGTATATATAATTAGAAAAAATGTTTATATATTAAATTCTTATTGGTTGGGGACATGATTAGAAAGAGTAATGGGGATAGTGGATTTTCAACCCTATATATGCCTTTAACTCTTTGCTAAATTAAGTAGACACGGCTTCTCTGAGAAAGAAAGGCAAAGGTAGAGAGAAAGGAAAGGAAAGAAAACCCCCCAAAATCTCAGTTGATATTTTTTTTTCCCTCCTTATAACAATAACATATACTAATTAATTCTGCAATAATTGAAATTATGGACGAGGACGAATAAGAGATGGATCTAACATTTGAAAATAAATTAATAAAGTGACTTAATAAATTTTAAAGGTTAAGAAGAACCTTTGTTTTTTAGTCCCTCTTGACTGACTGACTTGAAAAGCAAAAGCTAAAAATGAAACTGCCTGCCCTTCAAAATCCTAGCTGTTAGTATGCAACTCCTACACTCCAAAGACCACTCTTCCTCTCTATAGATTATTACTTAATTTAATCAAGAATTTCATTTTCTTTTATTATATTCTTGTTTACATTTTCATAGTAAAATGTCCTCATCAATATATATCAATCACTAAAGCTATATATGCATGCACCTTCACTGTGAAAATAAGAAGTTGATGAATGTTTTTCTCAGCACGTGTTCTGATTTTTTATTAGATATTAGTTTGAGTTGACACCTAAGTTAAAAAAATAATATTTCAATTAGAATAATAATATTTTTAAATAGCTATTTTAAAACGGGAAATAAATATTTTTAGTTGTTTGATAAAAAAAATAAACAATTAAAATTACATCATCACTTTATAATTATAAGTAAACATACATTTGCCTGTAACCGGGTCGGAAAACAAGTACAGCCTCCTATTTCAACGCCCCCAAGATTTTTAAAAATATTATTATTTATCGAAATTTGATGTGTATTTTGAAAATTTTTATCAATTTCGCCCCCCAAGAATTTTTTTTGCCTTTTTTATCGCCTCCCAAAAATTTTAGAATTTTTTACCAGTTTTGCCCCCCAACACCAAATTCCTAACTTCGTCCCTGATAAGGTGTTAGTAATTTATTCCATTCTCAAAATGTTTGATTCTCTTTTAGAAAAAATAAATAAAAATGTTTTGGTTCCTTGCAATTTTAAAAACCATTTTTTAAGTGATGAATACAATTCGTTTATTTTTTTAATATGTTAATGAAATTAGTAAAGATATACTTCAACAGTCCAAATTTAAATGTTTCATTTGCCTTATGCGATGTCTGGAATGGAATGTCTCATTTTCTAAATTTAGCTAAATTTTTAATTGTATTTTAAGTTAAAGGCAATCTTTACCTTTTAGACCAAGTTAAAATGGGGCATTCAAATCTGGACGGAGAGATTATTAAAAAATGGATAGTGATTATTGGATAAAAAATTTGGGATCAATTTTGGATCAAGAAGGCATAATGTCACATTAAATTTTTACAATTATTTTCATTTTATACTCTTTGATCCTAATTATTTGATCCAACAATCATTATTGTTAAAAAATACACTATTTATTTTCTTCTCCTTTAATCTAAATACCTTATACTATATCCGTTCCTATATATAAGACTTTCATTAAATGTTGCGAAAATTAAGGAAGTAAAAAATGAAGATGTTTTTTGTAATCAAAATATCCGCATTACTCTCTTAAATAAAAGTAGTGGTATAAGTCACTTGCTACTAGCGGTGAACACCCGATATCCACATTACAAGTCATATTATAGAGAGTAATATTTGTATTTTTTTTTTATTCGGGGAGGGGAGGGGAGGGGGGTGTTGAACCTGAGACCTCACAATTCCAAGCAGAGTGCTACCCCACTGGGACGCCAATCTCTTGACAAAAATATTTGTAATATTTTATTTTAGAGAGTAATATTTGTATTTTAATTACATAACTATGACAACGAAGCGCAGCTCATGCGGTTAGATATTTCACTTTCAACTGGTAGGTCGGGAGTTCGAGTCATGCTGGAGGGGAAGTGGGAAACCACTATTAATCCTCCTTAAAAAAAATGTGAAAAAAAAAAAATTACAAAAATATTTTAATTTTTGCTTCTTTAATTTTCACAACATGTAATGAAATTCTTATATTTAGGAATGGAGGGAGTATTTTGAAGGATATATGGATAGTTAATTTGACTAATTGGTGATGATAAACCAACTTGAGAAAAAGTTTCCGTTAATACGAAATCAAGAAATGACAGAAGATTGACAATTTGGCCCAATGTATAAACCACGCAGTGATTTTTTCATAGCTTATATATGACTCAATTCCTCTAATAAGAGCCAAAGACACTCTTCATGTGCTGTAACTTATTTTGAAAGAACTTTAATTTACTAAGTTTAGTATAAACAAATTAAAAAAAAAAAAATTATATATAGATATATACTAGACCCCTTCACGCTCAATAGAAATGGAAAAAAACAACCATGAGTGTGGTGGTAGCTCGTCTCGTCCCTTAACTATGAAATTAGGAGTTCTATTCCAGCATATATGAGAATGGAGCGCATTTCATGGTCAACAATTTACCTCTTTAAAGAACTCCCGTGGGAAAGGAATTAGTCACTGATACTAGCGGTGAACACCCAATATCGACCAAAAAAGAAAAAGAAAAAGACAAGTATATAGAAAAAGGTTTTAAAAAAATAAATGATAGGAACGCACATGGGTTTTGAGCTGGACTGCTGATTATGATTCTTTTCGCCATGAATTTTGCAGAGGAAGAGAGAGGGGGGCAGAAAATACAAGATTGCTTGATATGCAAGGCAAAATGAGCAGTATATACATTTGATGGACCACCACCAGCGCCCTTGTAATAAAATACAAATCCTATGCACACGTCAAAATTCAATATTTAAGATTATCAATAAGACAATACTTCATTAACAAGCACTCCAATAAATTAATTAGCTCTTCCAAAAATCTCAATTCTAAACTAAACAAAGGAAAAAAATATTTTCTAATTGAAGGGAGGAGGGGGGCATATCATGTACTCCCTACTCATATAAAATTACCATGTCTTCTTCCCCTCATTGAAGGATGAAGGGACCCCACCACTATATTTTGGTCATCTTCTTCCTCATTCTCTTCCTCTCCCTCTCATGTTTGGGAGAACAAACAAAAAATTTACTAACTCTGTTCCATAATATAAGTTGTTTGAGAATGTAACGTAATTTAAGAAATCAAATTACAAAGTATTTTATTAGTCAAAATATAAATACTATTTTCTTAAATAAAATTGATGGTATACAAATTATATTTAAGAGAATAATATTGATATTTTAATTAATAAAGTACTTTACTTTTTACTCTTTTAATTGTCGCTACATGTTCTAAACTACTTATCACAAGGTCCATAGCCCACTGAGCTATGGTCTGCCCACAACCAAGAGGTTGTGGATTCGATACCCTCCTCACACAAATTGGCATGATTTAATTTCCAATTCTTTGGTTCTCTTTGTGTGAAGCACTTATATTCCCCTCTTGGGGCAACCGGGCAAAAAACGGTCTTCTAATTTACCTCCTCTGTGAGGCACTTATATTCCCCTCTTGGGGCAACCGGCTTGCCGGTCTTCTATCCGCCCTACTTGGGCTCCCTCCTCTGGTGAGGTCCAAAAAAAATAAAACATATTCTAAATTACTTATATTATGGAATTAATGGAATAAGTAGTAATTTGATCAGCAGCTGGTACTTGAGCATTCTTCTCTTTTGGTTTGTTAGTCAAAAATGAATAATGACTGGTCCACACAGAAGAAGGGATGCACAAATTGTCTGTCCAAAGAACAGTTATACAAAAGGCTATCTATGACTATATCTGTTCAAAATATTCCATTAGAAGATATTTTCTTTTCATTTCTTTCCTCTTTTTTTCCTGTGAAGAATTATCTCATATTGATAGCCTTTGGAAGAAAATTATAATATCTAAGTAGAGAAAATCTTGCAAATAAAGAAAAAAAAACATGGTGTACCACACGGCTAACAACTAATTGTTTTTCGATGGTAATATAATTTTTGTAAATACATACTGATGCAATCTCAAACGTCAAGCTAATTTGATTATAAATTATGTTCTGATAGCTGTGTTTGAACGGTTAAAATAAGTTAATAGTTATTTTTACAACAATTAACTTATTTTTTTAACTATTACATTAAAAATTATCATACGAGATTGTGTATTATACCGATAAGCACCGGAAGGAACTCGGTTAAAAAAGAATCATTTTTGTTCAACTTGTTTAGAGAGAGGAGGAGGAGGGGGCACAAGTTGTCTCTTTTTGTTTGTGTTGTTGAAAGGAAATGAAAGGAATGTGAGAAAGATCAGAGGAAAAAAAAGGGGGGGGGGAAGAAGTGGGTGAGACTAAGTTGACCAAAGAATTAGAGTGATTAAATTCTCAACCTAAAATAAAAAATAAAATAAAAAATGGAGCCCGCATATCTAAACATTGTGTTCTGTGGTGTTGGAAGGAGAATGTGTGTTCTTCCACATCACATGTGCCGCAATCATCTTGGCATTCTGTGCATACCAAACTTCTTCTGCTCCATTCCATCTTGGCATTCTCTTTTTCCTTTTTATCTCCTTCACCTCGCCAGTCGGATTAAAATCGATGAAAATCTCGAGAATTTGACATGTAGAATCGTTAGTTCAAATGATTCGGTAAATATAAGTATGGTCTCTATTTAGTCTTATCAGGTCAGGTTAGGTGATCGGGTTCAGTGAACTAAATTAAAAAATTCGATTAAATGTAAAATTTTAATTTTGAATTCAGTTCTAACTTCTCAGCCCTCAATCCTCGGTCATTCTCTATCCTCACCGTTAACATTGATTTAGTCTGAAAATAACCTTAATTAATTTTAAAGGTAACAGTTAGCTGTAATTCCTTATCGATTTGTGTGTTTAGGACTTTGGTATCCAACCTACATTTTCCGATAGTATTATATGGACTCAATTAATAGGATAGTTGTCTCAATAATGCAATCTTTAACCAAAAACTCAGTCTTGAAATTACTGATTAAAAGAACCATGTTCCGAGCATTTGATCCAACAATCCTTGGTAAACTATTTGATTTTTTATTCTTACTACATTGTTCGTTTTTTTACTGCCTAATATTTAATCTCTACTTGTATTAATTTTACATACCACAGCTATATGATTCATTCTTACAGTTAAACCCTTAAAGAATCAAAGTTCCCAACAAATTTTTTCTATATATGCGTAATGTTTGAACATGAAGCCCTTTTTAAGAAATATGAAGCTCTTCCCACATAAATTTTAGTTCAAGGTATATTCTTAAATCTTGCAAACTCTAACATGGTAAAATATTAAGTCTTGAATGGTATAATTATATGTTAATCTTATGAACAAAATGTCTAAATTCCGAATGAACTTTAAGCTTGTGGTGATGTAGTGTGATATTTGACTCGCATTTTGCGGGATCGAATCTCCTTCCCCCAATTTAAAAAAATGTGTGTCCCTTAATTTGTTTTCAGCCATGTGATGTCTGTGCCATTCCTTTAATGATTTGGTCATAAAACAGGCATGCTAACTCACTCATCATTCACCCAAAAGTTTATTTGAGCAGTACCATTTAATTATATGCTACTAAACATAACTCCCACTTTTCAATTTTACACCATTATTATGTTGTTGTATCCATATATAATTTTCTCATTCTTTTGTCCAATAAAATTGCACTTCCATTTCCCAACCAACCACGAAGGACAATTTTCATTTTGCTTGCTCATCAATTACTCGATCTGTTTAGTTAACAGTCAAAATGTGTTTATATGTATAGATACTTTCATGGTTCAATTTCTATTAACCTACTTAATGACATTAGATATGTAACACTTTTCTTATTGAAGTCGTGCAGGCTTACTTAACGGTGTATTTATATAAAAATAAAAATAAAAAATAAAGTAAAAGAAATACGGGAAAAGGAAAAGAAGCAAGGGAAAAAGGAAGATCAAAGTTGGAGAAAAAAAGGAGGAAGAGGTGAAGGTAACGTAGAAGTTAGGAATTTTGGAGGGTTTATTCATGTGAGTTGGGTATGACCCTTTTCTCCTCTTAATCTGATTTGTTTGGATATTATCCCATTACTTCTCACTCCTAGAATAAGAGTTTGATATGTTAGGTTCAGCTAATATTTCTTCTTCGCTTTTGGTTCACTCCAACCCACCCTCCCCTCCGGTATGAATTTTCTATCCCCGTTTGATGTTCAATTTCCTGTACTACTAATAAAAAATTGACATGTGTTAATTTTAAATTAAAAAAATTATAAACTAAATAAAACAGTAGAACCCGTAGAGAAAGAATAAACATGTGACAATCATATATTCGTGAGAATAAAGAACGAAATACATAATGGAGATATAGGTTTTTTCCCTCCCCTCCCACGACCCTCTTTGCATGAGTTTTGTCCATATTTCCCAACATTTAACTAACAAGTTTTTTACTTTATCTTCCTCCTTTTCCCTATTGCATCATCCTTCACAAAAATAAATCATAAATTAAATTTAAAAAGTTTTTTATTCTAAAAAATGACGTTATCGTAATCAGTGCAAAAAATCACTATGACCTTGCCTAATTTACTCAAACGGTCTTCTCTTTCTTCTAACTTAAACCAATAAGTAAAGATAAAAATATAAAGTAATTGATAAAATGTTCATAATGCATTTGTTGCGTCATATTTTTCTATAGGAATCTACTATAACAAATCTGCCTATTGTTTGTTTTCCTATTTGTCATTTTCTATATTGTACAGATTAATTAAGCCATGACTTCGCTGAACTTGAGAATATTAGAGAGGTCAAAATATAAGAAGTTGAAAAGACTGAGTTTTTCGTCACTTGCTCGGTTGTCAATTTCTTTTTCTTTTTTATTATTATTATTTATAATGCAGTGGCTGAATTGGTGATGTATTCTTTATCGGACCAATTATTTTACTTTAAGATACTCAATTAGTAAAGTATTTCTTTTAAAGTCACAAGTTCTATATTTCCCAGATCAATGAAGGTAATACATGTATACCAAAAAAAATTAAAAAAAAATAAAATCAACTCAAGGGAATTCACTCTTCTTTGAAAATGATTTTTTTTTTTTTTTTATTTTGTCAACTATATTAGTTCATAAACAAATTTTTAAGATGATATTAATTTGCTTCGTACCAAGATAAAGCTTCTCATACATTACTGATCCATTTTGAAAATTTTCCAACTAATTCACACCTTAAATGTTGAAATCCACTACCATCTAAACCTTATCACCTATTAACAGAATCTTTAACATTGAAATTGTACTAGAGGTTGAAGAAGAGTCAAATTCGTACATCTCCGAATGGTATATCTTTTGCAATATTAAAGACCAAGAGGGTCAACATTCACCAGAATATCTGATAATATGGTGTGTCATTCGACTTTCATTATGTGCGATCGAATCCCTCTCCCAATTAAAAAAACAAAAGACCAAGAGGGGAAGGAAGAAAAAACAACGGGGGACAAAAGTATGGGTGCCGAATTTCCCAACTACGGCTATGCTTTGCGAATAGCACATGCAAGCATCCCCAATGATCTAACCCACATTAAGCCCAAGCCCAAATACCAAAGACACAGCCCACATTAATCCGGAAATACACAATAGCTAGATAGCAATATTATGGCAGCTATTGCATTTGTTTACCAATTTCATTCAAAATTCTAATATAAATTTTCATTTTAAATTCTACATTTGTTTTTCTGATTAATCTTTGAATTTCACATATTCTCTTATAAATAATTTACTTTTTCAATCTTCATATAGGAATCTTAAATATAAAAAATTTAATCCAAAAGTGAAACCAAATATAAATTATCAAAACTGAAATTGTTTGAAAAATATCAACTCAAATAAGAAAAGTACAGAGACTAATCCAATATTTTCTTATTTTTTCCCCTAACCTGTCAATATCGACAAATCAAAACCTCTCATTAAACATTGAACAAAAATAAATTGTGACCAGCAGCTAGCATACAACCCCGGATTCATCTTGATTTTGCACATGGGTAGTGCTAGGTGGCTCTACTATGCTACCCAAGTCCAACTTTTTAGCCCCTAAGAAAAAGATCAAGATCAAGTCTACTCAAATCGAAGCAAATTTCTGTCAATTATATTTATTAGCAGCAAATTTCCAAATGCTCAACAAATTTTACGCCAAAAATAAAGAAAAAATATAACTTACAAAGTGTTATTAAGAAGGTCTCGAGTATTAATGCCGCTTGCTAAATTATAATTCATTATTATCAACAACTAGAGGCCCTCAAGGAAGGCTCAAAATTTTCATATTGCTCGTGATTATAAGCCATGTTCCAAGGGAATTTCTTAACCAAGCCAACTCACTTTGAGTGGAACTTGCTGCTAACTGCTTCATAACTTGGGAGGTAAAGAACTGCCACCGGTAACGAACAATCAAAAAATGAATTAATCTCAACAAGAAACCATTACCATTGCAAGAAACTCGTTTTTTTAAGAAAAATATGTAATAGAAGACTTACCATCTCCATAAGATGCCATTGTAAGGGGAGTAGAAAGAAGTTTCTGAGCTATAGCTGCAATATCCTTTGCTGATACTTCGTCTACAGCCTTCAAGAAATGGTCCACGGGTTTCCTACAAAAGATGATGGTGGAAACAAAATAAATTCATTTACCCAAAACAAGAAATAAAGAGGTAAAGGAAAGATGAAGCTTGGAAGACTAGTACGTAAACCTGATGAATTCAAACTGTAAAAAAAACAAACAACCAGACCATACCTCTCTTGGAACGTCAAAATTTGTCTACCTATATCCTCTGATGCAACCATCTGCAGGAAAACGCCAACAGTAGTAATTAATGCTCCAAAGACGCTATCTAAATCCTATCATCCACAAACAGGAAAATCTAAGAACATATTGGAAATTTTGCATACTCTGGATTCTAGGTTCATCAAAATGGCAGACTTTGTCGACTGTTTGGCACGATCTAGCTGTACTTGATCAACTGCATCACAAAGAAATGGAATCATAAAGTATTTCTTCACCTATGTCAAAAGAAAATCTTGAAACAGAAAAGGAAAGAAAAGAAGGGGAAAATGTACAACAAAATTGCTGACCTTCTCCAGGAGTCGCAACTGCAATGAGTTCTCTGACGGCAACATCAATGGCTTTTGAAGCAAAATCAGAACTCTGAATACAAAGTTAGGTTTCAAATCAACAGAGTTGCTGAAAAGTGATCAATAAAACGAACAGACTGATGAACATATTTATCACACTGTGTCTACTATAGACGCATGAGCAATTAGGATCATCAGAAACAGTGTCATGCTTTCTAGGATTCTCATCTAAGAGACAAGTTGAAAGAATTAGACAATTAAGTAGAAAGCTAGTCAGAAAGATATTAACGAGGTAACTTTCACATCACAGAAGCAAAGGACAATCAAGAGCCAGTACTCAAACATTGATAAGACTTACCTAGGGCAGCTTACAGAAAAAATGATCCGACTATGACTACTCTACATTGATAAGACAAATCCTAACAGGAAATTATACACAAAACCAGATAAAATTTTATCCTAGATGCTGAAATCCGATTTTGTGAGAGCTTTTGACATTAAGAGAGCCTAAGAACACATGTTTACAAAAAATTACAGTGTAGAACAGCAAAGATCATTTAAAAAGTCCTACCTAGTACCTTCCACCTTCATTCCTTAATATAAGACTTTTCAGGACATGTAGCGAAAATTAAGAAAAGTAAAAGTTAAGATGTTTTTTTAATTGTTGAAATATAAAGTCTCATACCGACTACCCAAGGAAGATCCAATTTACTTATAAGCTCATGGGTTAACACCTCTCATTGCCAATTGGTTTTGAGAGGATACGGAGACCCATGAGCTAATTTTCACATGGTATGAGAGTTGGCCCTTAGGCGGGATGTGTTGACTCATAATGCCCGAGTGGGCTCTAATTATCCCCGTACAACCCAAGTAGGGAAACGGGCCTTCATCTGTCCCCGCGTGGCCCAAGAAGGGCGGCGGCCTTGAATTGATTTTCACCTCGAGGTGAGGAGTATTGAAATTGATCCCACCTCGATGTGAGAGGGAGTGTTGAAATATAAAGTCACATACCGCCTGCCTAAGGAAGATCGAATACAATTACAAGCTCATGGGTTAACACCTCTCATTGCCAATTAGTTTTGAGAGGATATGGAGACCCATGAGCTAATTTTCACATTAATAAAAATATCAATATTACTTTCTTAAATAGAATTAGTGGTATACAAGTCTTATTTAAGAGAGTAATATTGATATTTTGACTAACAAAGTACCTTACTTATTACTTCCTTAATTTTCGCTACATGTCCTGAAAGTCTTATATTAAGGAATGGAGGGAGTAGAAAACATACTTTTATACTATTACAACTTTACTTTAAAAAATTCTCCAACAGGTGACTTACAGTTGTACCCTGAACCCCAAACAATCCGGTGCTGTTGTAAACAGTACTGAAGGCAGAAAACGACTGCATCCGTGGAAACTCATTCAAGACATTAAGATCTGCATATCACATAAAAACATCAGTGCCAAACTCGTTTAACCTTGGCACACAGTTATATAAGAAAAGAACGGTTAAAGCGCCCCGAGCCCTTAAATTTTGATCATCTCCACTCCTTTTATGACAGCCAACTCTTAAAATTTGATTCTTTTTCAAAGTGTTATTGTATGTCTAACTTTGCAAAATTTCTTTCAAAACATTTGCCCAATTTCTTACCTCAAACGGATTCATGCTAAGACACTGTCAAGTACCATCCACTGGAAGAATGTAGAAGCTGAAGAATAAATGAAAAACTAGGGGGGAAATGAAAAGACCAAAAATAAGAAACGACAAGAAGAAAAAGAACAGTCAGGGAGGGAAATCAGGTAAAGGAGGAAGAATCTCAAGTAGATAAAGGAAAAGAATGACGCAAAACATATGTTCTCAGAAGTGTTGAGAATGAGATCTTAGGAGCCCTAAATACCCATTTTCCATTCAACCCAAAAATGAATAACATTTTAGAAAATTCAGTGGAGCGTCACTTTTAGCTTCTTTTTTTTAGTGTGATGTCTGCGCTTGTTAACTTTTGCCACAAGCAAAATGCAGATTCCGTTTTCTATAGCTACTGTGTGTTCAGATAATCTAATTTCAGATGCCAGACGGGCTAATAGACAAGTTAAAACTTACATCATCAGTTGCAATTAATCAACTAAACAACTAATACTTAAAAGCTTTGCCAAAGCATTATCAAACAATCAGATACTATGTAATTAAAAAGAAGATAAGAACCACTGATCATAAGAATTGAAGATACCCAAAGTTTATGCTTCTCAATTTGTTAAGTGGTTTAGGTAGTTGAAATAATAATTTAAACAAAAGACAACAATTCAAAAATCATCATAAAGTACATGGATAAGATTCCATATACTTCAGTGCTTTTAATAGAAATACGCCAAATCGGAATATTCTTGATATCCCAAACAACTTACATAATCTTGAGTACATTCCTTTCCCTGGGCCCCCAGCTGAAAAAGATCCTCCTCCACCCATGAGCATCTACAGAAAAAACTATATTACAATTTCCTCACAACAATGAATTTAAAATGGATGGTATAAAAATAATCAAAGAGAATTATCAAGGGTGGGTAGCAAGTCGTCAAGAGTGCCACAGCCCAGTGGGGCTGGCCTCTGCCCACGACCGTGAGGTCGCGGGTTCGACACCCTCCCCCTACATGGGGCCAAATAATTCTCCCTTCCTAGGGCGTCCACTTCCTCCTATGAGGCTAAAAAAAAAGGTAGCAAAGTCAAAATTTTAAGCAGTAGAATACCGATTGATAGGCAATTGACAAAGATATCATGCAGCCAAATAAGTTCAAGAGAATACCTGAAGTACTGTCAAAGTCATTGCTTCCTTTGACTTTATCCAGCCACCATTTAGTTCGAAAGCAAGAGCAAAATGAGTGATCTGCTCAACAATAGAGAAAATAAATTTTCTAGTAATTCATAGGACAAGCTGTTCTGAGTTGGCTTAACTTAAGAAGAGATGTAATCAGGAATTTGGGGCACTCACCCCTGAGTCTCCTTGCCTACGGAAATCACCTCCTACATACACAGGTTTTGGCACCTCAGGGCATGGAGTTTTAGGCAAGTCAGAGAGCAGTGGTTCTGCAATTTTCAAAAGCTCATCATGTTCGACACCTGATGCTGCAAGCACCATCCTTGGAGCAGTATAATTTTCCTATAAACAAAGAGCAAGTTAGGAGCTAAAGAGGATAAAAGTAATGCTTAAAAAGATTAGGGGATCTAAGGAGCGTGAATCTTGGAATGATAGACTGCTTAAGAACTCACAGCTACAAATGCCTCAAGCACGGTACTATTTAATCCGTCCACAGAAGATTCGGTGGCCATAAGTGGATTGGCAAAAGGACCTGCATACCCAGCAGAGTGAACTGCCTCCATAAGCAAGTGTTGAGGGTTTTTGGAGTATTCACTAATACCGCCTTTCATCTTTTCAATCTGAGGAGCGTAAAATGGCACTTTTATAACAAAAGATATAAAGTAAACATGAGAAGCACTTCATGAAGACCACAAGACAAGAAGTACCTGCTCATTAACCTCCCAATCGAGGAATGCAGGGTTCCTCACACTATCAACTAGAAGTTCTACCATTTCAGGAACATGGGTTTTCAAAGCATCGTATGTGTAAGTAATCTGATCGCGAGCGGCTGCACATGTCACGTGACCACCAATTGCCTCCACCTCTCTTACAACACGAAAATGACTTCTATTCGTTGTACTCTTGAAGGCCATACGTTCCAATAGGTGGGTAGACCCAAACGTGCCAGGTGTTTCATAAATTGAGCCACAATCAACATATAATCCAATTGAGGCAGCAGGGCTCTGTTAAAATCAAATTCACTAATAAGAAATCTTTGTGGGAGGGGAAAAAGAAACATTTCTGACTCTTTTCAAGGAAATAATTTATACATACCGCTGAAGCTTCTGAGGCAATTTTAAGACTATTTGGAAGAGTTGTAATTTTGGTCTTCCCAGGTTCAACATAATCAGGCAGTGCAGGTGGGATGGCAACATCTTTAAGTGGGAAGTCTAAAGAAGAAAGTGAACTAGATGTATCTCTTGTCAGCCAGCTAAAGAAACCCCCCAAGGAGGATTGGCTGGCAACAGCAGTAGTTGCAAATCTTTTCAATGATGCATTGCGGTCCTGTCACATTCCCAAAATCATGAAAACATGCCATTTTTATGAGTCAGTCGGCGCAAACCTGATAGTCTTATAGCACGAATACAGTAAAGCATGATGGAACAATAACTTCAAAAATCTAACAACAACTGCATTTATAGAGTTCCATATAGAGGTGATAATTCATTTTTTTTCTTTCAGAAGAATTCATTTTCCTGTAATTATGTGGCGCTAATGATCAGTGCTGTTAAGGCAATGAGGCGCAAAAGGGGGTCTGGAGCCTTGAGGCGCAAGGCGCAAAAAAGACGCGCGCCTTTGTAAAAAAAGGCGCACTTTAAATATAATTATTATATACAACAACAACAACAACAATAGCATAACCCATTAAATCCCCAATAATTGGGGGTATGGGTGGGGATGGACGGGATACAGACCTAACCTTTGTCTGTAGATTATTAATATATAATTTTAGACCAATAATATATGTGTGTGTGTGTGTAAATATATAACAAAACAAGAGAAATAATTTATGCCTAAGAAACTCTCTCTGTATTTCTCCTGTAATTCCTATACATGTTTTCCTTTCCTCCAAGAAAAGAAAATTGTAATCCTCTTGCCCCTCTCCTTACTATCTCAAAAAAGTGAAACTTACTCACATGATCTTGTTTGTCATTAACAATTAAAAAGAAAAAAGAAAAAAGGCTAAAGGACTTTGAGTAAAAGAAAAGGATAAAGAATACCAACTCCAGTGCACATCCCACATTCCTCTATTTTCATTTGTTAAATAAATATTAAGTTGTAGGCAAATACATGGAAAAAGGCACTTTTGAGTTCTTTTCGGACTCCCAAAGGATTAATTACACAAAGGCGCGCCTGTGCCTGGAGCCTTTTCTTCAAGGCGCGCGCCTCACTGATTTGAGGCGCGCCTGAAATATTGAGGCGCTATCCCTCGAGCCTGGAGCGCAAAGGCGCGCCTGAGGCGTGAGCCTTAACAACACTGCTAATGATAAATCACAATCCATATCTTTTACTAATGACCGATCCTAAGCTGCAAAAGAACCAACTTTCGATTCCAGGACCGCTCTCCATTCTCCAAACAATTTCCAAATGCTCCAAGAGATACATAAGGATTTCACCAGCAAATAGGTGAAATTGTTCAATTTAGAACAATGATAAGTTTTTCTCAATGTTGCAGAAGTCGCTAGTCGGTCGGCAGACAGGGGACTAGCGACTAGTCGGACTAGTCGGGGATTAGTCGGCGACCCTAAATTACAACGTTATAAAGTTATAAAGACTAAAACGTAATTTTTGAAAGTTATTTTGGACTATTATACAAGGTATTTCTAAATTTAGGACTTGTTTGTAATATAAGTATTTGATAGGATTTATGTGATAATTATTTATATTGTCATTTTAGTCCTAGGTATATATATCCTCTTTATCCAACCCTAGGAAGAAGAAACTCTAAAATTCACTTTTCTTCTTCCTTTTTCTCTTTTCCAGCGGCGCCCTCTTCTTCTCCGGCGCCTTTCTTCTCTCTCTATTCTTTTTTCCGTTCCCCCTTCCTCATTTCTCTGCTTCCTTTTTCTCGTTCCAGCGGCGCCTCTCTCTCCATCCATCACCGCCGCCTGCGGTTCTTCTTCACCGCCGCATCGCCGCCGCCTTTCTTCTCTGCAGGTACGTGTTTTCTCTCACGCTCTTTGGTTTTCCCCCCGATTTTTGACCGACTAGATACTAGATCCGACTTTTTGACCAATTTTTTTCAAAGACCCGATTTTTGGATTTCTGGGCGGCCACCGGCCGACTTCCGACTAGTCCCCGACTAAGTCGGCCAAGTTTTACAACACTGGTTTTTCTCACATTAATATCAATTCTCTGATACATAAAAAATTCTTAACTCACAAACTTTTGAAGCAATATTACTAGCAACAAAAAGGAGTTCCAATAGATGATACCGTAAGGTTAAGATGATATATCTACATAGATTATCAATGATATAACAAGCTAGAAAGTAAGTTCATTCACAGAGTTCCATATAAAGGAGATAAGTCATTTTTTTCTTCCAAAATAATTCATTTTTTCTCTGTAAAACCGCAAACTATATGATGCCGAAGATAAATCAATGACCATATCTTTACCGATGGCAGAATCTAAACAGCTCTTGATTCCAGAATCTATTTCATTCTTCGAACGATTTCCAAATGCTCCAAACTATTTCACGATTAAAAGATTAAATAGGTCAAATGATTAAATTAGTAAAAGAATATATGTTCACATTAATCTCCTTTCTACGACTATACATGACAAATTCTCAATAGAAATTCTTTTGAAGAAAAATATTTCTCGCACAAAAACAGAAGTTCCGATGAGCTGCGATTTGATATGATGAGGACTAAGAAATGATTAAAAAAATCAACAAGCATTTACTAGAAATTTAACGGAGTTACCTTGAGAGCTCGGAGGCGTAAGGCGGCAGCTCTATACATGGTGGTGGTGGTGGCGACGTCCGATCAGCGACTGTAAAAAGTCCAGTCTTAGAGGAAGAGAGATGCTGGCGTTTCTGTTACCGAAGCCGATGAACGCAGGGTTTGAGATTAGCTGAGGAGAGAGTGTGGCGGGCAAACAACAAGGAGTGAGTCCTCCTGTGGCACGTGCGAGAGTTTCTTGGGAAGAGTTTTTCTTTTTCTTTTTCCCTTTTTTTTTCAAAGTTGAGCTTAAAGCCCGGGCCTTTATTTGTTGGTTTCCAATAGATTTCATGAGTTTTAATTTGGACCTTCAGTTAGCAAGAGAGACAAACAATGGTAGTCCAAACACAGCCAATTTTCACAAGCATCTAATCCATAGACTAGTTTTCTTCTATTATTTTTTTTTTATGAAAATCCATTATACCATTTTTTCCATGATGATTGACGTGCTTTTATTTTTTTAAAATTATTTTTTTATTTTTTTAAATTATTATTGTTCGAATTAATAAACCTAACATGCATATATACATATTGTGTGTATACAAACTGAACAGTTGTTCAACAGGTTTGCTGATGATAACGGATGCATTTGGGGATCATAAATTTTTTTTGTTACCTATTTGATATATTCGGTATGGACCTGATAATATAAGTGATTATATTAGGACTCGACCTCCCAATTGAAAAAATCTGTCTCATATTTCTTTGAATAACCGTCTCAATCGCGAAAAATTCTGCGATGATCGAAATCCACCAAGGAGAATCAAAACCCGTTAACTGCATCAGTTTAATCCCGCTAGCTCCAGTTGGGATAATAAAAAAAGGGTAGTGATTATTGGATAAAAAATTTGGGATCAAATTTTGATCAAGAAGGCATAATGTCACATTAAATGCTAACAATCATTTTCATTTTATACTCTTTGATCCTTATTTGATCCAAAAATTTTGATCCAACAATCATTATTGTAAAAAAAAAATATTACACATTCAACGCAAAATTTTCACTGTGGCCAACACATTCCCCGTTTCTAGTTTCTTTCTCACTTTTGCCCCCATTCTCCTAACAGATTCTGCACAAAAAGACTTTCAGAAATTTCCTATCCAAACCAATCTATCCCTAACTTAAACCTAATTTGATTATTCCAATCGATCAATCAGTCATCAGAAGATCAGAAGTGATAGAGATGGGGATCAGATTCATATTAATGGTGAACAAGCAAGGTCAGACTCGGCTTGCCCAATATTACGAGTACCTCACAATCGAAGAAAGACGTGCCCTTGAAGGCGAAATTGTTCGCAAATGCCTTGCTCGCAACGAACAACAGGTTTGCCTAATGCTATTTTTGAATTATTAATTGCTCTTAATTAGAGTCATTCGGGAATTGGTTTATTATTATCGGTTAGATTTTGCTGTTAAATATGTGCAGATAGAAAACAATTAGTTTAATTATTACTATTCAATTTGGATGTAGTTACTAACTACATTCCAGAACATAAGTGGTTTGGTACACGTAGCTAAAGTCAAGGAATAAAAAAATAAAATAAAAAAAATACTTTCGATAGTTAAAATGTCAATATTACTCTATTAAATAGTACTTGGCCAGTATGATCTTGGGGTATGATATTGATTGACAAATACAACAACAATGAAGCCTTATTCCTTGAGTGGGGCAACATGAATCAACATAAGATTTACATGTGATGAATACATTCCTTACATATCCTTCTATCTAGGGACGAAGCCAGGAATTTGGTGTTGGGGCAAAACTGCAACAGTATATAGAATTACAGAGCTCAAGTGATAAAAACGGCATGGGAATCGGGTAGCCCAAGTGGTAAGGCTACCCGGCCACGGGATGGAGGTCCGTGGTCGATTCCCGTATCTCCCCTTGTGGGGTAAATAAAATTCTCCTCCTTGTCAGGCTAAATTCCCTCCCCAGGCATGGGGCATGCTACAATCTCCCTATCTAGGGTACTCTCCCCTCTTTCCCTTCGGGGGCAATCGCCTCAGTGCGCTCAAAAAAAAAAGTGATAAAAACGGCAAAAATATTCTTGGGGGCAATAAAAAGGGCAAAAAAAATTCTTGGGGGAGCGAAACTAATAAAATTTTCCAAAATACACATAAAATTTCGATAAATAGTAGTATTTTTAAAAATCTTGGGGGGCGCCGGCCCCCTCCCGCTCCCCTTGTCTTCGCCCATGCTTCTATCAAACAGCGTACTCTCATCCAAGTCTAACAAATACATATCATTCTTGATATTCTGTCCAAACTTTCATCAGCCTCTCCTACCTCTTACAACCTCATGTCTTCACTGGAGCGTCACTCGGCCTTCTTTTTTTATGTTAACATATTACCAGACCAACGGAAGCGATTTTCACTCATTTTTTATGTACTATGCAGTATTTGTTCAAGATATGATTCTCATTTATTAGTTGTGTTTTAATTGCTGAGGACTCCTTTAATTCTTATTACTTCAAGGATTTTCTGAATCTCTCTGTCCTTTTCCCCTTGTAGTTACATTGAATTCCTTTCACTCAGTTCTTGCCTACTATTGCTAACAATGCATTGTTTGACAGTGTTCATTTGTTGAGCATCGCAACTACAAGATTGTGTATAGACGATATGCATCACTATTCTTCTTGGTGGGAGTTGACAATGAAGAGGTAAGTTATTCGGTGTCTTCAAGGAATTAAAAGTATTAATATTTCTTGTTTATTCCCAAAATGACATATGTTCTCAAATTTGCATTCTTCAAAAGCTCTGTAGGCCAAAGTAAGCTTCTTTTTTAAGTTGTTGCAGAATAACATTTTCATTTTCTACTACTACTTTAGCACTTGTATCAACAGTGGCATTTTCATTAATGCACCCTGGAAATGGTTCACATGTCTTAGGGTATTTTATACCGATTTTCATATGAAAGTTTGAGCCCATACTACCTATTTTCATGTGTGAGTATGCATACTACCTATTTTCATGTGTGAGTATGCTGGTGGTTCTCAGTTATGTCGACCCTAGGATTCAATCACCTGTATCTGTTTTGGTTTACTTGGACCATTTCACTATTTTTTATACCTTAAACGTTTAACTAATCAAGCACTCTGTCAAACGTTCTGGAAACTACATGTAGACAGAGGACCTGTTTTCTTCTGAAACAAATATGGAATTCCTTTACAATTGAATATGTACTACAGAATTTATGTAAGGTCTTTCTGCTTTATCTATTCCTAGATGATCCCCATCTGTTATTCAGTTATTACTATAGATTGTTTCATCCTGCTTTTCTTTGATCTTGTATTCTGCAGAATGAACTTGCAATTTTAGAATTCATACATTTGTTGGTTGAAACCATGGATCGGCATTTTGGCAATGTGGTAAGTTTCTTAGTGAATAGTTCAGGCTCATGCTTCTTTATATTTTGATTTGCTTCTATTATGTGAATTTGGATGTGTTCATCTTCTATAATATCTTCCGTCTGCTTGCAGTGCGAACTGGATATCATGTTTCATCTGGAGAAAGCGCACTTCATGCTGGAGGAAATGGTCATGAATGGGTGTATTGTTGAAACAAGCAAGGCTAACATCTTGACTCCAATACAGTTGATGGAGAAAGCTTCATAAGTTGTCTAAAAAATCGTTGCTGTACCTATGCAAGGGTTCCCTTTGTTGTATTTGCATTAGAAATTTTTTAGTGAACATTCTACGATTCAGATTCATGTATAATTTTTATATTTCACCATACTTGGCATCAAATTTAGCATTATTTTACTTTGGATGTGATACTGTCTTTGGATGTGATACTGTCTCAATGTGGTACTCCAACTTTGTGGGAACAATCACTTCACCACATAATCAAGCAGTCCTGAATATTATGTACAAAAAAAATGCTTACTTCACAATTGAGCAGCAACAGCATCTTTGATCTGGTAATTCTGCCTTCCTAAGCGCAATGATCAGCATGCTGCAGGCCTTCCATCCTTCCTAGGATCACTAACTGCTGTAAGTAATCCATAGACAACATTGTCATTAGAAAATTTTCCAAATTTCCTAACAGAATCCATTGTAGTTTCAAGGTTTTGAACTATGAGTTGACAGATTGCTCCCCCTGCTTTTGGCTGTAGCTGGTGACCCCTCTCTTTCAAGAATTGCTTTTTCGCATCAGAGAGTTCAATATGATCACCATCTAAAACTGTCCAGTTCTCATACTGAACAACATTTGGGATTAGCTGCACAAATTTAAGACTTGAAGTTAACATATTTTCTAGAAAATCGTGCTACGATTTGAATGCTGAGTACATTAGAAGAAGAAACCTTGTGGTAAACTCTAGGACTCTGAACAGCAGCTAGAGGATCCATCCCCAGAATAAAATGGTTGATGAAAACCTGGATTACTGCTGGAATTATATTCAAGCCGCCACTACCACCAATCACCCCCGCTAGTTGGTTATCCTAATGAGAGAAACAAGAAATTCTAAAATGCAGATTCTTTTACCATTTGCGATAAATCATGAGAAAAACATGGTATGACGCAATCTATTAGTGTACCTTGAGAACGATGATGGGAGTCATTGAAGATAACGGTCTCTTGTTTGGTCTAATAAAATTAGCTGGAGCAGGAGGAAGATTATCAGGAGATATTTCTGTTGGTGTAGAGAAATCTCCCATTTCATTGTTCAGCACAATGCCTGTTGATGGAGACTGCACCCCACCTCCAAAGGCATAATTAACCGTTGTTGTCATCGATACAGCATTTCGATCTTTATCCACGATACAGAAGTGGCTGGTCCCATGGTCCCTGAGCTGACTCCATCTGTTATGTGAAGGAAATCATCAGAAAGTTTTCGAGGAAAATGAGTAAAACAAATGTTTGAGTGTTAACAAAAGTTTAATTCATTTGACCTGTACATATAGTACTCGGCAGGGAAAGTGGTGTTGTCAAATATCTTTTGTTTAATTTCTTCGGCGAATGAATGGGAAAGCATGTCAGCTGTAGTTTTACTGATATTCACAAAGTCAGGGTCACCTAGATTCATCCGGATTGCAAACATATGTTTCAGTGATTCGATCAGACGATGAAGACCCAAAGCACCTGTCACAGCATTTGTTCTAGCATAGCTATCTAAGATGTTGAGCACCTGAAATGTCGCACATTGCACAAGCTTTGGGTCAAATAAAATAAGAATCCCGTAGATGATGCGGAACTTGTTCACGCGGTTATGCAATGGAGAATAGAGTTAAAAAGAATAGGAAAGTGCCAAGAAAAGGGTTTTGCAAGTAAAAAACATATCATTAACAGCGGGAAAATACTAACCAGCGAGATCCCGAGTGTGCCACTTGATGGCGGTGGCATTCCTAAGATTGTGTAGCCCATCGCATTAACTTCAACTGCGTCTGTAACATCCACCCTATAATTCCTTAAATCCTCCATCCTCAAAATTCCACCGGCTTTCTGTACATCTTCTACTAGCTTTTCACCAACTGTTCCGTTGTAGAAGGCATCTGGCCCTTTTTCTGCTACAGCCTCTAGGCTGTGCCCAAGTTCCACGTTGTAGCAAATATCACCGGCCTTGAGCAATTTTCCTTTTGGTGCATAAACTTGTCGTAAGCCAGGGTCAGATAGTACTTTGTCAGTACACTTTGCAAGGGACGATCCAAGGTATGGAGCAACCACAAACCCGTCTTTAGCAAGTTTGATTGCGGGTTCAAACAGAGTTTTCCAAGGCAACCGCCCATATCTTAGCCAAGCCTCGTGAAGCCCGGCTAGTTCACCAGGAACTCCCATTGAGAGTGGTCCCTGATACTTCGCATCTCCATTATTCTCATACATGTTCTGAGATGATAAAGCAAAGAAGTTAATAGATTAAGCATGAATGTTTCTATTTAATATCCTATGTAACATCTCCAACAGTGACGTTTCTATTATAGTATTTAATGTTTATGGTCTCTCTTTTATGATTTATAATATATGAATGAAAAATTCTTCGTTAGAAATATTACAGGAGGTATCACAGAGGATCTGATAGTACTTTTTTCAACATGATCAAACCAAGGAATATGGGCAAAAGAATTAATGAACCTGTGATGCAGCTGAAGGAGCAGTTTCCCTCATATCAAATGATTGGGCTCCTAGTGTTGATGAAGAACGAACAACCATGAAAGCTCCGCCGCCTATTCCACTGGACATAGGATTGACAACCCCAAGGCACAATGCAGTTGCAACTGCAGCATCAACAGCATGCCCACCTTTCTCAAGTATCACAACACCTATCTCCGAGCAACGCCCATCATCAGCAGCAACAACTGCTTGCTTTGACTCAACAATGCCAGAATCTCCAAGCTTCACTCTCCCTTTTGAATCTTTATGATCTCTTACCACCCAAAAACCTGAGTGGCTTTGCAATGTGATGACCACACCTAAATGCACAAAAAATAGGGTACAAATTCAAAGTAAAATCCTGTATCAGTATATTTCCAATCTAATGAAGGCCAGTGCAGTCAGCATAGCACTTCCCGATATACGGAACCACAAGGTTCCATATTCGACACCCCTGTCCCGATAATAAAAATGTCAATAGCGTAGTTAGAGCAACATTTATGACTCGAAGAATAAGGATAGATAGGACAACCCACTTTCCCAAGACCTTTATTTTTTCTCTCTCTCTCCTTTTTTTTTTTGTGTAAAAAAAGATTTCTAACATCATTCCACAATTCTTGGAAACCAGGGGGGGTAAAGGTTGAGCACGTAATTCTCTAAAACCATTACTTAGCAAAAAAAAAAATTCTCTAAAACCATAGAATCCTGACATAAGAGCAATTTTTTTCTTAGAACCATTCCAATAGGCCGTGAGCACCTCTTAAACTTAATATTAAGTCCGGCCCTACTCGTAGAAGTGGATATCCTTCTGCAAGTGGGGCCAACGTTGACTTTTTGAGTGAGAGGTGGTAAGGATTGGAAAATTTCAAAGTAGAGCCGCCTTGTGGGTTGGCTCCATAATTCTCTCACATAAGTAGTTGGGGCGAGGCCTACTAAATGAATAGGAGGGTAGACTCCGCCCCAACTCATCACAAGGGCGGCTCGAAAAATTACCTGACAGAACTTAATTATAAACAAGGCTTTGGAGAACAGGTCCAGAGTCTCGATTAGAGTAGCTTTTCCATTTTTCCTCAATCACATAATCAATCTTTTCAAATAGATTACCTTAATTTTTACCGTTACGGATTAAAGAAAGTGTCAATTTCTCATGAGTGAGTGATGATTAAACCCCAAAACCCATGAGGATCACAAAATCCAAAGTATGAAAAAATTAAAATAAAAAACCCCAAGAAAAATTATTCATCTATGGATCTTTATAAAATAAACAAGAAAAACTCACAAGTTATGAGGATGAATGCAAGAAAAAAAGTGAGAATTGTTTTCCATCTCTTCTTCTTGTTAGAAAAGTCAACAAGAAGAGTAGCTTCAAGATTCTGCTTCCCCTTCATCATCTTTTGCTAATAATTCACACAGAGAGAAGCAGAATTAGCAACACAGAGAGAAGCAGAATTAGAGATATAAAGGATTGAGAGAGCAGAGGTGAGTGGCAAATGAGACGGCGTGTTATTGAATCGGCGCTAGTTGAGGCTGACTTGTCGTATAACCATTTTTCGTATGTATTCAGATTCCACTCAACAGTGCCTCCAAAAGTATCTTTTTTTAAAGGACGTAGGAATCTTTATGTGGGGATTTTTTTCTTTTTTTCTTTTTTTTTTTAAACGAACTGATTCAATGTACTTTATGGTTTAAAATTAACTATATTATACAAAATAATAGAAGAGATAATCTAATGATTTTGTGATTAATTCTAAATCATATAGATTAAATCCATATTAAAAAATTTCATTTTTGGGCTTTCTTTTTGCATTTGATTTTCTAGTTGAATTTTTGTGGAAAGCAAGGTGACAACATGGATCTTTGGGATATTCTAAAATGGACTTGGTTCATACAGAGTTGTAATTCAGAATTTATCATCGATAATAATTAATTAATAAAATTTTCTCAATGAAAAATATTGAACCAAAGGTACATTGAACCTAGTCTATAACATAAGTTATGAACCTGCCTATCTTTTCAGTACAATTCTCATCTGTTCTTATTTTTAAATTTTTGTTTTCCACACAAATTGGTACTATGTGCTTCTTTTTCCTTTTCTTTTCCAAAAACTTCTATACATTAATACTTTATATAAGAATAACCTTCTTATAGTAATAAAAAATTATGGTCCCAACTGGGGACTAGTTATAAATAAGAATAAACTCTACATTGTAATATTCCAAGTTTTTTTAAGACCATCCTTAATAAATTTACCTCCATAGAGTAATAAAACAACATTAAATTTTAAATATATTTATATATCTATATAAAATATCCAGAACTAATTAACTATATTACATTAAACTTAAGATGATATGAATTCTTGACTATCTTGTATATTGCTGGTTGCGACAACTTAAGCTTATGAGTATCTTCTAACCATTTTGCAAGATCTTTTTGCTTCTAATCGGGGTTGGTTTCTTTCATTTTACGCAACTCGACACGAATACTTTCAGTGATTTGAAGTAGAAAATGTATGATTTTAAATGATAATGAAATTTATGATCATGCTGGCATTTATATTTGTATAATAAAAAGAAAATAAACGAAAATGCATTTCGAAGAAACAAAATAAATGAGTGAATATTTTAAATGCATACATGATTTGTATACATATTTTTTTACATTTCCTAGATAATGTAGGTAAATGAATGAATCTTCTAACTCTAATATATACATAATGCACATACATGATGTAAGTACACTTGTTTTTTTTTTTTTAAGTAATGAATCTTATATATCTAATAAATTCATGTTTTTTAAAATATGAAGGGACACATTTACAAGTGTCTTATAATGTATATTAGTTAATTTTTAAACTTATAATTTTTATATGTAAACCTCTATTTAAGAATAATCTTTCTATAGTAATATTTTTCTCCGATTCAGAGTATTACTATATAGAGGTTTTACTATACATGCATGATGAAATGCAACGTATTCGGATCTTTTAATATATTTCTCTATTATATAATTTACTATATTTTTAAATTTTGATACGTTTGCATAAATTATTTAATTACGCGATTTATATTATTATAATTAACTAATTTACAATCAAAATTAACTAAAATTTTGAAGAAAAAATATCAAAAACTCAAATGAAAACATAAGACGAAGCCATAAAAAATCAAACTTTTGAGTCTTTTAATGTTTTTCTTCAAATTTTTAGTTGATTTTGGTGGTAAAGTAGTTACGAATGAGAGTAGAAGTTTCGAAATTGAATAATTTTATATGGATGTATCAAAATTTGAGAATATATTAAAATATGCAGTAGAAAAGTGTATTAAAAAAATCCAAATATGGTTTGTTAAGACATCTCCTACTTTGAATTTGGTGTATTATACATGCTAGTCGCTAGATAGGACAAAGATGATTAACTCTTGTACCGTAATGTTCATTTTTTAGTTAACTTTTTCAAATTGAAATGGAATATTTATTTTTTTAACATATATTACATTTAATTTATTTAAGGAGGAGTATTATCTAACAAGCTTTCTTACAAATGATAAGATAGTGGCAGGCAGGTGCAAACCACAAAACCTTGTCATAATTGCAATTTGATTTGATAACCACAATCTCGAATGTTAACATAAAATTTATTTGTTAGGTTTTGATTATACTGGAAAGTTTAATTCCTATTAAAGAAAAGATTCAACCAGAATTCCTTTCCCATATAGTGCCACAATTGAATATGTAATTTTTGGCCTTACCTGGCGCTTACCAAGTACAAAAGATTCGGATTAGAGGAAATTTATTTGGATACCTTGAACGTATGAATGACCCTAGATTTTGTGTTATGTATTTTAATAGGGTAGTGATATTGTCAGAGTAATTCTCCTTTTGTAAGAGTAAATTTTGCTTAAATAGCAGTATTGCCCCTGGTTGAATTAAGCAATTATTTGATGCTCAATCTTTATAATTTGATTCGTCTCTTCATTGTGAGCAAGTATATGTGCTTAGATTTCAGTTTCAAGGATTGTAGAATCTGGGTTTTTCTTGGATTAACTCAGTGTTCATGTCAAATTATGGGATAATATGTTGTAATGTTTTTGAGTTTTTCTGGCGATTTCATGTGTATTTTGAGTTATATTTCTGCAAGTTAGAACTGATTTTACAGGGGTAATTTGATTATCTCTTTGCCACTTTGTTTGGATCTCTAAAAGGAGAATTCTTGGACGGTTTAGATTAGCTTCAAAGCTGCCCAAATTTTCATTTTGTTCAAGTGTTAAATGCTCCTTTTTTTTAGTGAGTTTAGGTGGATTCTTGGAATTTCAGTTG
Organism: Vinca minor; assembly: GCA_026122235.1. Taxonomy (NCBI): domain Eukaryota; kingdom Viridiplantae; phylum Streptophyta; class Magnoliopsida; order Gentianales; family Apocynaceae; genus Vinca; species Vinca minor. The sequence continues at coordinate 5,975,122 of JAOCZM010000038.1, read as the reverse complement.
ATGGAAGTGGGTATTGGAGCGGGTCGGGTCTACAAGACGTATTTGCCCTTATTTAATTGCCATGTGCAAGGCACATGAGTCCATTCTGCCGGAAATCACCGCAATTGTTGTGGCTAGGATTCTTAAGGCTAAATGTAAGTTTTATGAAGATTCTTTAAGCTGAAAAAATCATACTAGGACTATCGAGGCTAAACGAAAATAATAGAGTGATGTTTGGGGCTGTTTTCTCAAGTAATATTAATATTTTAACTAATAAAGTAACTTGTTTTTTGCTTTCTTAATGTTTACTACATATCTTAAACGACTTATATTACTAAATATATGTGTTATTATTAAAGAATTATGTGTTATACATTTCTTGACCCCCTGCCTCCCCCAAAAAAATGTTTACTACATTTTCTACTCTTTAATCCAAAGGATTGAAAATTATGGGAAATCTGAAAGATTTTCTAACGATTGCGATGTGTTATGAAGTAATAAGAATTTTGGCCCTGATATAATCATTTTGTTTAAAAAAGAGAAACTTTTTTGGTAAAATATTGCATTTTTATATTAATGAGATTTTTGTATGCAATAATGGAAAATTAAAATAATTTCCTCTAGGTTACACTGCAAATTGCTAGTACTAAACAATTTCGGAATGCTTAAAAAAACAAATTGGGAAGAAATTTCAATATCTATCATGGATGCAGCTTTGCTCATTCCCTGTATAAAACAGCCACCAACCCTTCCCTCTTTTTCCATAGTTTCTTTAGACTCACCATCTGAGCTTCGCTGGGAAATACTGCAAATCACAAAATTTTCAACTTTTTAGAACATAATTATACACTTTCCGATTCAAAATATAAGTCTTTAAGATACTAATTAGAATGACTAAACTACCCCCAATTAATACTCCAAAAGAATAAAGAAATTAATAGATAATTGCATTAGAACTACACATTTTGACAAAAAATGAATATAGGTAGAAAATGATACAGGAGTAAATCACCCAATAAACGCATCATTCTCGTAAAAATACTTTTTTTTTGCAACAAAAAAATAACTCTTAAAAAACATATTTTGAATCTGAGTGAGTATTCCTTTTGTCCTAAAATTAAATGTTCAAATTTTATTTTAATGAATAAGAAAGTATACGAGAGTCTAATAGCTGAGGCTGAGGCCTCATGAAGTAGATGTAATGAGTTCGAATCCCCTCCCCACCATTTGAATCCCCTATTTCTTCTAATAAATTAGGTTCCTCCCCCAATAAATAAATAAAATAAGAATACGAGAGTAATTTTCTTAACAAAAAAAGAGCAAGAACTAACCTTTTCTATAAGGGAGAGATAATACGGCTTCACCTTTTCAACATCAATACGAACTTTGCTCTTGCTGTAAAGATCATATTTACTGCACAATTTTTTTGTAAGCAAACAAATAAATTTATTAGAAAGTTTTAATTGGTGAGTTTATTTATGTATAAACTAAATTAAAGTGAAAAGGAAAAAAAAATTACTTGAATATATGAAGCCACTTCAAGTTCTCTTTATCCTCCTCATTCATCAAGTGTGTATAAGCTCCTGCTCTGTGCAATGCTGCAAAAGGAAAAGTTTCACATCTCAGAATTATTTTAATCTTAATTACTACATTTAGAAATTATTGGATTAAATGGTAAAAAAGATTTTTGCTTACGGTAAAAGGAATGGTAGCGAATGATAAATAGTGCAGCTGGAGGCAAAGTTGTTCTGTTTTCTTTAGCCACCTGCATATTTTGAATTAAATCATTCAATTAAAATTTGTTTCCCTTTGAGAAAAGCAGTTTGTATAAGGTACAATATGTATTTGAATTGCGTACGGTTTCAAATCTGATATAAAATTATATTTGATATGTTATTTATACTTATAAATAATTTCATTTAGCGGGATACAAAATAAACAATTTGGAATTGAAACTGAATTCAAACATAATTAATTTCAATGATTGGACTTACCAAATACATGTAATCATCATGCCCCCACGACATAACCACATTGTCTAGTCCACATCCTTCTTCATAAATTCCATTTTTAGTGGTGTAAGCTGGGTTTTTGGAGTCTGGATTTTCCTTGAAATACTGCCCAAAAATTTATATATACCCTTATCAATTAGTGATCATAATTCATAGCCAGGGCTTGATGGTATGTACTAGAGATTAATTATTCATATTGATAAGGAAGAGTACCTTGTGGTGGACAATTGATTCATCAAAAGCACAACCAAGTGGGAATGTGTCACCTGCAATTTATAACAAATATGTTAATTTTTTTTTTTTTGATAGGGCATAAGTGGATAATGGAAACTAAACTCCTATAATATACGTCAAAGAGGCGGCAACCCAGTGGGGCAAGACTCGACTCATGACCGAGAGGTCCTGAGTTCGACACCCTCCCCATACATGGGGCAAGCTTAAAATGTCTCTCTTTCTAGAGTTATCTCCTTCTCCTGTGAGACAGTTCTATCTACCCTTCATGGGACAACCGCCCAGCCGGGCTTCAAAATAAAAAACTCCTATAATATAGTAAAAAGTTAAATTGTTTGTGGGAAGCAAATGTGAGTCCACAAGTGAATTTGCTAATTAGTAATTACTTTTAAAAATAAGTTATTATATAATGAACATGTTTCTGACTGACTTGTAGTTCCTACAGATTGGTAACTAAAATACTAACCTACAACAGCCCATTGTGGGAGCTCCCCAAAGGTTGGATGAAGAAGAACTTTTCCAAGATCTGTGAATATAAAAGAAATCTTTTTTTAGCATTAAATATAATTATAAGAAAATGGAAAATGGAAAAAAAGAAAGAAAGAAGGAAGAAAAGACAGCTAAAATGAATAATTTTAGCATTAAAATACCATGAATAAGGGCTGTTAAATGCAACCAATCTTCATTAGGAAAATCTTTTCGGATAGCCTCAGCAGTCTGCAACAAATGTTCAATTTGAGGCTCATCCAAATCAGGATCACTATCATCCACAACATCATTCAGAAGTTCACAGCCTTCCCATATACTCATTTCTGCTTTATCCAATTTTTCATACCCTGCCCTCATTCGCTTCACCTGCATCCCCAGTTGGAATTAGAAACTTTTATGCAATACAGAAATGAACTCCTCGGTCGCAAATTGAATTATCACATTAATATGCCAGATGAATAAATAAAATGGACATTCAATTTTAAACTGAGGTAGCATTAGTAGCGAAGGAATGTAAACTTTTTGATGAAAGACTAAAAGAACAAATATCTTTATAATTTTTTGCTATAGCCAGTCCTGAAAATTGGAGGGCAGATATGTATCAATAGTTCTGATTCCGCGTTTCCTCACATAATTTTTCATGGTTTCACTTTGGGTGACTTACACGGTCTTACCCTAAATGCGTGTAAGATGTGAGGCTAGAATTATTAACGATACGGTTATGGTACTAAAAACACAAAATTCAGTATATACTGATAATGCGACAGTCCAGATTGTTTTAGAGTGAATTGGTGTTGTGATTTTTTAACACATGTGACATAAAATATGTGTTACATGTCTTATGACGTGTGTTAATCAGAAAAAAAACAAATATTGTATAAGATGTAACACAGGTCTAAAATAGTATAACACATGTCTAAAATAGTATAACACCTATACCTATGTACTAATTTTTTTTTTATGTTCAGCACTATTGTTGCAGCAGAATTATTATGACTTATCCCTTCATAAATACCGACCCCACCCCTATTCCCGTCTATGACTCTGTTGAAATTTGCATGCAGATTACATTAGAAAACACACCTCAAATCCTCCCAATATCGAATAAAATTCTCTTTAAGAAATCATAAAAAATGTACTTACGAAGTCATAAGTTTGGTTAATGTGGTTCACGCGGTAGAATTCCTCCACAGTCTTTTGTCTTTCACTTTCTGCTTCATAGTCCCTGCAAAATTTAATAATAAACCATATGTTAACGGTGTCAAAAAAAATAAAAATAAAAATAAAAAATCAACCCCAGAGATTAGATATAATCAGAAGCAATCAAAATTACCTAAAGGATTGACCAAATGAATTGATTTCTGGAGCCTCAAATCCAGCATCCAACACAAGTTCATTAGTTTCAGAATGGCTTTTCTTTTCCTCCAGTGTGAAACCTAAAAAATCAAGAATTATGAGAACAAAATAACAATCATATTTAAACGTCAAAACTAATGATGAAAAAAGAAGAGTTACCTAATTGGGACTGCTCAATGAGAATAGTCATTTTCCCACCAATTTTTTTTCAAAGGGTATGAGAATGAAAAAGGCAAAAGGAAGAAAGGGGTGATGATTGAGATGAGAAATTGGAAGGAATTTATAGTAGGATTAAAAAGTCCTTCCGTGAGAATTGGAAGATTTTATGTCCTTGAGTGGGAAAATATTTGTCTTTGCGCCAAACTATACGGATTTTATTGCGGCGGATTCGTTCAAACGGAGGAAAACACGCTCCCATACTGGATACAGTCTCGCCATAGCGCGTGGCAAACAAATTAGGACAAAGTGGATCGGGTATCCAGATGAATGTCATACATACAAGGTAGCGGTGTAATAAAGCCGAGTCAAACGGAACTCCGAGCAAATCCCTAACATAAAATCGTCTATCACGAAATAATATTTTTTTTTTCTCTCACCACTAAAAATATGACACATATCTAATCATTTATAACACAAATATTTTTTATATTGTAACATACTCCTAATTTCTCTCTCCTCCTACCTCTATTCTCTAAGTGGAACATATGACATATCTTTAGTGGTGGAACAGGGAAGGGGACAGGCGATTTTCTCCCCTAATCCCCCAGGTAGACGACAGGTAGGCACGCTAAAAAATCGAGCTTGCGTTATATTAGTCTTAAAATAAAGTTTAACGACGTAAAAATACTAATTTTTTTTTTATTAAAACAACTATAATCATATTTTATTTTATTTATTTAAATGTATAATCGAATATATTTACTAGCTGTCCAACTGAATATTCGAAATCCAAAAGCAAGATAACTTATACACGCGCATGAAAGAAAGTGAGAAAAAATATTGAAAACCTTGGATGACTCAGCTCTACGTGGATATTGAATCCAATCCAGCTTGTGCCTAGAAATGCAGGGCCTACTGACGCGGAACCTAGTCACAGCCTAACAACATCTGATTTTATTTAGTTCTCGGGAGGGCAAAGGGGAGTTGCAAGTTGTCGTTATCTCTTCATTTTTATTTTTATTTTAGAATATTGAATTAGTAAATTTCACATTGTAAATCAGACACAGCAAAACACGCGAGGAGATGAGTAATTGTAATAAATAGTGCTCACAAAGTTATTACTGACTATGGGAATCGAGTAGCCCAAGTGGTAAGGCTACCCGCCCATGGGATGGAGGTCCCGTGGTCGATTTCCGTATCTCCCCTTATGGGGCAAATAAATTCTCCTCCTTGTGAGATTAAATTCCCTCCCCAGGCATGGAGCATGCTACAATCTCCCTATCTGGGGTACTCTCCGCTTTTTCCCTTCGGAGACAATCGCCTTCTGGCGTCAAAAAAAAAAAAAGTTATTACTGACTAAAAATAGAATCATAACTCTTGTTAGTATTTTAACTAAAATTCAATTGTCAATATTTTTTCTCGAAAAAAAACCAACAATTTGAATCAGCTCGTGTGCAAATGAATTAAGTCTGACCTAAATTTTACTTAAAAACAAACTTCTTGAATAGTGTAAATTGAAAATTTATGTTAAAAAACATGGCGGTTTTCAAGTGAAAAGTTTGTTCAAGTTGAAGCAAAAAACTCAAACTAAACAATTTTTTTTTTTTTTGTCAAAACGGGATCTCATGTATTAATCAAGAGGAAATTTACAAGATATACAAAAGGCACAAAGCCTCAGACAGGAGACAAATCTCCTTATATGAACAAACACAGTCCGGTTCCTATGCGGAACAGGGAAAAATCCGCACGTGCGGAACAATCGCAGCCGTCGGATGATAGTTTGAACGGCCCAGATCTGGAGAGAGAAAAGTTGCGGCTGACTTAAAAAATAAAAAAAAACTTTTCTTTCTCCAGATTTGGGCCGTTAAAAAATCCCATCCGACTGCTGAAATAGTATCCCACACGTCCCTCACCAAAGCTGTCCCGCATAGGAGCCGAGAGCGAACAAACAGCCAAACATACTGTTACAGATTCCTAGGCTAAGCTAGGTTATGCCACTTTGAGTACAAAAAGTATCTATATTCTGTTGACCAGAGTGAATTCTTTACGCTTTCCAAACTAAACAATTCAAATGCACCAATTCTTTAAAATTGAATAAATATTACACATTGACTAGTAAGGCTTTTGGCTAATGCCCATTACAAGTAGTCTACTCATCTTCAAGCATCTCCAACTTATTAAGGAGATTTTTGAAGAATTAACACAACCTTAAAATGAGAAATTCAATAAGAAGAAAATTAAGTTTATATTTAGTTTGTCCATCGAATCAACAATGTATTGATCTATTGATAAAGACTCGGATCACAGGACTTAAAAATTTTGAATTGAAATCGTGATAAATAGTTTTTTATATATTCCTACTATAATATATATTATAATATATTATATGAACGGTCCATCGAAAAGGACTACATTACGCCTTACGGAGGTCCAGCAACCATGGCACGTCATAAGCTAACCAATCAGATGCTAACGTTTAGTCAAATGCTAACGTTTGGGGGCTAACTTTTATAGTAATGGTGGGAGTGTATTACATCATCAAAATTGTTATTTTTCCTTTTTTTGTGGATATAGAGTCCGATTAATTTTGAAATTACATTTTCTTTTAATATAAAACTTTTAACTAAAATCATTTACATATTTTCATTTAGTTAAATATGATTCAGATTGAATTTTGTCAAGTTTGAGATTTGTAATCTCAATTTTATACCAACTAGTGGTAAAGCCCGCGCGTTGCGCGGGGTAGTTTGAATATATTTTAACATCGAATAATGTGTATATATAATAAAATAGGTGATTTGCATTATTTTTTTTTTTTTTACTATTGTAAGGTAACATAAAAATATAATATATGAAAGGGGAAAAAAGTGTATTAGAGTTGAATTTGAATTACATCGATAGTTCATTATTTTGGAGATCCAAGAGTAACAACATTGTAAACGATTCCTCTTACTTTTTGAAAAACTACATAGTCATCTTTCTTGATTTCCATGTCTTTGACAAATTCGGCCCCATCCATCATTCAGAATCTTAGTCTCTTGTAATTTGGTAATGTATACACTCCATAATGTGCCTTGTTGATTTGTTAGGAAGATTATTTCTGGACTATTGTCTTCGTTGTCAATGATAAAGCTACTTGGTATTTCCTAAAATTAAATATTGGTTAGTTTGGAAAAAAAATAATTACATATGATAGATTTACAACGGGGTTAAAATCGAAAGTAGTTGAAATATTTACCATTGCGATCAAATCATTGGCATTTGTCATGCACTTGATGAATCCTTTTTCAAAAATTGCCATTGTTGAGTTTGTTGGATTTACAATTTTTCAGAGGGGTGTTTTGTGGATTGTATCTCTTTTTTGGGTTGAATGATAAATCAGAAATAATTGAATTGAGTTTGTGTTTGGTGTTGGGGTTTTATACAGATTTCAAATTTAATTAATATTATTTATTTAATGTGTTGTTATTAATTATATTAAATTCATCCGTTCTGTTAAAAAAAAATCGTCCGTTTGTTTTAGTGCTTACCACGTGTGTGGTTATTAGACACGCAAGGCTGTTTTGGAAAACAGGTGGCGGCCGATGATGCAAAGGCAGCCTTAGGCCTTTTTTTCGTCTTCTTCAAGTTTTTTTTATTTTTTTTTCAGTTTCATGGAAATCGCTGTAATCCTTTATTTTTTTCCAAAGGATTACTTCATGGATTTCGGAATATTATTTATTTGTATTAGTTTATGGTCGATATTGTCGTTTTTTCCTTCATTACATGTTGATTTAATTCAATTTCAATTTTTCCTGAGTTGGAATAGGGGGTTTCTGCGGTTCAATGTATCTGAAAAGGGTTTTAATGCTTCAATTATATAATTTGGTAGTCGAAGAGGATCATTGATGATTATTAGATTGCCGGTATGAATTTAAAGGTATGTTCGTTCGGTGTCTCGAATTTATTTGATTTAATTAACTGTTAAGTTTTGTTGGATAATTAATTTTAACTTTATGATATGATTCATGCATGTATATGTCGGTTTTGTTTCTGATTATTCATGAACTGTTGAATCTGTAGGGTTTTTAATTAATTTTGATGAATTTGTATTTATTATTTGATTTGAATGTTTATTTTTTCCTAATAATGTGTCTAAAATATTGTATAATTGATTGTTTATGTGATTGATGATGAATGATTAAGGTTTTGAAATTAAATTTCAGATTCCGGGTTTGTAGAAGAATGCAATTCCAGCAATTTTGAATATTCTGAAAAATAGTGACTCTTCACATGGAGACTGTTGGGTTTCATTATGCTTGTATTTATTATTTGTTGTGCATTTTAAATTTATTACTCATAATGTGTCTTAAAACTGTATAATTGATTATGTGTTTGATGATGAATTCTAAAGGTTTTTAAATTAATTACAAAGTAAATTTCAGATTTTTGGTATGTAGAAGACTTTAATTCCTGAAACTTTGAATATTCTGAACAATAGTGTCTCTTCACATTATATTCATCAAGTAGGATGACTTAATTTCACGTGTCGCAGGATGCTGCAAAGGCAGCCTTAACCCCCTTTTCGTCTTCTCCGATTTGCTTTAGCAGATGTTCCATTTTGACGAAAATCTCTCAAAATTATTCAGTCTTTTCAGATTATTTTTTCATGGATTTCGCAATATTATTGATTTCTATGAGTTTATGGTCGATATTTTCCTTTTTTTTCCTCCCTTATTTAATTCAATTTTAATTTTTTTTTGAATTCGAATTGGGGGTTTCTACGGTTCAATGTATCCGAAAAGGACTTTAATGCTTCGGTTATACAATTTGGTAGTCGAAGAGAATCATTGATGATTATTAGATTGGCGAGTATGAATGTAAAGGTATGTTGGTTTAATTCACAATTAAGTTTTGTTGGATACTTTGTTTTTTAAATCGCATGATATAATTCATGAATCGTTATGTCAATTTTGTTTCGGAACATTCATGAACTGTTGAAGTTGGAGAGTTTTCTTTGAACATTGATGATCTGTACTTATTATTTGATTTGCATGTTTAATTTTTTGTCATGATGTGTCTAAAAAATGTCTAATTGATTGTTTATGTGATTGATGATGACTATTAAAGGTTTTCAAAGATTTTAATTCCAATAACTTTGTATATTCTGAATAAGCGTGACTTTTCATATGGAGTCTGTTGGGTTTCATTATGATTGGGTGTTACCTTTCAGAAATTTTAATATATATATATATAAGCTGTGTTTATTGTTGTAGGATGCACTGCTCATATTTTCCGAGTAACTTTTGTAATTTGTGGGGCTAAAACTTCAAAACATATTACTCAGAAGACTTAAAATTGTTATAAAATTGGGTTAATTAATTAAGTAGCAGCAGGACCTGGACTGAGTAAGAAATATTAATGTTATTTTTTTCCCTTACTCTCTCTGGAACCATGATGTGAATGCTTTGGGTTAACTAATTAAGTATCAGCAGGACCTGGACCGAGTAAAAATATTAATGGCATTTTCTTTTCCTTTACTCTCTCTGGAACCATGATGTGAATGCACATTCAATAGACATTTTCTTATTTTCATAAATAAAATAAAAAAGACATTTTCTTAGTCAATCTCTGGAAGACTGGAACCATGCCACGATGGTGCTCTAAAAAAAATGAAGAAATTCATTGCAACCAACCAAAAGAAGTCAACTAATCAATACATCACAAACACTGACATGGATAAATTGAAATTTTTGGTTAACATATAATATTGGCCCAAGTATTATACTCCATCCCAAATTATCTGTCCACTTTAACAAATGCATGACTTTAAGGTACATTGCAACTTACTGCTTCTGCTCAGCGAGTTCAACATCCTTAAGATGAGTGTTTTCCACTCCCTCTTTCAGTAATCTAATTCCTCTTCAGTTAAGCTATGTTTTGTAAGGGGAGTTATCTTAGCATTCGACTGTTTTTCGAGCTCTACAGCCCAGCTATACACCACCATGCCAACCACAGCAATGACCATCCCCATGATATTCTTAAATGTTAGCTCCGAATCAAATATTAGACACCCCAAAGTTAGGACACAAACAGTTTTCATATGACCTAAAACCTGGAAGGAAACGGCTGAGAAGAGTCAAATACATAGGTACTGACTTACATTGTAGAAAACAGCTAGAGAGCATGACAGAAGAATGAATATCTGCAGACATTACAACCACAAATTAGATTGAACTAATGATCCAATAATGGTCTGGAAGTAACCAATACATAGCAAAAAGAAATGCTTACAATGGCACCCGAACCATCAAATTTAACATATGACTACTTGAAATTGTGAAGTGTGCAATAAATGTTGTCAAATTGTTAAGTTAATCTTGTAATATGTGCTTGACTTTGTTAAATATGCAACTGTATACTCTTAGTGTTCAATTCCTCGTATTTAGTCATTGTGGTGTGTAACTCAATACTCGTTGCATATTGAGTGCTTCTATGTCCACCGAGCAGCCTAAATGCAAATCGCAAAACACTATGTTGTATGCATCTTAATCATAACTATTAAAAAAAAATCAAGAAATGAAAATAAAACAATGTAAATTAGGGTTAAGAACTCGAAAAGATAAGAACTTAAGCCCCATATATATTTTTTAAAAAGATACCCAATTCCAGAAAAAAATTAACATCTACATTAAGGAAGGTAAGTAAAAACTCAAATAAAATCATTCATTGAAAAGCCCCATCAAGGAAATTAGAACGCCAAGAAATTCAAAATATGACACAGCAAAAAAAAACATTTTAGTACGTAATTGATTAAAACAACAGGAGTTAAATCATACCCAGGAACAATTGGATACTTGGTCATGCCCCATTCGTTCTTGATCATATGAAGATCCGAATGACAGATCCCACAATACATTACTTTGAACTGCACAGCTTTCTCTCGCGTAGCCCTATATGCCAAAACAACCACAAAAAAATTAACAAAAACAAATAAAAAAACAAAAAAATCGATTGTAAAAATGCAAAACCTATCAATAAGAAGAAAATAAAACATTTTCGAGATAGTAAAATGGAATCTACCTTGAAGTTGTCCATATTAGAAAATTACATTTCCTAAAGCAATGAACACATAGGAAAGATGGACATAACTATATAATGCCTCGAAGTCCTAGCTGCACAAATATACTCTTCTACTCCTTCCATTGCTTAAGAAATATTCATTTTCCACACAAAATCCAATATAAAATTTTCACTTTGCATCCCACATCTTCTCTCACAAACAATCCACGCTAACAAACTCTGTAACAGAAATTCTTACACTAAAAACTAATCCAAAAAAAAACACACTAACATTTTCATAGCATCACTATCACCAATCATAAAACCCTGAATCAGAATTTCCATCTGCAAAACCTCAAAAAAAAATGTTAACTTTGACTTCTCAGTCAACTCTGACGCCCCGAAATAAAATCTATATACATCAAAAAATTAGAAAAACCACACTGAAATGAACTGAAAGCTCGCAGAAAACACAATCAAACACATGCAAAACTTACAAATAGATTAAATAAAAACACCGAAATTAAAGTACAAAAGAACAAAACTTGAATCAGTAAATAGATAAATATAAAATAAAAAAATACAATTGCAGCAACAAAAATTCAGCAAAAAATACAATAAAAAGCAACCTTGCATAGAGCGGAAGCCATGAATCTCAGTTCCAACCAGATGACCAGCTGCTATATTATTATCCATTTAAATTGAACTCTTTTCAACTCCTCAAAAGTTCCCGAAACCCCCACCCCCCCCAACACACACACACACACACAAATCCCCAGTGAATGAGGGATTCCAATCTCACCAGATATACTCTCCATCTCAACCATCATCTGACCTCATCTCATGTTCACCAATCAGACAAATAATATAGGAAAAATAGAACATCAACAGAATAAATCAACCACCTTCATCCATTGCATCTATCTCCTTCTGAAGCTTAGAGTAAAAAAAGTGAGAGGTCAGAGAAAATAGAAGTAGAGAGGAAGCCGAGGGTGAGGCAAAAATTCATGGGATTTTTAGCCTTTATCTATGGAAAAACTCGTCCCATATTCATCTAATGATCATTAATAGGCTAAAACTATTCACCCTTTATCTATGTAAAACTGTCTAGATTAATCTAATGATCATTAGTATGGTACAACTATTCACATTCTGAATTTAATCCTCAATCAATGTATCAATTGTAATGTGTTATCCCCGATATGCCCTAAGAACTCTATTAGCTATAGATATTATCTAAGGTTTTTTCCTAAAGGGATTTGTTTAAGAGCTTCTTAAACAATTAGAAGAAGTATATCTAATTAGTATAGCTAAAGGTCTTTTATAATGCTATAAAAGATTTTTAGAATCTATACATCTTCTTCTTATTAAATAGTCATTATTATTGAATTAAACATATACATTGAACTTATTCTTTATAAATTAGGTTCAAAGATTATGTTATGTACTAATAACCTTAGCTAATGCAGGTGAAACTTCATCAATGCAAAGCCACCACATGGCACCCTCTGATTCGCCCGTTGCAATATCAAGTCCACGTGTCGAAGCTATAGGCGTCTGCCCTGGCTTTTATATATATATATATATATATAGATTTTAGGTCAAAATTATATTCTGAATGACTCATGATGCGTCATGAACAAAGGGGTCCTTCTCCCTTTCTTCGTAGTCTGCAAGAAAGTACACGATCAAAGGTGGTGGGACCGTGGGAAATATCTCAACCACTCTTTAATACTTTAGTTTTTTGGGAGAAAAAAGACAAAGAAAATGCTCAATGTCTAGAAGACAATTATAAGATATTCACTACAACTAAATTTGATATTTAGCGTATGAAGGTCGCTTGCATGCAGTTAGAGGCAGATTCAGCAATTTGGGTATCATGGGCAAATCTAAATTTTCCATAATTTTTAAGGTCTAAAACCTTAAATTTCAAAGGATTTTTCTGAAAGTTTTCCCCCAAATATACATGATTTTCAAAATTTTGGGTGACCGCCCCTCCCGGCTCTACCTCTTAAATCTACCTCTACTGCATGCAGCCATGCAGTTCCATGCAGGTTTGGATCGTGAATGGCAAAGGCATTTGGTTGGAGGCAGTGGCCGAGCCAGGATTTGGGCCTAGCCGCCTAGGGGGCAGAACTAAATTTTGCTTACGGTGTAAAACGCTATATTTGAGGTAGAATAATATAGTTTTATTACAATATTTGAATTTAAACTATACTTTATCTTTGAAACGAGACATAAATTAAGTAAAAAAATTGACAATTTTTTTTTTTTTACAAAATTAAGAAAAACCGACTAGTTTGCATAGGCTAGTGTCACATAACATACTTAAAAATAGCATGCGAAAGTTATAAAAAAAAATATTATTTGATTAAATGTATGCATATTTTTAGAGAATTTTTTATGTGTTTAGTGATCTATTGTATACTTTGAGTTTCTATATACAATTCATTATAAATATTATTTTTGTCCGAAATTGAATATCATTTTATTATAAAAAAAGTTAAAGGGGAAATTTTGAATTTTAATGAGTTTACAAATTTATCCTTCTCAATTAAGAAAATTAGTATGTTAATAAAATGAGACTATTAGAGAGAGTTCAAATGAAAATTATTTCTATTTTAGAAAATGAGACATTCAATTTTTTACATCAAAAAATGAAAATTGTACATTCACATCCGAATAGATTGAGTAATAAATAGTACTGCAAATAGACATTTAATTTTAGACCGAGTGATTACTTAATTAAATGTACATTTTTTTTATCATAGAGAACTGTAACTATTTGAGCAAATTTTTTTTTATATATATTTTCAAATTGTATATTGTAATTTTATACAAAAAATAATGAGTATTCTATTATCAAATTTTAAAAGTTCTTAGTGAATCAAGATAATTTTCATGTATTAAAAATCTATGTATAAGTGCATATTTTGCCCTACCTGGCTCCGCCACTGGTTGGAGGAATTCTTTTAGTGTACCCAGTCCATGATCCTACCTCTGGACTGGACCCCTCAACTGCACCCTCAAAGACATATTTTCAGTGAAAGATATATGGGCCTTTTTATCTAAAGTGCCAACTATACTTGTAAGAGCTTGTCCATGGGCCAATATTATTTTTTTTGCTAAGTATCCATGGGCCAATATTAACATGTTTGTGCTCACCTTACAATGGAAGGTGCCACTCTTTATGTCAGTTTGGTTGAACTATTTGCCTTAATTGGCTCAAACAATTTGGTCTATGAAGAAACCAGTCCAAGTCTTTGGGCAGTCCGGATCCTAATTCAGTACGTGCGGAACGCCTCATGACATATATTTTTTAAACACAAAAACATAACAAGTGTCTTTAAAGAACACGACAGGTGTCGTAAAATCATAACAAATGTACGTTTTAAATCAATATTGACCATCAAAATTTTAATCCGACGGAGAGAGTTAAGTCCGTACGTGCGAAACTTAACCACATTCTGCACTGGAGCCACAGCGAAGTGGTCTCTAGGACGTAGGATGTAATTTGAATTCATAACATATGACTTGGTAATTAAGCTTAGGGGTGTTCATGAAAAATTCGAAACTGACCAAATCAAACCGATCCAAACCAATTCAAACCGATTTTTCGATTTGAGCGGTGCATTGTATTGGTTTCGGTTTGGACTAAATTAAAACCGAACTTTCGATTTGGTTTAAATTTTTTTATAATCCAAACCGAATATATATATATATATAATATTAAATAACTCTTTTGTAATAAAATATATTGAATTTCTTATTTATATACCATGATAAACAAGCTCTTCAAATGCTAAAATAAGAGATTGAAGAGTCATATGTTGTATATGCTTTTAGATTCGCCTGAATTTTTTGTTTTACTTTGAAATTAATAATGGTGTATTTTTAGTATTTTTTTTCTTTTTTTCTCGTAGGATAATTTTTCAGTCATTTGTTTGAAGTTCAAGAATTTGTTTTTTTGTTGTGTTTAACTTGTGAAAAATAATATACATATTTATTTATATTTTTAGTAGTTAGGTAATTATACAAAAAATTATTTTATTTTTACTTTATATTGAAGTTCAAGAATAAAAAATGTATGTTTCATTATTTTGTTTTTAATTGTGTTTAACTTGTAAAAATAATAGTCTTATTTTTTTATATTTTAGCAGCTAAGTAATTATATATAAAAAAATATTTAATTTTTAATTTATAATGAATATTTTTTGTATCTCCCGAAAACTGAACAACCAAACCAAACCAAACCGAATGCATCGGTTTTTTTTTGTTTTTTTTTTTTTTAGCGCCCGAAGGCGATTGCCCCCGAAGGGGAAGAGCGGAGAGTACCCTAGATAGGGAAGATTGAAGCATGCCCCATGCCTGGGGAGGGAAGATAAGCCTCATAAGGAGGAGAAATTATTTGCCCCATTATGGGGAGATATAGGAATCGAACACGGGACTTCCGCCCCGTGTTCGGGTAGCCTTACCACTTGGGCTACCCGATTCCCATCGAATGCATCGGTTTGAGAATTTGAATGGTTTAGATTGATTTCAAAGTTTTCAAACCAAATATTTCGGTTTGATTTAAAAAATGTGCAAAATCGAACCAATCCGAACTATGAACACCCTAATGAAGTTGTACTTTTAACGTACGCATTATCATTTTACTATGAATCTATTGAATGTTAAAGAGACGTTTCAATAGATGTGTTACCTTGGTCTTGATAATAAATGTTTTTTCAACCATACTTTTCATTAGCGCAATATTTTTTCTTTCGTAGATGAATGTTCATTTTCAATAATTTATTAAAGAGAAAAAATACTTTGACTCTTACATCTTCTTCAATAAAAAACAATATGTCATTTACAAATATAAAACGTCTATTTCACACTACTTGTGAGATGTTGCCACTCTCGCTCTCTTAAAATTTCACATTTTTCTATAACAAGTATTTGTTTCCAGAGAAAAGATAAAAATTTGACACCAACAAAAATGTCAAATAAAAAGCTAATCTAAAAATTAATAATATTATTAATAATATCCTGTGCCGTATTAAATAATACGGATATGACCATTTAAAGAATTATGAATATCATAACCAAGCAAAAGGTCTATTCAAACACATGCAATCACTTAATAGGACATTACTTTTCATCTTACACAGGCACCTTGAGATTTTTAAAAATACTATTAGGTATAGTAAATTTTATATGTAGTTTGAAATATTTTATCAGCTTTGCTCCCCAAGATCTTTTTTTTGCCGTTTTCATATGTACTTTAACATACTGTTGCAGTTTCATCCCTCCAATGCTAAATTCCTGGCTTCGTCCCTAATATTCCAACCCATAAATTGATGTGTCATACACCCTTCCAATGCTTAAACTTGTTATTAAGAACTTAGTATCATTTCTAAGGCAAAAAATGGTGACAAATGTGAGAAATTGTATTTTGGTAGGCTAATAAGTTTGATAAGTTACATCCAAACCAATGAGTGCAGTACACATAGGAAAGAGAATTGAAGAGAATTGATGTAAGTTCATTTCTCTTTCCTACGTGTACTGTACTGATTGGCTTAGATGTAAGTTATAAGTTAGTATCCTACCAAGATAAAACTACTCGACAAATGTTCACTCAGGATATTTCACATTATGAAATATTATTGTAGGAACATTTATATGTAGTACTATAATATATTTGTAAAATCGTCCTTGTTGCTAAATCAAGTCCACAAATCATGCCCAAAAGTAAACTCAAAATGGTTAAAAATCAAAGGTCACACTAAAGTTTTCTCCATGAAATCTACACCACTAACCCCAAAAAATTGGCAATCTTAGGTGAATATGTTTTGTATTTAGGAGATAATCACTATGCTTTGAATATGACATTCAACGGTGGTTCTCACATCTCTTATCATTATCACTTGGTGGAAAAAATTTGTAGATAAATAATCACATTTTGTAGCAGATTATTTTTTGCTACGAATTTTTTTTGTGGCACACTTTATGGGTCAAAGTGTGCTGTAAAGATCTTTGATAACGAAATTTTAAATTCATAGCCAATAATGCATTTTTTGCGACGAAATATATGTTGTAGTCATTTGACACACAATTTCGTGAATAAAAAGACAGTTTGTTTCTAAAAGACTCCCAAAACAACTCATTAAATTTGTAATTAGCGACGAAATCAAAAGAATTACAAACCTATGTGGGTCATGACTCGAACCCACTTAGGCCAACGAATTGGATATTACAAGACCCAACCGACACTAAACCCGCAATTTAAACTTTGCATACTCCAAGAATTGACATCTTGACCTTCTTGACCCTATGCAGCGTGCATGTTGTGTTAACCGTTGTATCATATGTCATTTCTGTGATATTTTTGCAAACAAAATACATAAATATCATATCTTTTGAAAAAAAAATATCAAACATATTTATTCCATTAACTTATATTTTACCAAACACTTATGTTTCATGAATTTACAAATCTAAAGATTGAAAAAATTAAAAATTAAATTGATAATACTTTTACTTTTACTTTAGTCTTTATGCATAACAGAATAATTAACATAAACGAAAAAGAAAAAGAAAAAGAAGCAAGACAACACTTGAAATAATAATAATAACGGCGAATTAAGTTTACTATTATAATGGTAATTGAAACTTCTAATTCATAATATATATATATATATATATATATATATATATATATTAGTAATTTCCTCTGAAAAAATCATATTAAACTAATAATTTTTAAATTTGATATTTTTAAATTAATAAAAAATGAGAAGTTCGTAAAAATACTCACAATTTGCTAAAATTAGGTACACGACACGAAAAACTATTAGCAATGAAACAATAAAAGGGGTATATTTAGCTACGAAGTATTTTGTCGTGTAATGTTTTCAGACTTTACCAACGAAAAAATAAAATTGTGACCAATTGGTTAAGAAAAGCTACCAAACACATTTTGTTTACCAACATCAGTTGTGGTGCAGTGGATTAGGGCTCTTACTCCCTTAAAAATGATTAGGGTTCGAACCGCGAACATGACATTTGTATGGAGTTATTGATATTAGGAGGGCCGTCCTCTTAGGTCTCTGCAACGCATCATATTAGTCAAGACTGTCGGGATTGGACACTGGTGATCTAGAACAAAAAAAATAAATAAATATCAATGTTTTTGAGTTATTCTTGGAAAAGGAAAGTGAATGTTTGCAGTATTGAGTTCCTAGTTCCCGTTTTGAGGTAGATATTGGCGTTACATATAAATAGCATTACAATGGTTTGACTAAAGGCGGTTATTACTGAACTCAGAGGGTCTAGGGACGAAGATAAGGGGCGGGTGGGGTTGTCGTCCTCCAAATTTTTTAAATTTTTACTAGATATAGTAAATTTTATATGCAGTTCGCAATATTTTATCAAATTCAATTTTTATATGTAGTTCGTTATACTGTTACTGTTTTTCGTCACCTCAACCTATAAGTCATGGTTTCGTCCCTGTAGAGTCCGCAATGAGGACTCATTTCAAATAGTTATTCATCAAGAGAGTGATTTGTTTCATGAACATTCATTCACTCCCATGCAGTGGCACAGCCAGGATTTGAACTTATCGGAGGTTGAACTAATTTTTTTTACAATGTACGACTGTATATTTGGAGTAGAAACATATATTTTATTAAAAGATTTGAAGTTAAAATGATACTTATCTTGAGAAAAAAAATGCATAAACTAAGGAAAAAAATGACAAAAATAAAAAGAGAAAAACAACTAATATGCAAAGGTTAATGTTACAGTTCATAACAATTATAAATTATTATTATTATTATAATGAGAAAGTTATAAAAAAATATTATTTATTTAATTAAAGGTATATTTTAAATTTTTTTTTACTTATTTGAAGTCCTATTAATTTGAATATATTAAGTAATCAAATGACATATTTTTACTTTAAAACTACAAATTTCTTTCTGTTCTACTATCAAAATTACACTATTAAAACACCAAAAAAACTGGTCACAAATTACGCTATTATAACACCAAAGATCATGCCCAAATTAAAATATTACAGAACAATGAGCATTTCACGAATAAAATAGACAATTGAATGAATGGAGGACGGAGATTTTTTGAGGATGGAAGAATTATGTTACCACTAGAAAATACATTAATCCTAAAAAAATGAACATTAATTTTGAAATAAACTAAAATAGAATATATAAATTCATTTTGAGAAGAAGAGAGTACTATTATGAAATTTCAAAATTTTGAAAAAATATCAAAATATTTTATATTATAAAAATTTATTTATATAAAAAAAAAAATTTCTAATACTAATATGCAATTTTTTTAAAAAAATTGGGGGCTGCCTCGATGAAGCTCCGCCACTGCTCCCATGATAAATAGCTATTTTGGATTCCGCATGAGCAAAAATACTATCCCACACTGATCCATTGGCCTAAACTCAAAAGCTAGTGTTGTAGTTTGAATTTCTGAAACTGTTGTTTAACTAAATGTAAAAGAGATAAAATAGGAGAAACATGAAATCTCCTGATGTCGACTACAATGGGATATATTAATGGAAAATTCATCCAAGACCGGACAAAGAACCCTGGCCCGGCCTACCTAATAATCTCTGACTAGGGTTGGTGAATTGGATTGAATTTATGTCTAAAGTTTTTGTTTTAACGCTTGCAATAAATAAATCATCAAAATGGGGGTGGATGTGTCATTTTCCAGTCCGGATTTTATACAGAACAATAAAAATTTTACACATACAAATTACATAAGAACATGTGTCTTGAGCTCAAAACAAATATACTGCACGATAAGTGTCTCATTTTATATCAATTTTTACCGTTAAAATTTTAATTCGAGAACGAGAATAAATTGCGAACGTGAGGAACTTACCCGTTCCGCACCGTTTACGCAGCGGTCATTTTCCTTCTTTCATCCTATGGTCATTATAAGATGAGACATTCAAGATCGATGAGTTCACAACCTTACGACTTTTCTTTATATTGTCTTCTTTGAAAGCTCAAAGTTCCTATCATTGAATCAAATTATTACTCCTTTGGTCTAAGTTGGATATTCATATTTGACTTCTACAATAATTAAAATGAATAATTTAATTATGAGTATTACTATAATATACTTAAATATAGGATTCAGGGGTGTGCATTCGGTATTCGATACAGTTTACGAAATAAAATTTCGGAATTCGGTTCGATTTTTTAATGTTTTATGAAAACCAAATCGAACCGAAATTTTATTGAAACCGGATACCGAATATCGAAATTTTTTCGGTATGGTTCGGTTCGGTTTGTACAAAAATTTCATTTTTTATCTTGTGGAACTCAGCTTTATAAAAATTAGATAAAAGATAAAATTATAATGCACAATTAAAATAAGATTATAAGCAAAAAATTAATAATAAAAAAAACAACTCTAACTAATATTAATAATACTAATAAGTACTCTCTCAATTCATTAGTATAAGTCGTTTAAGACATTTATCGAAAATTAAAGAAGCAAAAAATTTAGTGTTTTTATAGTCAAAATATCAATATTACTCTCTTAAATAGAATTAGTGGTATACATGTCATATTTAAGAGAAAAATATTTATATTTTGACTAACAAACTAAATTGTTTTTTGCTTCCTTAATTTTTACTACATTTTCTAAACGACTTACGTTATAGAATAAAGGTAGTATAATACATATTATTTAAAATACTAATAATAAAATTGGTCTATTCGGTATTTCGGTTTATGAAAATTTAAAACCGAATACCGAACCAAATTATTATGACTTTTTCAAAACCGAACCGAATAAATCGAAATACTGAATAAACTCGAACTGTATAGTGAAATTCGGTTTGCTTCGATTCGGTATTTCGGTTGAACTGAATAATGAACACCCCTAGGACTCATATAATTAAATTGAACAATTATTAATTCCGTGGAGAACAACTATTTTTAAAGGCTTATTTGTGTTCTGCAGCTGCGGAAAAAATGTGTATTCGCACATAATTCTAAAACAGAGAAAATGTATATATTTTAAGAAAATAAACATTTATTTTGAGATAGAGTAAAATAGAAAGTTAATATTCAATTAGGACAAAATTGTGTATCATTTCTTTATTTTGTAATGGAAGAAAATTATTTGAGATATTGAACTTCCAACAAATCCTAATCGAAAACTATTCATAACATTATATATACAGAAACCTGTCTGGTTTTCGACAGGGTTATATTGGTTCCATTTTACATTATATATCATTATATAACTTTGTTTGTTTATATTAGAAGTCGTGAGCTCTGTATCTCTTAATAACCGCTATACATTTATTTTATGTGTTTGAGAACAATTATTAAATTTATTGTTAAATCAAATTAATTTGATAATTAAGATTAATTAATACAATATTGTCCAGACTCTTTTCAACACTGGAACCAAAAATCCTCAAAAGTCTAAACTAATGCTGTATTTCTTCCTGTCCTTTTGTGTTCTATTGCGTATGACTCACAATATAGAATTACCAATGTAGGAATTCTCTCAAAGAAAATAAAAAAGGTCTAAGCTCATTTATATTATAGAAAGATTAATAATGGAAAAGAGTGAAAGTGACGGTAAATTACATGATATTCTTTCTTGCCATCAAGTAGATTTTTCAAATCTCGAATAAATTGACATTTTTCTAACCTTAGATATTACCTTCAACATTGGGAACTAATTAGATGTTGAATATTTTTTCTGGTTTACTGAAAAATAAATCTTGCTACTGTTCTATTTTTTTATTAGAACATATTTAAATAAAATAGGGGAAAAAATGAAAAACAGAAAAGGAAAAAAAATATTGATATTATATCAAAATTATACACAAAACAGTAAACAAATACAAAAATGTTCTTGATTTTTGGATTGAATCCTGGACGAGACAGCAGATACCGCATCCCCTTATGTTCAATATGTTCGCATTTATCGCTACATGCCTATTAACACTTAACTCCCAAGTTACAACATCCAAACTCGCTAATTCTTTGAAGTAGAAAGAAGCAACACCTTCAAACCTTTATATAACAGCTGAACTCTCTAAACAAAATAATTATAATGCTGAAGAAAGAATGCAAAAAATGTAATGTAGAAGCAGTGGAGAAAATTGATTTCCGAGATACCAAAACTTGAAGAAATACTTTGCCTTTTATAGGCACAAAAACGAGACTTGTAACATTCCAGTTATAAATACTGTTGTTAATTCGAAGACCAAAATTCTAACCCGCGAGTTTTGGTCCTGCATTCATGTACGCACACAAGTTCAAGCTATTTTGGTATCGACGAGCCTTGGATTCGGCAAGACATTTAAAACTCATGTAAACCACTTTTTCCTTATAAGGTGATTCTTACTTCCATTTTGAATAATAAAAAAAAAAGATTCTTACTTCCATAGGTATCTCATGTGGAATGTGGGTTCATTTCAACCACCTCACTCTATACCAATTTATTATTCACACCAATGATTGATTTTCTCACATGTTATATATTATCGCGACGCTTTGACAACTCACTTCGTGATTATTTCAGTAAAATTAAAAAACGAGCGGTGTAACATATAATTATATTGGCTCAAAAATGTTCTCACGACACTTTAATTACAATTCAATTATTTTAATAAAACCAAATTCTCCAACATTAGAATCACAGCCATATATTAGGAGGACGAGGAATATGATTCAAACTCAAAACTCATAATCTGCTAAGAAATTATCTGGCGAGACTAGGTGACGACTTTCAAACCAAGCTACCATTCAATCACAATGAAAATAAGTTAACGTCACATAAATGTATCAAAATGAAATAAAGGAGAACAATTTAATTAGCTTTGTTTTTGCATTATTTCCTCCTAATAGTATATTAACAATTATAAAGTTGGATGAATGATACCTTAATTAGTGTAAACAAACAAAAACATACTCACTTAAGAAAACAGTAGGATAAATGATGGCACCAAGCGCATGCTTGAAGAAATGACGCAAAAGATTGACAAACGTTTAGATAAGATGGAAGAAAATGAACTTAATAAAGGATTCCGAATTGGGCAAAAAATCATATGTTCTCATTCTATGTCTCGTTTTTCTATTTCCATGTTCACTTTTTTGTTACGGGTTGCACTATTCTTTTTTAGGTTATAAATTTTTTTAATTAAAAAAATAACACATGTTAATTTTTTATTAGTGAAAAATGAAATGTGACACCAAATGGAGACAAAAAAAATTCTACCGCCAAAATTGGACTGTTCAATTTTTTATAAAATTTTGTAAGAAAAAAAGGTAGCAGTATTTTTGCATGCATAATGCGGCAAGAAATTCTTCATGTCATAACCATGTCTTCATCCTTTTCCTTCATGTAATATCATGTTCCCGTTACCCACTACTCCCAACACTTATTTAACAAACCAATTCCACGAAATAATAGAACCTCCACCCAAAGAAAAAATAAAAATATAAAATCTCGGTAGGTAATTTCATGTTACTATATATCCATTTTGATTCGGGTGCTACGGTGTGTTGAAATAATTTGGGAGATTGAGTTAGTTGAGACAGTTCAGGAACAACTTTATTATTATTTATTCTTCAACAGTTATCTCAGTCATTGAATTAAACAACTCAACAACCTAGATTAAACTGTCTAATTTGTGACTCTAAACGAAAAGCTTTGTGACCGAGTTATAATGAAAAATTAAGCATTAAGTTGATGTGTATTTGGATCAGATCTAGTCCGATATTTATTTTCTCAATATTAGACTAGTTTTAAATTAAAAGCATATACTATATGATTCATTACTTGATTTTTTATTTTCAAACACAATCCAAAAATAGTTTGAACTTCGTGTTGAAATTTTTAAATCAAGTTTATTATTATTTATTAGAATATTTAGTTTTGGAAATTACTAGTTTTATTATAATAGGACTGCTTTAACAGTTTCCTAATCCATTTAGATTTCCTAGTTAGTTTCTTAGTCAGTTTATATTTCCTAAATATCTTAGAGATTCTAGGAGGGTTTTGACTCTTATAAATATGAGAGTTGTTTACGTATTCTTGTGGTTTTGAGTGTGGTCTAGAGTAGCATTGTTGTGTGGTTAGAATTATTAATCCTTATAAATTTGAGCGTTGATGCATATAATATTGTCTGCTCCTCTTCATAATATGCTTGTGAGATTTGATATCTCCTTGTTTGTACTCCAGACACTCACCACGAAATTATTTATTTAAATATATGTGTTTCCGCTTGCATTGAGTAAAAAAATTCTACAATTGGTATCAGAGCTAGTGTTGTGTGATGGATCCCGAGTTTCAAAATTTTGTTTCGTTTCTGTCTTTGATGGCAAAAATGATTTTGATATGTGGAGACAATATATGTAAATTAATTTTGCGAGTATTGATTTGTGAGAAATTATTGAGGAAGGTTATCAAGAACCTCCTCCGGGTACTCCATTAACGAGTGAACAAAAGAATAAAAGGCGATTAGAAGAGATTGTAAAAAATTATTTATGCAATCGGGTAGCATTTGATGTTGCAAGACGATTTCTCTATCTTGAATAAGCAAAGGAGATTTGGACTCATTTGATTACTCGTTATGGTGGTAAGGTTTCTTCTAAAAATATTGTTGGAAAAGAAAAAGATGAAAAAGATGAAAGTTTTAGATTTAAAAAAGTTGATGATAAAATTATTATTGATGAGGAGAAGATTAAAAGTTTATCTCCTCGAGATGAAGAAAAATATTTTGAAAAAATTGAAGATTATATCGAATATTTGGATTTGGATTTCTTAGAATTGATATGTAATTCTTTTGTTAAATTGGACGAAAATAACGATTTGGATAAATGTGAAAATAATAATTCGATAGATTACTCTCAATATAATATTGAATGTAGCGTATTCGTTGAGTGTTATAATTGATAATGAATTGTTGATTCAAGATTCTTCACAAATTATTTATTGTTTAGATAATTGTGATTTTATTGGAGTTGAAAATTTCTTTGAAAGGAAAGAAGAGGAAGGAAGAGATTTGGAGAAAAATATTCAAAAGAAATTTGATTATATATATTTTGAGAACTCTAGTTCGATTGATTTGGAAAATATTGATTTATCTAAAATTTCTCCAATTGTGTCGAAAGAAAATATTGAAAATATTGATTTGAGTGATTGAGGAATTTTTAATTCCCTAAGTCCATTCTATTCGGATGAGGAAAGATAAATAGTTTTTTTGTGACGACTGCCAAGAACACATAATTCAGATAAGCAGAGATAACGAGATAACCATGATGGGTCTCCAAGTTATTGAAGATCGAAAGATATTTTATTTGTCGTTGCTTGAATTTTGTGAGACTGAAAGTACAACAAATTTGGAGCTTTTCAAAGACGGTGAGCTGAGTTAATTCAAGGATATTGTTGGAAAGATATTTTATTCGTCTTTACTTGAATTTCGTGAGACTAGAAGCACAATAAATTTGGAGCTTTTCAAAGATGAGGAGGTGAATCCATTCAAGGATATTGTTGGAGAAAAATATATTTCGTCCAGAATAAATAGTTTTGGTTCAATTAATTTATTGAGTGAATCTGAATGGGTGAACATGTATGAGTTATTTGATAAGGATGAGTTACTAATACAGTTGATTGCAAAGTACATGATTTTTTCGTTCCCTCAAGTGAAGAAGAAAGTTAATTATAAATTGTTGTTGCATAGATTGTTTACAGCAAAAGAAGTTGCAATGGAGATTTTTGCTCGCGATGGAATTGGGTCGGATTTATTGCCGATCTTGATTTAAGGGAGGCAATGTTGAAATTATTAATTTTGGTAATTATTAATTTTATTGTAAAATGACTGCTTTAGCAATTTCTTAGTCCATTTAGATTTCTTAGTCAGTTTTTATTTCCTAAATATCTTAGAGTGTAGTCTGGAGTGGCATTGTGGTGTGGCTTTGAGTGTAGTCTGGAGTAGCATTGTGGTGTGGTTAGGATGATTGATCTTCATGAATTTGAGAGTTGATGCATAGAATATTGTCTGCTCCTATCCGTAGTATTGTTGTGAGATTTGATATCTACTTGTTTGTACTCCAGACACTCACTACCAAATTATTTATTCAATATATATATACGTTTTTGCATTTAAAAAATTCTACACTTCGATATAAATTTCGAATCAGACTAAACTCGTTGTAGACCCAATCCTAGTATACATTTATTTTTGTTATTTATTAATTTGTTTAAAGATGTTGATATGCTGAAATAACAGTAATTAGATTGAAAATTGATATGTTTGGTATTTTCAGGCCACCTTAACACGTTGGTGGAGACTTTTATAGTTTTCTTCAAGAAGGTGATTAGAATGGGTTGAAACGTAAGGTTTCGTTCTGAGAACGATTCATGTGAGCAAAGTGAAAATCTAACTTTTGACTTTGCTTTTCGAAATTTGACATTTAAGGATGGGATTTGATAACTATTTTGAAGTTAAAGAGACCAGTCAATTAGAAAATTCAATTTTACTGAAATTTTGTACATTCTAAATGGGCAAAAAATTCTCTGTCCCTGCGTGTGTCCCTAACCAATCACAATTCACCATGTGTATATAAATATTTATATAGTAAATTCTGATTGGTTGGGGATAAGGTTGGGGACAGAGGATTTCCACCCAAATGCATGCAGGAGCGAACTAGGTGGGGTCACTATCTTATTACCGTCTATGTGGGATTGGTGTCACAATCCTTCATATAAATTGAGTGGAGTCCACCTCTACAAGTAGGTCTCACCCAGTTCATGTAAGAGGACTGTGGGACCAGTCCCACAAGAACAATTATATAATTGAATTTTCCAACTAGGTGTGGCCGCCACTCTTTGTAACAAACTTTCTATTTACCTTTTTTATAATATGCTGGTAAATATTAATATTGTAAAGGACATTGTTAGGGATTGGCTAAATTTGTGGAATAGTAAATAAGTGGGTAAATCCCTTATACCAACATGAGGTGAATAATGTTTTAATTTAAATTTTTAACCAATTATAATCGATTGTAAATGGATTCAATCTGACCTGAACTAAGTCTTTCGAGTTCAGTAAACGTGAAAGCAAAGCAAAATCCCACAAGTTTGGATTTCTGCCTAAAGGACACGAAGGTGATGATCTTGTTTACTCTATTACAGTTTGCAATCATCAAACCATGAATGTGCATGTTGTAGTGGAGCCGATTTCCCAGCTAGTAGTTATTCTATCTATGCTTAACTAATTCAATTGTTGAATTTGACTTGATTGATTCGAATATTAAAATTGAAGTGTGTAGATTGGTTCAATACATGACTATCATTCGAAAGTTTTAATTAGAGGGTGTTATTTATTTTAATATATAATTGATCAATTTCATGAATTCGTTTATCCTCGTTTCGTTTAAAATTGAAATATAAGATTTTGCTCGAATCTAAACTCAAACACAAAATATTAAACTTGAAAGGAGCTTTTATCTAGTAGAACTCGAACATATTTTATAAATTCTCAACTCAGTTTTTTTTTTTGGCAAAATAAAGATTTACCCATTAATCATAAAATAGCCAAAGACATTACAATCAAAAGATAAAACACAATTACAAGAAAAATAAAATGTTATACAATGGTGTAAACACCATGATAACAGATAAAAGTCCACACCCCGGACCAGGTAAACAACACAAAAAACGGTAAAAAAAATACATGATAAAACTCTTCGCAACAGTTTCTCCGAGATCCTGAAACAGCGGTAGCAAGCTCAGTTCATCACCTTTCTTAGAAATCAACAATTTACGAGACCATTGGCGTATCAACCGTCCCATAGATTGTCTCGGAAAGATGATGAAAAATGAGAAAGAGCCCAGAGCAACTCCGGGATTTAAAGATAAACTCCAAATCTGAAAGGATCTGAAGTAGGTCTTGCATCTGTGTCTTAAATCTTGAATAATACTGCTTTGAAAAAAATTTCATCAAGATTTACGGTAAAAGAAGGGGGTGAACACACCAAAAGTGGAAGAAGGAAAAAATGGTTGGATTCATGGAAGTTGAGAAATGAAAAAACTTCAAAAGAAGAAAAGAGAGATAAGAGAGAGAGGAGGCAATATACTTTCTCCATTTAGTTCCCTATCGGACAAGCAATTTTAACATATTAAAATATTACGTGACAAGTGTTTATATATATGATAAATATGTTTGTACTTTAAATACATATTACGTAATACTATAATAGTCATTTGGTTGAGTAGTTGGATGTCAACCTCACTAGTAATTTCCATTGTTAGTCTAATAAATAATTTTCTGTAATTTTATATGTCTGACTTATAATGTTCTTTTATAAGAAATTTTAATGAATAATGGAGTTTACTTGTTGCATCAACCGGCCATGCCTCTAAGAAAATTAAGGTCTTGAAGGTTGTTTTTCCTTTAATATTGTACGAACATGTTTTTAATTGTCAGATATATTTTTACTGAAGATTAAATTCACTCTTTTGACCCACATATTTATTTCAAGAATTATTTTGACTTTAAAAAACAAAACTAAAATGAAAATTTCGAATAAAAATGTAGACACCAAGAATTGGAATTCCACCTGTAAAAGAGTGTGAAATGATAAATAGGGGGAGGGTACCATAACGCTTCAGAATATACTGTACATGACTAGAATGATCACTTTCCTTTGCGTGCAGATATCGAATTTAGGTGCCCTAATGAAGGGATCCCTTTAAGACCTTAGCCTTGAAAAAGGCTTCAACACATTATGAATGAAGGCTCGTTAGAATTTTGCTTTTCTTGAGAGTTTAATTCTTAGCAAAAGTGTTGTACTTGGAGCATCCTTCAATGCTCATTGTGGCATGCTGCCTCGCTGATGTGAAAAATTCAATTATAGAACTGTATTTGTGAACTAACTTATAATTCCTAATTTCCTTTATATGAATAGAGTGAGATCTGTCTGTATATGTGGATTTCGCCTAATTCAGGTGAAAATACTGTGAGACCAATCACATAAGAACGATATTAGGATTGAGTGACCCCTGGTGTGTGGTATTTTTTCCCCTTTTAATGCATGCAATCAATTTAATTTGTCCATGTGCCTCCCCTCATAACTGGATCCAAAATATTATTTTGAACATAAGTTCTATAAAAATACGCCTAAATAATAAAAAAAAAATTTACCTATAAGCAAAAAGGTTAATATTTTATTAAAAGTTCTCCTCTTTTTCATATTTCAAGTACTATTGATCTTATTGATCTTACTAATCCAAATTATAATTTGAATGACATTGATTAATCTGACAATAATTCTTTCAATATGTAACAATTTTCACAAGTCTAATTGGATTTAGTATGCGATTTTTAATTTCAATCTCAAACTAAACTCCGTCTTTCTAGATGACTTAGTTGAGAGTTTTTAAAATGTTAGTGTCACTTCTTTCTTTGCTGCGTTTTTAATTTAAACTATTTTTCCTTTAAAAAGTATTTGATTGGTACCATAAGCCTCAATTATTGAGTATGGAAAATTAGGTTAATAATAACAAGGTAGTAATGGAGGTAATAAAGCAAGGCAGACAAAAAGGGCCTAAGAAGATTAATTTACGGTTATCGTAGGATTATAGGTTCCCCCATTTCCTCCTTTGCCTACAGAATCAAACAGACCTAACCTAAAGTGTACGTAAGATTTTCTAGATTGGCAAAATATCATCAATACCCATATATATCTCAATTTATGTACCCAGCCAATCGTAATTTGCATATACATATATAATTGAAAAAAATGTTCTAAATTGAATTTTGATTGGTTGGCTACGGGAATAGAGACATACACAGGGACAAAACGATTTTCACTCATTCAGATTGGGGTTGGTTGGTTTGAAAATCAAACTAAGGCCTAACTTCTCTTTCGATAGTGTTTAAGAATGAAACACAAACACTAAATTATGGATAATTTAAATTTTATTTAAGATTAGTTTGAGACTGTAAATAAAAATCTCAATTTGAGAATCAATCCAATCAAACCATATTTCATGGAAGAAGATGATAAGATTTTGTGGACATGCTCGGATTAAAGAAGGAGAAATCTAATTCTAAAAGGAGCGAGAGAATAAGGAATTCGGTTCAATCCTAAATGACTTTTAAGGATGATTTCTTAATACATTAGACACTTTTATATCTTTTAATGATTCGTTCCACTTCTATTCTTTCTTGGGATGAAGGGGAAGATATGTTACCTTTCTTTTCCGGCTGTTTTTTAATGGTGAATCAAATTTATGATAGTTAAATTAGTATTTCACGTCAAAATCTGTCTCTCTCTATATATATATATATTATTGAAGTTGATGGTTTAAAAATTCCTATATTTTCTCCCTTAACGTACAAATTCTTTTCTAAAGGAAAAGGAAAAAATGAAAAAAGTAAGAAAAAATAAAAGAAAAAAAATATCATCATCTCCGGCCTCGTACAAAAAGGTTATGCTTCTTCCTTGCACACAAATACTTTCTATGAATATTTTTTATTTTAATTTGTCTTAAAATTAATGTCAACTTTTTTCAGATGTAATGTATTTTCAACTGAAATTCTCACAGCTTTTTTTTTTGGGTAAAAGAATGCAAACTCCACTAACATATATGCCCCATATGTTTAAGAATATCGTTGTAACTTACTCATAGTCAAATTACTATTCTTAATTCTAATACAAATCAAATGTGAACATCCAATTTGTGACAAAGGAGTTCTTCTTTGTGCCTTTTTCTTTTTTTCTTTTTTGTCTCTCGTTTTTGCATGCAAGGAAAAAGATATAGTCATTATTGTCCATGAACTTCAATTTTATATATATATATATATATATATATATATATATATATATATATATATATATATATATATATATGACGGATTTTAACGGTTGGACTAAAAATGCTCAATATTTAATTTTATGGATTAAAGTGCTTCTACACCTAACTTGAGGTACTAAATTCCAATTAATCGTAATATTTAGTTAAATAATTATGAATATTTCAGGTGAATTTTAGCAGAAGTTTTATTTTGATTCATGAGTAAATTATTATCATTCTAAATCTTGCTCCCGAACTATGAGTGCAATACATGTGGGAATAAAATAGACAACTCACGTGAGAGAATTGATTTGAATTATACATACATGTATGACAATGACACTCGTTAATTCGAAAATAAATTTTACATCTTATGAGTGAAAAAATTCAACCATTAAATTACAGTCTAAACAACTTAAATATCTACGATTTTTTACTGTTAAAATATTTACGGTTGGACATATTACATCTATAATTATTTTGTCTAATGATCTATAATTCCCTTTCTAGGACTACCATCCTCCTCATGTGAGGCACCTCTCTCCCCTATATGGGAGAACCGCCCAGTCGGGTTTAAAAAACAAAAAAAAAAAAGATCTATAGTACATCAACATCATGCGAAGCACTATACTTTTGGTCATTCTTTCTTATATTTGGATTGGTTTTGGATGGAAAAAGTCAATTTAGAATGTATAGTGGTATTATATTAATTACTAGTGACTAAAAATGATTAATCTTCCTCTTTTTTCTTTAACCAATAACCATCACTCTCTTTCTCTCTAATCTAAAATTTAATTGCTAAGAAATTAAAAAAAAGGTAATATTATTGTTTTTTTTGTTAAAACAGAAAAATTAATATCTCATCAAGTGGTATGAAAAGTTTGCTGTGATAGATGAAAATTGGGTGAGTCTCCAAAAAATTGAGAAAATATTCTAATCACCATTGCGTATTTTGTCAATAAATCAAAAGAAACACTACACAAATGTAGATAAAATATAAGTTGTCTTTAATATTCTCCATCAAAATTTTGCTTTGACTAACAATTTGTCTTATTATGGGAAAATCATCTTCTAACTAATAAACCCAATTAACGAGAACTTGACTATCATTTTTCGGCGAGGCATGGCTGATATCCTTGGTCTTACATTATAATTTCAAGATGATAATGTACTAGATTTAGATTAGGCTACCGTATTAGATCAATATTAATATTATTGGATACCTTATCTCGACATGTCATCGGATTTATCTTCCCTCTAATTACATAGCAATCGAGGAAAATCAATAAATGTTTACAACTTTGTTCTATTTGGAGAGGATTGGATTGTCCAATATTGTACAAATATATGTTTATTCATATCTTGAGGGACAATTTTGTAACACCTTAATTATCCATACCAAACATATTCTTTTTCTTTTTCTCTTTTTATGTGTGTCGAAATGAGGATAAAAGAGTGCATTAAACAACTGAGTTATATTTATGCCATATTCTTACAATGCATTGTCACATTTTTGAAAATTTATCCATATCTTGTTTTCAACAAAAAAAAAAAAACGTGGTTGTTACTTTTTCCATTTAAAGGAATTTTACCTATTGGATAACTCTTAAGAAACAAGAAACATTAGTACCAGTAAAGTAATTTTAGCTTAGTACACCTGTAGTTTTTAAAATTTGCTAGGATAAGATCGAAGATTCAAAGCGTCTTAAAAAGGATTAATACCATAAAATTGTATGATTCTCAGACAATGGACCACTTTGTTTATTTGAATTAGTCAGATCAAATATTATACATCAACCATAAAAAAAAATCAATACCAACAATATAAAATTAGTTTTTTGTCCATCACGTATTATAATTTTTTAGAGGTAAGGAGTGTTGCACTATGATGGATACATAACAATTAGTAAATACTTCCACTAATTGCTAGTAACTGTTGTCAGAGAGTAAATACTTCCATTAATTGCTTATGACTCTAGTGTTTTATTTCATTACAGTTCCACTAATTGTAATCTCAATCACATGTAAAACATTTCGAATAATATGTTTGCTCATTAAGAAATATACTTAATTAAACAGACTTGCCGTTGATGTAATAATTATATTTGTCAGTTTAATTTTTCAAAAGACCTAAAAAATTCTTCTTCTATTTTTTTGACAAAAATAAATATACCTAAGTAATTAAATTACGAAGAAAAAGGGGTGCAGACTCATGCTTCGAGAAAGGGAAAATAAGTCATCGGGCATAACTATTATTGTCGCAGAATTTGATTTCTATTATATATAAAATCATTATTTTTTTATATAATAGTGTTCAGGCAGTTTTGACATTTTTTAATAAAATACACCTAACAATTTAACTCTTTTACTAAGACGAAAATGTGAGGCCTTAATTATATTCGATAAAGAAAAGTTAAAAAATAAAAATTAAATAAAAAGGAAGAAATGGTTTGTGAAAAGGACTTGAGGGAAAATCATTTGAAAAGGGCCCAAATGTCTGATCCAATAAAACAAGTCGGCCAACGGGTAGAGAGTATTGCGTAGTTGAAGCTCCATCGCCTCCGAAGGTGAAAATCGTATGTCTCTATACATTTATATATGTATATTTTTCACCATTCAGAATTCATTAAATAATTTTATTTTTACTTTCAAATACGCGTAAGCAATAATAAATGGTTAAAAACATGTATGTAAATAGACAATTTTATTTTGCCAAAACAATGGGGCGTCGGTTTTATAAGATAACCCCAAGTTATCTGACTACATAACCTGTCACTTTCCCATCCATCACGGTAAAATCCTAACCATCCACATCAAACAATATTAATACCCAAATATTTTAGAACCAAAAATAGAGTTACACGCGTGGCTTAACTATAGAGTCTTTCAGATTGAGAAATCACCTGCCACAAAGATTTAGGAAACCTCATTATTATTTTCAATATCGCACTTCTTAACTTAACCATGGTTAACTTAACCAAACCACGATTGAACCCCCCATTCTCCAGCAGTTTAAATACTGCCTTAAAAACCACTTCCAACACTCTAATAAAAAATCACAGTCACAAAGATGATAATCAGAGAACGAAATTCTCTTCATCCAATGGTCCATGTTCCTCCATGGTCCTCATTTTCAGATAATCCAACGGTTGATATTTCTCCTTATTCCTCCTTTAGTCCAAACAGTAATTCAAATTCCTCCGGCGGCACCGGCGCCGACGACTACTTTGCAGCCTTCCAAAGGTTCTTGCCGTCTAATATAAACTCTAATTTGGAAGAATTTCTGGTAGAGGATTTTGATTCGGAAGGCGGCGATTGCTATGGGAAAGGTCTTGACTATCCTGTGGATGCATATTCTTGCGATCAGTTCCGTATTTTCGAGTTCAAAGTGAAGAAGTGTGCTAGGGGAAGGTCGCACGATTGGACGGAGTGTCCGTACGCTCATCCCGGAGAAAAAGCACGCCGCCGTGATCCAAGAAAGTACAATTATTCGGGCACTGCATGTCCGGGTTTTCGCAGAGGAAATTGTAGAAAAGGTGATGCATGCGAGTTTGCCCACGGGGTGTTCGAGTGTTGGCTTCACCCGGCTCGTTACCGGACTCAGCCATGCAAAGATGGGCTTAACTGTAAGAGAAGAGTCTGTTTTTTCGCCCACTCGCTAGACCAACTAAGGGTGTTGAGCCCACGCGCCACCGCCGACACGTACGATGGGTCCCCTCACCGACTTGCTTTTGAGGAGTCTGGGTCGCCTCCTTCCGAGTCGCCGCCTATGTCTCCGATGACGACGGCGTCCTCGCAGAGCCGATCTTTGGAATCTAACTCGATCAACGAAATGGTGGCTTCTCTGCGCCAATTGCAGCTGAATAAGGTGAAATCTATGCCTTCTTCTTGGGGTCTAAAAATGAACAGTCCGGGTTTGGGTTCGCCCAGGGGGTGTATTGCCCGACCCGGTTACTGTAGCTTGCCAACCACGCCGACTCGGGCGGTACCTCGACCAGGGATTGGGTATGTTGACGCCTGGGACAAGGGCGGGTGCGAGGAAGAGCCAGTAATGGAGAGGGTGGAGTCAGGTAGGGATTTGAGGGCTAAAATGTTTGAGAAATTGTGTAAAGAGAATCCTTTAGATCAGATGGACCCCACTTTGGTCGGAAATGGAAGCTCTTTGGATGCTCCGAATCCGGATTTGGGATGGGTTTCGGATCTAATTCAGTGAAAAATCTTCTTGAATTGATCAACTGTGAAGTTAGTAGTGTTTTGATTGGCGAGGATTTAAGTGTTTTTTGGTGGGTTTTTACCATTTTCTCCTTTCGTTTTCCTTCCTGTGCATGTAAATAAGAAGAAGTATGGGAGTATAGATTGAAAGGATGATCGATTTAGAAGCAAGAAATTTGAAGATTTATGTACATATTATTAGTAAATTAATTAATCAATGTTAATGGCGGGGGGAAGGGTAAATTAGGCTGTACTTGAATCGGGTATGGCTTGGATTTAGACTCAAGCTGAGACAATGGTTCTCTTTGACTTAGTTTGAGAATGGAACCTCAATCACTAATCTGTAGAATTTGAGCCTAGTCTGAGAATTTGAGCCTAAATATCTCATACTGAGATCCATCCAATACAATGGTATCCTAAATCTCTTTTTTTGGGGGTTGAAGAAGTTTTCTCCATACAGTAGAAAGATTGTAGAAGATTACGGAATCTGGGTTTTCTTGCTTTCTTTATTACTACCTTGATTAATTATCATTAGTGCTTGTACAGAGTACTCTACTTATTTATTATTATTATTATTATTAAGGTTGTCGATCTCACGGGTGTAATGATATGTTTGTCAACTAGTATCATCATCATTATCCATTCTGATCAACTTTCTTTCTTAACTCTGTTGTAAAAATGTTGTATGAATATATATCTTTGGCCAATTGGTATATTTAGTTCTGAAACAATTTTCGCTTGGTAATGTTGGTCATTAATAATTGTTTGTAACTTTTTAGATCCTCAATCAAATTATGTACGGGAATTGGTCCTTCTTACTTTTTTTTTTTTTAAATATTGAATGTTAGTCAACAAGTAATATGGGCAAAATTAGAACTTCACATTCTTTTAGATAATTAATATCATATGAACTTAATTGTAAAGATACTTAAAAATAAATAAATAATTATAAAAATTGAAACTTCTTCTCCCTCCTCCCGCCACCGTCTCTCTCCTCCCGCCACTGTCTCCCTCTTCCCTCATTGCCGCCTCCTCCCCTCTTCTACTTCCTCCCGCCACTGTCTCCCTCTTTCTCCCTCCTCTCGCCACCGTCTCCCTCATTGCCGCCCCCTCCCCTCCCCTCTTCTCCCTCCTCCCTCCTCCTCCTCCTCCTCCCATCTTCTCCCTTCCCTCTTCTCCTCCCTCCTCCTCCTCCTTTCTTCCTTATTCTCCCTCATCACTCATCCCTTCTCCCTCCTCTCTTCTTCTCCCTCCTTGCCGCCTCCCTTCTCCCTCATTCGGCCTTCTCCCTCATCCGCGCTTTCTTGGCCGGAATTGTGCAAGTGGTATTGGCTGGAATTGGATGATATTGGCCGGAATTATGAATGGTGGGTTTTATTTTTTAGTTTTATATTTAAATATATTTACAATTGAGTACAAGTGGTATTAATTATCTAAAAAATATATGAAATTCCTATTATACCCCTGTACACTTGATTAACAAATACAAAGGGACCTAAAAAAGTGCAAACAATCGTTAGGGACCAACCTTGCCAAGCGAAAATTGTTTGAGGATCTAAAAATGTGCAAACAATCATTAAGGTCTAACCTTGCCAAGTAAAAATTGTTTCAGGACTAAATACACAATTTGGCCTATGTCTTTACTTTTCTTCTGAGTAAAGCCCAGACATAGACCCGAAATCTTGAATCTCTTTCCTTTGTTTTCTGTTAAACCAATCTTATCTGAATCTTGGCCCGGGTGGAATGGTACAAAGCAATTGTGTAATGGTGTTGGTAGGCAGTCCTTTTCTTACTCGCGGCTAATTTGTTAAAACTTGGTCGGCTTGAATCGTGTCTCAAACTGATGTTCTAGTCGCATTCTCAATTCAAATTTTAAATGATTTAATGTTTCGAGTTTTATTTTAATACTCAATTCAAACATAGTTTGAACTTCAATTTGAATTTTAAACCATACTCAAATCAGACTCAATCTAAATACACCTACAATACTAAATTCATTTGAACAGTTTTATCAAACCGATTCAATCTAGGCTATCAGTTCAACGATTCTCTTTTCTTAGATTTGGATCTCAGGTGAAAAATATATTAGAGCAATAATTTACAAGAGAGTAATTAAATCTTTACTCTATTAGTGAAAATAAAACTAGTACAACAATATTAGTAAAATTTGTCAGTTTACTTATGCTCTATAAATATTTAAGGTTTTTTTCGTGAGAGGTTTGGAGTGGAAAAGCATTGGATCATAATCTTAATCTTTTCCGTCTAACAAAATACTATCTTCATTTACTTTTATTATATACTGCGAAAATTAATAATAAAAAAATTAATATATTTTTTTTTATAATCAAAATATCAATATTACTCTCTTAAATAAAATTAGTAATATAGAAATTATATTTAAGAGAATAATATTTGTATTTTAATTAATAAAGTATATTATTTTTTGCTTCATTAATTTCACAACATTTAATAAAAATCTTATATTACGGAATTGAATTAAGAAAGGGAGGGAGTATGTTTTATCAATTAAATTACTTTACTTAAGAAAGCATCAATTTAATATCGTATAGAATTAATCTGGACGGCTGGATCAAAGTGAACCAAAATAGTTAAAAATATCGGAACAAAAATGGTTAGGGGAGTTCTGTGGTGGGTTCTAAAGAGGGGGGGGACATGTATGAATAAAAATGGTAACATGTGCATGTCTGGTACTTAGCACAAAAAAAAACATGTGTATGTCTGGATCGAAGAGACATGGGATGGGGTTAGGTTAGGTTCAAGGAATTTTGCAATTTTTGGCAAGGGAAAAAGAAGATTAATGGAAGCTTGGAAAAGGGGTAGTAGTCGACCTAGGCCCGGCTCTGGTGCCGAACTGCTAAAAAATGTAAAAGTGCAAAACACTTATTAGTTTTTAAATAAAAAATTTGATGCTTAATATTTGTTAGAATGTTTTTAGTAAATACTGTGAATAAAATAATTTCAGCAGTTAAATATTTTATTTCGACAACTAATGTGAGTTTAGCACAATGCAAAACAATAGATGTTTCACATTGGAGCCGTGACAGTCGTCCTGGCCCATCTCAATTAAAGGGGTGAAAATTGTTTGTACTCGTTTGTGTACCTATTTTTGTACCCAACTAATAAGAATTCTCCATGTGATTATTTTTTTTAATTATAAATACACATGGTGAATTATGATTGATTGTGTACAGGAATGAATATACAAACGAACACAGTCTATTAATTATCCAATCAGAGTGTTTTTTTTTTTTTTTTTTGCTAAGTATCCAATCAGAGTTAAAAAAATAAAATTTCACTCTCTAGATCTGAACCGTTAAAAAATCTCATTCGACGGCTGGTAGTTTGTCCTGCACATGCGGAACAAAAAGCTGTACCGCATAGGAGCCGGGAGCGTTGGAGCTGGGTACAGTTGAGATCTTCTTTAGGAAAAGTATAGGAGGGGGTCCACTTTTTTGATATTTTGTTTGGACGTGACCAGAATATCTGGAGAAAAATCTGGTCCTTATCTATTCACGCAGTACGTATTGTGCTATTTAATGTAGATGGGGTGCACTTAATAACAGCACCCGTATTCTGTTGTACAATACTCGTCTAAAATCTTTGTACGTATCTGTTCTATTTAATTTTAAGAAAATGATTATCTACTAGAAAATAAAGGATAAAAACTCTAAATCCCCAAATTGAGAGTGTCAAATAACTATCTTACCCTTTCAGTGATTTGGAAGATTAAATTTATTTTATCTTTATTTTTAAATGCTCTACTCTACCAACCTATTATATTATATCATTTTTCTCCTTCATTCTCATAAAGAAGCTCAAGAGTTTTCCATTTATTGTCTTGAAGAATAAGATGAACAGTAACTCCGATAAATAATAACTCTGGTAAAACATCACACAATTCATCAGAATCTTCATCGCCTCCATTGTTCTCAATCGTTATGGGCTTATACCCTTTTAATTATTTCTTCCCAAATTTCAAGAATTCCAAGAAAAGAATCCCAAAAGCCAGACAAAAGAATGGACAAAAAACAAAAGAGTTTCTATGAGAGGGCATAGCAAGAAAACGAATGTTAAGTGAAAGAAGTCTAAATTTTCTTTTCTTTTTCTAGTAACTCAAAACAAAACCCACATACTTTTACAACTCTTTTTATTTCTTCCATAATTTCAAGATTTTCAAGAAAAAGAAGCCCAAAAGCCAGGAAGAAAAAAAAAGGAAGAATTTATATGGAAGGGTATAGCAAGAAAACGGATGGTAATTTAAAAAAAAACAGTCCAATTTTTGGGTAAAAAAATATGTCTTTCTCTAAATTAAAGGAAAAAGATCTGTTTAAGGCTTTATGAATCGCAACCTCAAAAGCAAATAAATGGTTGCTGCATCTTGGATTTTCAAGCCAATCATTGTTGTAGAAGACGATGAACAGTAACTCTGTTTGTCTTGAATTTATGTTGCGGGGATGTTGGGACTTTTGAGTTATTAAATCCAGTGTTTATATAATATTATAATGATAATAACCACGGCTGTTTATAGATTATTAGTACTATGAAATCGTTGTAAATAGATTATTATATTTGTTTAAGTAACTATACATTACTTAGTATATTAAGTATCATTGTTAGTAATTATATTCATTTTGCTTTTAAGCGATTTTTATAAGACTATATGTTTTATTACTTTGTGTTCTAACAAACACTAATTCTAGTTATTATTACAGTATTTAGATTTGTTCTTTCTTTAACATGTGTTATATGTTAACAAGTAATTGAATCTACATAATGTTTAATTAACTCTAGGAGTGACTATGTGTTACTTCGTGTGTAACAAACACTAAGCTACATAATGTTATAGTATTGATAATCATTGTCATGGTGTTGTGATTCGTTCTTCATTTCACAAAGGTTATATATTAACAAGCAATCTTATCATAATAGGTGTTTTTGACTAAGTGTTATAATACTTAGTGTTCATTTTAATTTGGCTACAAAACAAAAAATTTGGGGTAAATTTGTAAATTTAAAAAAAATACCTCAGAAGAAATGGTTCAATTTATAATATTTTATAGGGACTTTAGGGTAATCAATTCACAACCCTAGAGAGACTTAGGGTAAGCATTTAACAAAAGATATAGGGATTTTACGAACAATTAGTGAATAAATATGTATCGAAAGTGTGATGATGACATTTGGTGTAAGAATTCTGAAAAGAGTGAAGGAAAATGCCAATCCGGCTACAGTGTGGAACACCGAATGTTTCGCACCGTGCGAAATATTTAATGGCTGCTGAATCAAGAAACTAACGTCAGAGATCATTTGAGTCTTAATACTTATCATGGGAAATGAAAAGTCAAATGATCTCAATCGTCCGCTTTTTGATCTGACGGTCACCAAATATTTTAGCACCGTGCAAAATATTTAGTGTTCCGCACAGTAACAGATTTGAAAAATGTAGCTACGAATCATAAGTGCATGTACTTTATTTGAGCAAGCATTAACTTTTGCTTGAAAATCTCTAGGTATGGTAAAAAATGATGATGTTTTTGTCAGGAGATGAAGACTTATCTGACAAGTTTGATCAAAATGCATTTAACAACGCATCTACAAAGAAAGGCATTTAATTCCTATATGTCAAATATAGCTGAAAATCAACAATTTCTTGATACATTTCCTGTGTTTTACAGTGTGTGTTTATTTCTCTATTTTCTATTTCTTTTTTTTGTTTTGTTTTTTCTTCTTCATCTTAAGGCGATGGAGGGTGTCCCAGGCTTCTTGTTTCTGCCCAACATTCACCAATTATGGATCCAGACATTAGCGAAGTTTAGTACCAAATTTCTCTGAACAATAACCGTTCGAGCATTAACAATAAGAACGAGAATGTATTATAGAGCAAACAGATGATATGTGAGAAGGATTCAGCTGAAAAGGATTTGCTTGTTGATGCAGTTCGATAGGAATAGTAATTTTCGACCATTTTTTAACAATGCAACTGGAATGAAGTATTAGAAAAATTGAAATGGTGATGAGCAGTAATTTCCGGCAGTTAAGTTCAATACTAATGAAATTAGAAGTATTCTGTTAATGTTGTACTTGACAGAAATCATTGTTCTTAAAAAAATGCAAATTTTTTTTAAATTGGTGAACAGTAATTTCCGACCACTATATTTGGATGGGTCAGAAGTGAAGAATAATTTTGATCATTCCTCAGTTTGCAGAGGAAGAATATAAGTTTTTTAAGATGGGTTTTTTATTTTTATTTTTGATAAAAGTAATATGCTGCATTAAATTTTAGGCTTGATTTATGAATTTTTTTTTAAAAAATTGGGAAGGGCAATTACTATTGAAAAGGGCAAGAAAGTCCGAAAAAATATTTTAGTCGATTGTTTAGCCAATAACCTAGCAAGGTCATCGAAGAGGCCAATAGCCCGGCCCGTGACCAAGAGGTCCCGGGTTCGATACCCTCCGCTTGCGTGCGATAAGTTTTATTCTCCCTTATCTAGGGTGTTCTCTCTCCCTAATGTGGGGCTGTTCTCTCTCCCCAATGTGGGACAATTGCCCATCGTGATGTCAAAAAAAAAAACTAGCAAGGTCCTTAATTTTATTAGGGTTACCTATAAATAAACAATTTGAAAATATTTGTTACAATCTCAGGTGGTGCGGGGTAGACATCAGATACAAACTCGATATGTCCTATCCAAGAACGCATTTGACTCGCCCCCGTTCTCAGTACGGGCGGGTTTGACTCGAGTTGTGCTTCATTGGTCAAAACTCTTTCTATTTGTTCAATTCACATATGAGATTGTAACAAATAGAAAGAGTTTTGACCAATGAAGCACAACTCGAGTCAAACCCGCCCGTACTGAGAACGGGGGCGAGTCAAATGCGTTCTTGGATAGGACATATCGAGTTTGTATCTGATGTCTACCCCGCACCACCCCATTTTGATATGTTTGAAAATAATAATAATATATTTAAATACATGACTTTTTATATATGCTAATTACATTCAAAAAAAAGAAAATAGATTCTAATTATATTATTTAAAAAAAAATATAGCGGGGCAGAGCGTAAGGCGATGAGTGTTGCCCGTTGTGATTCATGGAGTAGAACTGGACAGCGGATCAATTGCACGGGGCGGGTTGGATATTTAAAAACCCAGCCCCAATCCGCCCAATTATCATTCCTACACCAGCCCCTTCACACGAATTAAAGAAAAAATAGTCTTAGGGGGTGTATTCAATTAGGATTTTTAAAGAGTATTTATGGATAAATAAGTCCAGTGGATTTTAAAAGACTATCTAAGATTTTAAAAGAATATAATGGCTTATAAGATTTTATTTTAAAGATTTTGTATACTCAGGTCTTATGTTCGGATTTTAAAGATTTATACCATAAGAATTTATAAGATTTGAAAGGATTACAATGACTTTTTATTTGTACGATGATGAACAATATCTAATTCAATGATGCACAAATTCTTCAGGAACAAACTTTACAACCCAAACTTTTCAAATAATGGTGGAATTTTTCCTTCCTAAAGGTTTTATGATAGGTATAAAATTACTAGGTTGCGGACACTTGGTTCAAATAATGGAATGAAGCCATAAACATAAAGCCAATAAAAGTCAATTGTTTAAAGTTGTGGTCAATAAAAGTCAATTGGTTACCGAATTACTGACCGAATTCAAATTCAATTCTCAATTCGAATTCGATAATTCAGTGTATATTCAAATTACATCCCAATTCGATTTGGCAAAAAATGGGACGAAATCGGTTTGACTATAATTGAATTCGGCCTGACCGAATTCGAATTCATTTTTTCATAATTTTTTAATTTTATTATATAGTTAATATATATAAAGTAAATAGACCCTAAAAATTGTTATTTTGGGAGGTTTTGCTATTAATAATTCCGTGTAAATATGGTTGAATTAAATGATGACTAATTTATTATTTCGATTATTTTTTTATGAATTTATAGTTTGTTTTGATTGTGGTTTTTTCTTGATGTTCAATTAGAGTTTTCTTGTGAAATCGGTCAATTAGGCAAAAAACGAATTTCAAATTCGCCAATTCGGTCAATTCGAATTCGGTAATTTTGAATTCGAATCCAAATTGGATCCGTTTTTAGGTTCTAAAAAAGTTGAAAACCCCGAATTCAAATGACCGAATTGGCGAATTCGAATTCGGTACTCACCACTACTTG
Source organism: Vinca minor (assembly GCA_026122235.1). Classification (NCBI taxonomy): domain Eukaryota; kingdom Viridiplantae; phylum Streptophyta; class Magnoliopsida; order Gentianales; family Apocynaceae; genus Vinca; species Vinca minor. The sequence continues at coordinate 5,931,568 of JAOCZM010000038.1, read as the reverse complement.
CATTAGCAATAACATAAACGGGACCAAATGGAATTGAACAATAAATAAAAGCAAACATTCAAAGTAACAAGAGTCAATGAAAAAGATAACAAATAAACAAATCATGAAAACCCCACTAAAAAGTCTTATGGGTTAGGGTGGGATTTTTTAAAGGGTTTGATATTTATACTTTTCACTATGAAATTCCATGGAATTCTAAGAAATTGGAATTTTAAGGTTTTCCAATTCTATGGAATTCCAAGAATTAGAATCCTACGAAATTCCAATTCCAAATAATTGAATTTCTTTGTTTAGTAAAACTACGAAATTGATGTGGAATTAAATTCTAATTTTTTTTTATTTGAAACACCAAAAAATCAAATAATTAAAAATGAAATGAAAAAAATGCATATAGTGTGAAAAGACAAATATTCTCCTTATACAAATAGCCAAAGTACCTATGAAGTAAAATGACAAAAATACCCTTGTTAAAAGAATTTTCAGTGTAAAATAATGGAAATATTTTGTTGTTGCAAAATTAAAAGAACATTCATAGTTTTGAAAAAAAATATTTATAGTATGAATTGGATAAAATACCGTTGAAAAACGAAAATATTTTTTATGGAAAATGACGAAAATACCCCTAGTAGAAAATGATGAAATTTTCCGGGTATAAAAAATGATGAAAATTCCCTACTAAAAATATACCATTTTGTGTAATATGAAGAAAAAATTTAAGGTCCAATTTTTTTAAAAAATGCATTCGTTGCAAAATGACAAAAATACTCTTGTTAAAGTGGAATTAGCTCATTGTAAATAATAACGAATATGTACTTGATAAAAGATTAATAAGTCGCAAAATGATAAAAATACTTTGATGATAAGGAAGAAAATAACCTTTGCCCATTTGTTTACAAGGGAGAAAATGCCCATTTTTCAAAAGACAAAAATACCCTAATTGTAAAATTTTCAATTTTTTTTTAAAATGAGTGGTAATTTTTTTTATTTTCATCATGGTTATTCTTTTTTCATTTGGTATGAATGACATTTCTATTATTCTCAACAAGTGTATTGTCATCTTTTTACACCGATAATATTTTACGCTTCAAGTAAACAAATTTTTTATAATTTTTTTATAAAGGCTAATTTTGTCATTTTTTGTTAAGAGATTTTTTATTTTATTTTATTCAAAGTTAATTTTGTCATTTTGCACAAGAGGCATTTTTTCCATTTTTTTTAAGGGAGCCTTTTTTTTGTGTTTTTTGCATTAAGGGCATTTTCGTCATTTTTCATCAAAAAAATTTGAGTCATTTTTAATCATATGAATTTTAAGCTATTTAAGCCAATGGTAATTTTTTTTAATTTTGCGCGAAAGTATTTTTCATCATTTTGAGCCGATGGTATTTTCGTCATTTTGTGTCAAGAGTATTTTCGTAGTTTTTTTACCATGGATGTTTTAGTGATTTTATGTTAGGTATGTTTGTGATTTTTTTTATTAAAAAAATCGTTGTTTTGTGCCAATGCTATTATTGTAATTTTGCACTAACGGTATTTTTCGACATCGTACAAAGGGTATTTTTGTCATTTAATTGAATAACATTAGCTATTTTAAATTAAGGGTACTTTAGTCATTTTTTATTATGGGTGTTTTGTCATTTTACAATAAGGGTACTTTGGTCATTTTATACATATTTATTTATGAGAGAGAAAATAACTTGTATGTATGATATATTTATAACCTACCATAAACCTTGTGGAATTGAAATTGAAATTCTTTGATTATAAAATGGAATTGATTTTGTGGAATTGGCAGGGGTTGATTCCAATTCTAAAATTTTGTTGAGAGCCAAACAATAGAATTGGAATTTCAATTCCAATTCCAATTCCATGATTTTATTGATAGCCAAACAAGAAAATTGGAATTGAAAACCAATTCCAATTCTATGGCAACAAACACCCCCTTAGAGGAAAGCCCAAAAAAGTCTACAATAAAACCAGGTCAACTTAGAGTAGGTCATGCATTGCATGCACTAGCTTTATATAGGGGTATTTATTCGAAAGGCCTGGGCTACACTGTCTCACTATTTGGGCCTTCTTAAGCCCAATATTTCCACATTTCCAAATCCCATTAGTTTTTCTTTCCATCTTTTCTACCCACAAGAAATTTTCTGTTTTCACGGTTGATCCAATACTCCAATTGCCTCATGTGTAACCATGGCAGCTATCTATTGTTTATGAATTTTACTGACCTTTCTTCTTACCTAAATAAAATGGTCTATTATGTCATTGACTGCGTCCCATCGGACCACACTTGCATTCGATTTGGCCACATCACTGCATTTTCTTCTCTCTCCTCATTCTGCAGGGATGTGGCCAAATCTGGACCACATGGTCCACATGGACCCGCTCCATATCAGATATTTCCAACTAAAATAGAATAGAGTCTACTAATTGAACAAGGTTAACTGCCTAGCTGGTTCGGTACCTTAACTCCTTAAGAGTGATCAAGATATTGATCTCCGCTCATGTATAGAATTGCCACTTTAATCAACATTTTACTTTTTCGAGAGTTGATTCGATGCGAAGAGATATTAATCTGGTATAGCATTTTAAAAGTCGGAATCAACTAGTATATCACGTGGGCAGAAAAAAAGAAAAACAAGTCTACTAATTAATTATTGGCCTCAAAAGGGAGAAGAAGTCTATACCGATATTGGCAAGATTGTTGACTTTATCTCCCAGGAAGGTGTTTATTCTTTTTTCTTTTAAAGTCAAAGAAAGGGAAAGCATTTGTGTAATAACATATTTATAATTACCAAAAGATTGTATTATTGTGTAGAACAAACATAAATAATAGCATTGGTTTAAGATCATAATTGGAAGTTGAAAGGAACTTTTGGTTTTTACCAAAGAGTAATTCCACGTCACCATAATAAGTACAAATTATTGACGTATTTGAAAGCAATTGTATGAAGAACAAGGGTTGTATGTTCATTTGCCGTCACCATGATCACGAATAATTTTTACCGACTAAGCACTTTGCCTGGTCAAATTTTACTTTTTACAATAATCAAACTGAGGGAAATCATAAAATCAAGGACACTTGATGTGAATCTTTCTCCCCTAGTGAAGTAATTGCCTAATTAATCAAGGGGAAAATGTCAGTAGTTTAACTTTAAAAGTATTTAGTTTTACAGTATTGTTTAAATAATAGCTTAGTAACGAGTGTTTGATTAGTAATTTAAATAAAAGACTAAAGTTGAACTTTGACAATTTTAAAAAAGAAAAAAACTAATTTTATGATATTTTAGACTAATTTAAAGGCGGTCTCACATAGAGTTGGTGAATTCAGCTTATAAATAAAATTTTGAACTCTTTATTATTAATAGATTCGTACTTTAATAATAATTGTGATTCAAACTAAACATTTTACAGCCGAAATCACTTGTTTGTAGGTTGAAGATTATTGTGCAAGTCATTAATTTGTTCACTTTTATTTATTGTAAAAAAATAATAAATAAAAAAACAAACAAATAATCTAACCATCAAAGGTGAGAAAAAAATAGTAGGGCAAAATTTGGTGGCCCCAAATTTGATGGCAGAAGTAGTAGGGACATGTTGATATAAGAGCCCCACGGTTATAGTGTATAATGCTATTTTTTCATTACAGATGAAATATTTTTTAAAATGTGTTACATACTTTTGAACATGTGTTAAATCACATTCATATTCTTTCGTTACAGACACTTGTACTAATGTTGTAACATGTTATTTTTTTCGTTATAAACACATGCTCTTAAATATGTAACATCAGTCTTACGTAACATGTATCTGAAACCCATAATAGGTGGCACCGAAAAAAATCTTGGACCGTTAAATTTTTTGATCTAACGATCCAAAACGGCCAAAATTATTTCTTATTTACTGAAGAAACAAAAAACATGTTCTACATCATAACTGTACTCACATTAGAGGCAGTTCCTCATGAACCCACATATTGACTCAGTTACTCCCATTTGCTCTTTATTTATCCAACAAAAAAATCAAACCATAGACATAAAAAAGGTAAGAGAACTTTTAAATTGAAGGTTTTGACAGAGTCAATACTCCAAAAGATATCACTTATATTTCCCTTTGTCCTCTTTGTGTCCCTTCTTGTCTTAACATTATATAATAATTTCACAAACCATCCTTCCTTCATCAGCCCACTGTTTCTTTGTTTTCTGAAAACATCCTCAAATTTTCCTTCTGAGTTCCTAAGGTTGTCTGTTACAATGGGAAGAGCTCCATGCTGTGACAAAACTAAGGTGAAAAGAGGACCTTGGTCTCCTGAAGAGGACACCACTCTCAAAAACTATGTCCAAAAATATGGCACTGGTGGCAATTGGATTGCTTTCCCTCACAAAGCAGGTTTAGTTTCTCCCTTCCTTCCATGAAGTGCTAGTCTTTTTTTCTTTTTCTTTAAATTTCCTTTCCCGATCAAAGTTAGAAGTTCTAGTTCTGTCTATGAGTTCTTTCTCAATAAATTTATTTTTTTATGTTCGCAATTTAGGTTTGAAACGTTGCGGTAAGAGTTGTCGACTCAGGTGGCTGAATTATCTAAGACCAGATATTAAACATGGAGGCTTCACTGAAGAGGAAGACAACGTTATTTTAACTCTTTACAACAACATCGGAAGTAGGTTAGTAACATATTCTATATATGCTTTAGATAATAACTTAGTAATCCAACCTCTGTCTACCTCGTAATTCTAAAAAATTAATTGTACATTCTGTTTAGATAATAGCTTAGTGATTGAGAGTTTATATAGAATAAAAGGTCGGACCCAATACATAAGACTCCCGCATCAGCATGGTATGAGGAAGGTTCCGATGTATGTAGCCTTACTCTTATATTTTTCATAAATGGATTGTTGCCGAAATTTAAACTCGTGACCTATCGGATAATAAGCAGACACTTGATCATCGGCACGACTTTAAGAGTCTATATACAATACCGGAAAGAATTGTATATTCTCTTTTACTGCATGCATATTCTTTTTGGTAGTCCTTGAATACATTTATGAAATTATTTTTCTTCTAATTAAATTTTTTATTTTTTTTTATTTTTTTCGCAATTTGGTTGGTGTAGATGGTCTGTGATAGCTTCTCAACTCCCAGGCCGAACAGACAATGATGTGAAGAACTACTGGAATACCAAGTTAAAGAAGAAGCTATTGGCGGCTGCCGGAGCAACCTCTTCCTCCCTCAATTCAACTCTCCTCAACAACAACTCCGGCAATTCAAGCAATTTCCCTACCAATCCCATGATGAACTTTAGCTTGCAAGTCCCGCCTCCATTAACAAATTATTCCGACACATTTCATCAGGCCTACTCGATCGACAACTACAATTCTAGTACTGATCAACAACTTGTGTCGGAAATGTTTTACAATGAATTAAGTCATGATCATCATATTAATCTTGACAATAATTTCCCACTTCCGAGGCTTCAAGAAAATTGCCAGAATAATGGTTCATCATCTCAAGAAATATCATCAAGTCTTTCGAATTGGTCCGATAATAATACAATTAATGGTGATCAAGAAGTGGGATTTCTCATGGAATATAATAAGCCTTCTAATTATGGTGTTTTGAATCATCAAGAGAAATTAATGGGTGGTGATGAGGAAATTAGGAATTCTGTTAAGTACTATTCCTATACTAGTAGTAGTTTGTTGGCTAATATTTCTGAAACTGAGCCATCTCATGGGCTCCACCATCGTAGTAGTAGTGGTATTTTTTAATTATTAATTAGTTGAATAACTGATAATTATTCAAGAAATGTCCGTAACATGTTTTTTTAGATGGTACTGTATTTTATTTCTGTCGATGTTTTTACTAGGTTTTGAATTTGATGTTGGATTTATGTAGATGGCTCTAACTAGCAAGATTAATTTAGATAATTATATTAATGAAATTCCTCTGCTTTTGGATATAATTTTGTGTATTCATCAGTTTCTTTTGCATTTCTTTTTTTTTTTTTTTTATGTTTCGTTATTTTTTCGGAGTAATTAAAAGACAATGTCACGAGTTTGGCTCACCGCCAGTATAAAAAATACTAGAAGAGTTTTCAATGCAATTTAAGAGTAGAAACTTTATTAGTTCATAGACCAAATTGACAGTTAAGAGGACAATGAAACTCTATTACGGAATGATATTATCTTCAGTACTCCCTCCATTCCTTAATATAAGACTTTCACGATATGCAATGAAATTTATGGAAGCAAAATTTAATGTATTTTGTTAATCAAAATACTAATATTATTATCTTAAATAGAATTTGTATGCGACTAATTCTATTTAAGAGAGTAATATTAATATTTTGTTTAAAAAAATATCTTAATTTTTGTTTTCTTAATTTTCACTACTTGTCCTGAAAGTCTTATATTTAGGAATGAAGGTAAGTACTAAAAATAATCCAAATCCTAATGTTGTCACGATAGGAGTTTCTCTTCTTGTGCAGACATAATATCTTCATGACAAAGGAGAATTAATTTTGGGGCAAAATGTACATGAATGCACGAATGGAATGGTTAACTTCAAACCAGCCTGTGGATGTGGTCACAGAGATTGCATGGACTGGCCAATTCAAAGTGTACTTGATCGAATAGGTCCCCCACTCTTTCCTCACACACAATAACTTCCCCTCTTCGTGTTGATAAATTGACATCGGGACTTAATTAACAATATCCCAAGCAGGGACAAAGTTAGAAAGTTTGTGTTGGAGAGCGAAGGATAATTTTTTTTGCAAAAGTTTTGGGGGGCGAAGAGTTATTTTCTTAGCCATGATTTCAAAATTATATATATAAAAAATAATTTAAACATCATAGGGCGGACGCCACCCTGCTCCCTGTATTTGTTCTTGATCCCAAGTGTTTTTGAAAGGCGTAAATTGTCCAAGTGTATAAAAACTTACGCACGGATTAATGATGTGTGGAATTAATAAACTCAAAATATCCCCTTCGCACGTATCAAGACTGTATGTAAAAAATTTAAAATTTAATTCTAACTCTAACTCTAACTCAATAGAAAAATGATTAGTCAAAGCGTTGGTGAAAGATTTCTTACCAAGTTAAGAAACTATCGCCCGATGCTCATCAAATGCATGTCCAACCCTAACTCCTTTTCATATCCCCAAACTAGTTTTGATTGTTTTTTATTAAAGAACAGAATATAAATTTGCACATGCACCTTAGAAATAACACACCTTCAAAGGTTTAACATGAAATGCATGCACGAGGTGATGACGACGTAGGACTCATTCATATAGAAAAAGGTGAAAGCCGTGTCAAATCGGTTACAATGAAATCGTCCACATAATTTCCTAGCTTCTTCTTCACCGCCGAGACCATGTTTTCTACCGTATCCGGATTGAGTATGTGAATCGGATCCAAAAAAATATTATGATTTATTTAAAAATATTTATTAAAATTTTCGTAGTATTATTGATTGTTTTTTATTAAATTGAGTTAGTCTAATTGAGAGACAGGTGGTTTTTTGCCGATGAAAACACAATGAAAGAGAATATCTAAACAAAAATCTATCACCAGCCATGAGTTCGTCGAGCAGACTTGCCTAATTTAATTTATGTAGTCCCTAAACATGAAACATCACTCCTTAAATCCAGCATCAAGGAACTCATTATTGCTTCCCGTGTCCTGCAATATGAAGAATTAATCAGAACATTTTGACCAAATTAGGCATATTATAGTATAATATTAGTTTACGTAACTCCATTATTCGATCCTATTTTATGCATATTTGATATTACTATTCATTCATTACTCTTTTACACAATGAAAGAAAGAAAAAAAAAAACAACTATGTATCACTCTTTTGACTTCCTATTTAACAATTATCTAAAGTCGATGGAAGGATAAACGGAATCTTGTTGACAAAGTTTGAAGCTACTAAAGTCCATACTTATCCATCAAAACGAAAACACCACCAATCTAAGGTGTCCTACCCTAGTGGGGCGGACACCTGCCCACGACTGTGAGGTCACGGGTTCGATACCACCCTCCTACATAAGGTAAGCTTTTAAAATCTCCCTTTCTGGGGCTACCATCCTCCTCTTGTGAGGCATCTCTCTCCCCTACATGGGGCAACCGCCCAGTCGGGCTTAAAAAAAACGAAAACACCAAAATTAAAGCTTGTACAACTTGTTCTAAGGATAAAAAATTGAGATTGTTTTTATTTGATATACAATTGAAAGTTTGTACTCCCTCCATTCTCATTTAATTGTCGTTTATGAGATATATATATATATATATATATATTCAAATTAATTGTCATTTACATGTCTTTTATTAGGTGTCAATAATTTAATCTAATTATACCCTTAACATATATTTTATTGGAAAAATGAAAGAGGAGGAGCGAGAAAGGGGTATTATTAGAATTGTGGTGGAAAGATTATTGTTTATTTGAGTTTTTTTAATTTTTTAAAGTGTTCTAAACGACATATATTGAAGAATGCAAAAAGTATTAACATTTAATTCCCAACATCCAATAAAGTAAATGAGACATTAAAATACAAACAGAATGAGTAATTCAATAGAAAAGCTTGAGCCTGAATTATACCTTTTGACTTATATATATATATATATATATATATATATATATATATATATATATATATATATATATATATATATATATATATATATTGATCGAGCTCAAATTTCAGTCTAGCCTAAAATTCGTGTGTTGATTAATTTAAAGTTGGGTTAGGCTCAAGTAAAACTCAAATGTGCTCACTTTCTTTACCAAATTAAAGCTGCAAATTATGCTCCCTACTACTAGCTCCATGGTTAAAATATATAACGAAAATTAAATAAACAAAAAATAAAAAATTAATATTAATTTTTAAAATTGAATTAATAATATACAAATTTTATTTAAAAAATTAATATTAATATTTTAATTAAAAAGCGTTTCATTTTTTTTCTTTCTTTATTTTCGCAACTTATATTATGCATAATTTCAGCCCAAGGCCCATCACGTAGGCCCATCATATAATATTATGTGAGCTGCCTTTTGGCTCAGATTAAATTTTCCCGCCAGGTGACAAAAATAAAAAATAAATAAAAAATTGTCGAAGATCAAATGGTAATATGGAGGCTTCTTCTACACTCTTTCGAGTTTCCCCTTGCGTTGCTGTAATCAACCTCGACGATTTCTTCTCGAAATGGTACCTAATTTACACTTTTATTTCGATTGAAATCCCTAATTTTCTTGTTTATATCGGTTCAATTTTGCTGTTAAGCAACTGTTTGTCCTCGAAATCGTTCCTTATTCTTATCTGCATCGATACATTCTTATCTGCATCGATACATTCTTAGTCCTGCTTAAATTTAGGGCTTTATAGTTTATAAATACTGATTAATTGATGAGATCTCGTAGTAATCACTGTAATTTCAGCTCCAAATCTCCCAAAATTTTGCCTAGGCGCTGTTATTTTAAATTTAGGTGTTGTATAGTTTATAGTTATTGATCAATTGGAGAATTATAGTATCCATCACTGTAATTTGAGTTCCAGATCTCCCAAAATTTATTCACTGCCATTTATAAAGCTTCTGTAATTGGTTTTAATATGACGATATTGCAGATGTTTGCTAGTTTTAGTTCGGCCTCTAGGTTTTGCATGTGATTAAACTATTAACTGTTCTGAGCATTTTAGTCAAAATATGGTCGGAGTAGGAATTTTTCCGCAGCCAAATGCATTGCTCGTACATGAATGTTTTTTGTGCATATACAAGTTAGTTTATAGGTGTATATAGGATTGAATACTTCGGATTTCTTAATTAAGTTTTCTCGTTGGTATTCTGCAACTCCTGGCGACCTTTTCTGGTTTTGTTGTTCTGACTGCGAAGAGTTGGAAAATATCTATGATATGAAGTATGCGTATGGGCTATTTTATTGAATAAACAAATATGTGATACATGTAAGTTCATTCTCCTTGCAGTCTAAGAAAAGAGGCCTTTCTTTAGATGAGAAACGTGAGAAAATGCTTCAGATCTTTTACGACTCACGTGACTTCTTCCTTGTAAGTATCTTTGTGCTTTATTCCAATTTCAGCCTTTATATGTTTGTGATGATTTTTCTGAAGGTTTGGTTTCATTTAATTAAGTTGTATTGTATTTATATTAACTACATTTACCAATTTGCTTTATGAGCTTTTGTTTCCTTGAAACAGTTCTCAGCATTCAAGCTTTCTCATCATTTTTTACTTTCACAATAGCATCATACAACTCAAAGTGTTACAAATGCTTGTTGCTTTCAGTTGTCTCATCTATGCTCTGATTGGTTAAAGTAATAAATTAATTTCACAATAAGGTTACTCGTTGATACACACCATACTATATATTGGGCAATCTTTATTACTTCCTAGAATTTCTAACTAACTGTTTAGACTTTTTAATTTATTGGATTACCTTCTGTTACTGGATAAATTTAAATCAATTTATAGTTTTCCGTTAGTTTGATTGTATTGTACCTGTGATATTTCAACTGGACATTACTCTTTCCTTTATTTCTATCCTGTACCTCCAATCCTATGCTTTTGCATGACAAGGTGAATGTTTGATTGTCACATTTTTTTCATTGATGTAGTGTTACTATTGCTTGGTTTCTTTCTTAATTAAGCAGGGGCTTTTGGTGTTTCATTACATACGTGTCATTTTCAGATTTCTGAGTGATAAATTCATAATTTAGCAGAATGTGTTTGGTATAATTCTTTAATTTCTGAGTGTCAGCAAATGGTTCAACGTCTCAAGAGCTCATTACTATTGTTATATGTTGATTCTTGCTGGCTAATGAAATTCCTGTTCTTCTGGTATCTTTATTAATATACCTTAAATTTGGACTTTTATGTGAATTTCAGCTCAAGGAACTGGAGAAGTCGGGTCCTAAGAAAGGTGTAATCATGCAGTCTGTAAAAGATGTTATCCAAAGTTTAGTGGATGATGACCTTGTTCTGAAAGATAAAATAGGAACTTCTGTGAGTAAATCTTCAAATAGTGTTAAAGTGATATAATGTGTTTTTACTACTCTGCAAGATGGCTTTGTTATTTTGGGTATGTAAATATCAAATAATGGACATCATTGTATCAAATAATCCAGGTATATTTTTGGAGTCTGACAAGCTGCGCAGGAAATCAGGTAATTTTGTTCGTTTACGTGTCACAATAGGAAATTCTGGTGTATGGTTAACCTACCTCATTGATATTTGCATGAATATGTAACAGCTTAGGAATGTGCGTCAAAAGCTTGAATCTGATCTCCAGAGCAGTAAGAAACGGTATTCAGATCTTACTGAACAATGTAATGCTCTGAAAAAAGGGCGAGAGGACTCTGTAAGTGTTTGTTGTCTTGGCTTCTTGTGCCAACCTTAAAACCGTTTCATGATAGTTTAATGAGATGAGTAATGTGGACTTTCCTATTTTCATTGCAATGATTGTGCTAGGATGAACGTGAGAAGGCATTGGATGAACTAAAAACTACGGAAGCAAAACATAATAAACTGAAGGTTGAAACTCTTCTCTCTCCCCTGAATTCAGTACAAAACTATTTGCATATTAAATTTGGAAACTGAAAACTATAAAAACACAATCTAATTGTTCAGGATGAAATGGGACAATTTGCAGACAATGACCCAGCAACTTTTGAAGCAATGAGTAAGGGTTTATCTACTACTTTTTTATGTTTCAACTGTACTTTATCGGATGTAGTATAAGTTATAACATTTGAATTGAAGAATTCTTCCTATGTTTCCTTTATTCTGAAGTGTTCTGATGTCTATGCATTCTTGATGGCAGAGAAAGCAATAGAAGTTGCTCATGCTTCAGCTAACAGATGGACAGGTTCTCTGCCAATAATACTAATCTGTTTCCTTGTGGTTTTTGTTAGTGAAAGAAACGCTATTATTTTTATTTTTTTTAATTTCTTTTACTTTTTGACTGTATTTGTTATGATTCCACAGACAACATCTTCACACTCAAGCAATGGTGTTCTAGCAACTTTCCTCAAGCCAAAGAGCAGCTCGATAACCTTTACAATGAGGTACCTGTATTATATAAGTACTGCATAGTTAAAAGACGCGAAGCACCTCTATATAACCTTCTTCGTAATTCCAGGGGGAAAAAACTGTGTAAAGAACAAAATCATTGAATATAAAATGCGTCTACTTTACAAACCAATTGCATTCTGATTGCTGGCATTTTTCCTTCATGTACAAAGCAGGTTGGGATAACAGATGACTTTGACTATCTGGAGTTCCCCTCGGTGGTTCCCCTTAACACTGCTGGAGACGCAGGAACTTGAAAGAAATTACTATGGACTTCAAAATTAAGGTATAGGTGCATACTGCAAAACACCAAGTTTAGCCAAGCAATAATTAGGGAAATTTAATTTTATATTACAGGTGGATGCCCTGAAAGATCAAGTTCAGTTTGTCTCTCCTTGGGAATATTTTTGCTACCATCGCATGGACCAAGACTATATAGTATGTTGTTAGTCAATGTCACATGTTGGTTTGTGCATAACATTGCTTTTTTATCTCGATGACGTGAAGATTATTTTTCTAGTCAATTTTTTTCTTGTATGCAGGATTTTAAGAGAGTTTTACGGCATCCTTTTATTTCTTAATCTGTTTCTTATATATGTTTATAACATGTGTGTTTTAGCTACTGGTGAAGCTTTGGCGTTGCTTTTAGTGTCTATAGTATTAGGAAGATAAAATAACTGTGACAAATTTTGAATTTAGGAAATGGACATGAACCAAAACTGTATACATACTGGCCCGGACAAGTTGCTGATCCGTTCATCTCTTTATTCAGATCCGTTTTGGCATTTTAACTGCAGCGAAATTAGGGCTCTATAGAATGGCCGGTAAGAATTGCATATAATCAGGTTGGAAAGCCCCAACTTCACAATTCATCTGACTTAGGATGCCAGACAATTCTCCCATCTGTTATTCCAAGATAACATTATATTATGCATTGCTAGAGAGAATCAGACTTGCTTTATTTAATTAGGTCGAATTTGAAGGTAACATGAATTTTCGCTCCCGTCAAAGACAATCAAATGAATAGATGCCAACAGTGTAGCATGTGCTTTTGCCGAATAAGTATAACTTCTGCAATGTCTAAGTGTATTTAAATAGTGTTTCGAATTTTCAAATTTGATCATACACTACCTCCACATATAAACAATTAAGACAAATATTAAAAATTATAAACATTACCGAATTCCCCATAAAGAGGTCCCTTTCCCCATGACTTGTGGTGCTCTTGCCTCTTGGCAATCCAGTTCTGACCAAATTTTCTAACGGTTTACAGTACAAAAGCAACGGCAGAATCCACTTTGAAATTTAAAAATCAAAATGAGTGAATCAAAAGAATTTTTTTAAATGGCCAATCATCTGGAACATGTGCCCGTGGACGGGGTCAACAACCACAATTAACAGCTCAAGAGTATCTGTAGCAAGAACGTGCAATATACCTCATCCGTCCACGTGTCCACCACCAACGGCCTAGATTGCTTTGTTAGTAATTCTAGGGAAAAAAAAACATTTGACAAAATATAATAATAATAATAGTAAGACAACAAAGAATGGTCTTAAGTAACTCCTTGCCTCTCCCTTTAAAAACCACCCCAATCCCAGTCTGAGGCATTTCAAGTGAGAAGAGAAGATAAGGAAATTGCTTCACAGATAAAGAAAGAAATCTTCTCTGCTTCCAATTAATTCTTGACATGGAGATTTCCAGACTACATTTTGTTATGGTTATGGTTATGGTTATGGTGGCCCTTGTTTTCTCTCTGCTGCTTCCTTCCATCAATGCTCAGGCTCCTGCACCTTCCCCTACAAGTGATGGTATGCTCTCTCTCTCTCTCTCTCTAGAATGTTTGGATCCTTTTGCTTAGACTTAGTGCACTTGTATCCCCACATTGGGTTGTGGGCTTGACCAGTCAGTCGGTCAATTGCGTTCCCAAAGTCTAACTCAGGTTCAGGTCGAGTAAGATCCCACATTGAGTTCTGGGCTTCGCAATTTGTGTTCACAAAGTTTGACTCTTAGTCAGGGTCTATTAAGAAGACCGGACCCAGAACTCTATCTTTAAAGATAATGAGTATGTATTAGTATAACCTTAAAATAATGGTTTGAGTAAATTTTGTGATTGCAGGGGTAGCAATTGATCAAGGAATAGCATATATGTTGATGCTGGTCGCTTTGGCTATTACCTACATTATTCATTAAGTTTTAGTTATGTAATGTACATAGAAGGGTATTCTGCTTGTATTCATGGATTTTTATTTGGTTTTTAGATGAGGTTCTATTATTCTTTCTCCATTTAATTGAAATTTGAAACCCCCTTTTTTCCTTTCAGTGTTCAGAGTTCCATTTTTCCGTAATTTTTTTTTTTATTATTATTATTATTGGTTAATGGTTATGAAATGTGAATTTCAGATCTTACTTCGCCAAATCCTCCCTGAAAAAATTGTCATAATCCCGGTTTTAAAAGGTGCCAATTCTGGGTGCCATCTTTTCCACAAAATAAAATTACGCAACTTCTAAATGGTTCAAAGTCAAAAAATATCCCTTTTTTAGTTTAAGATCTAAAATTTACACTTAAGTTTAAAGTTCACCCAAAAATATCTCTCCCAATACGCCAATTGTAAATTCTTAGGGTCTAAACTCAACCATTCTATTGTTGACATACTTGTATCAGTTACTATTTTATTCCTTTCTCTACTCTGTCCAATTCTCTGTCTCATCATGGTCATTACTATCAAGCCATCATCTTCCATTCGCGCATAGCCATAGATGAGTCAATGGCTCTTTTCTTGAACTGAAGTTTGATCAGTTTAAATTTCATGAACAGCAAGGATGAACCGTTTCCTTGTTCTGGATGTTATGAGTTGTATATGGCTCAATCGAATACCAAGTAAAATCAAGTTCAACCAGCAGCTAAAACACACATTGTTCATATATTCTAAGCTACCACCCTTTGTCGATTTGGTTTACAATCTTCAGCCATCTAACCAGTTTGATTCGACATTTAAATTTCAATAGTTGTTATTGACCGGATAAAATAGATGAATAGCTATTCCTGAATTATTGAATAGCTATTGACTTATTTTTCAACCGTGAAATCGAAAATCAATAATTGAAATTTAGCAACCAATACGACGAAGGTACCATCAAAAAATTGAACTACGATGGTACCTTACCAGTAGTAGTAGTGCCAAAAGACTGAAATCTGTAAATTCCAATTTGAAAGGGAAAAGCATATTCGCCAAAAGTACCATATTCTAATGGATATCATCACTAGTGCAATTAAAAGATAATTACAAGGCTGATGGAATCCAATTCATCCAATGTATGCATGAAGTAGAATCCAAGACATGGCCACATCCTAAACCAGAGAAGAAAAACCCTAAAAATTAAAGACAAAATAATGAGGAATGTTACAGGAGTGATCCAGAGTGCAGGTATTCTCTAATTGCACAATACAGAAACTGGCACATATCCACCGCTACAAGGAAAAGAAGGGGTACACAAAAAGAGAAACTGTGGGGAAAATGGACCAGTTACTATTATTATTTGATAGCTTACAAAAGATTGTCAACCATTCCAGCAGTAAGCCTGGATATAAAGTAAAATGCTAAGAGAAGTTTGCTCAATTTTGTCACACCTTTCTGTACAGTAGAAGTACAGGATTATAACTAAGAATGCGTGCAAAAATTGGCTTACATAAAACCAGCACTCTCCACATTGATTGATCAGATTCAGATCCACATGCAATCTCATACCTGCAATAACTGAGGTATTGTGACAGTCCAAACTTATATATCAAACACAGCACTTATATAGAAATTCGGTCATCCAATCTCTTGAACAAGTAGGCAATAAAGAGATGAACAAGTTGACTACTAAAGGTCCTCGAAAGCCTTAAATGTTACGTGCACAAATATTAGACCAAATTACCACTTTAAATCAATAAAGAGTTGAACTGCTCAAAGTGCCATTTCTGCTTGTAATGCAGCAAGTTCATCTTCCTCAGCTGATTGCTTTTGAGGGGCGGGCCGAGCTTGTTGCCTACCTGCTGCTGCAGGGACATGAATTGGTGCAGCAGGGGCTGTGGTTGTGGGCTGAAGAAGCTGTTCCTCCAGCTCAGCACCTTCCAATTCTTCAAGTTCTGCCTCCAATTCATCCTGCAATTGCCAAAATTTACCAATAAGCCAATAGGAGACTCACACGAAAAGAATAAAAATTAAGAAATCAGTCACAAACCTCTTCAAAGTCAGCTGCTGCACCAATTGGAGTAGACAAAGCTTCTTGAATCTGTTTCATATTCTCTGTCTGTTCATTAATTTCATCCATGGTCTTGTCCACATCGTCAATATTTCTGCCAAAAATAACAATTTTTCAAGTAAGAGAGTGATATGAATGGAATAAGAGAGTAAGACATTCAAGACAAGTGATGCTTTTCTTTACAGCACTATCAACCCCTTTGGACTCTCACAAGTTCAAATCGCAGTACATGCTCCATTACTTTATCCTCTTTCATAAAGAACAGCAAATGAAGATACACCAAATAAAAACCTCAAAGGGATCAAGTACTTCTAAGATAAACAGAGAAAGGTACCACCACTTACGTTGCTTTCTGCATTGATTTCATTGCAGCTGCTCCGGTTCTCAAGGCGTCTACAGTTTCTGTTGTCGCTTTAGCCCCTTCTAACATGATCATCTGAGCATCAACAGAAGTAACGTAAGCTATATGTGCCAAAAACCTATCAGGTAGGTCCATAAATTTAAAAAAAATAAGGCCTCAATAAGCATCAAGGAATGATGCCAACTGCATTTCAGAGCTTAACATCAGAAACATTAAAAACCAACCTGATCATGGATGCGCAACTGGAAATTTCCAAGCTGCTCAATTTGTTGTTCATACAGCCTTTTCCTCTTCAAACATTGGATGGCAGCTGCAAGATCCAAAAGACCAGTGTATTGGAAACCACTTACTATGATGAAGATCAAATCGTTACTGCAACAAGACAGAATCCAAAAGTTACTGCATAAATCATACCCCTCTTATTCTTTGCTCTTGTGAATTCTTTGGCCTTTTCAACCTCTCCTGAGGCCTTCTTTTGAAGCACCTTCTCCTTTTTCTCCAGCATCTCTAATGTCTAAACAAGACAGAATTTAAAATCAAATCAGATAGATTATTTTGAAGGACTGTAATCAAGTTCCACGTATCTCAACAGGATCACGCTGAAGTTTTACCAAGTTTTACCATCATGTCAGTAATTAAGATGTAACCTGTTAAATTCTTCAAACAAAATCCTAGCTGATCCCTCCTTTAAAGAAGAGGACTTTGGATTATTACTCCTCTGATTATAACTAGAAACTCAGAACAGGGAAGGAGAAGGGGGGACAAGAAGGAACTATCTACTGGAATATTGAATTTTCTGCCAATTATTTGTAGGTCAGCTAAAAACGACGACTAAAGACAAGGAATCCTTGCATTCCAACTAGTAACACAATTTACCCAAAATACGACAGCTCACACTAATACATTGATTGTAGTAAAAAAACTTTAATTTTCAAACATTTCAACAGGCTACGGGCTTATTTTTAAAAGGAGAGAATCAATGAACAACAACCAAACCAAGCGTTAATCCCAATTAGGGTTGGCTAACCGAACCAAAGAAAGGATTACGATTTACGTATGATTATCAACATGAATACAAGAGAAAAAGATCATTTTGAGACTTGCCATCAGCATATTTATGGAGTAAGCTTAACAATAACTAGAAAAATAATTGCGAGAATAAACAAAAAATATATATTTGATCTCTCGAACCAAAGGAAAAGAAAAGCCCCATAGGATCCAACTTTAAAAAGTATCATTTTTTTTTTTTTTTGCTTAATTTAAAAAGCATCAATCCGTTAAGAGCCTCGAGCTTCAACATCATAACTGAAACCAAACAGTCTACAATACCTTTACAATAATTATCAGAATTTATTTATGTGCAGCAAATTTTCAAGTCGATCCAAAAAATATCAATTCAAAAACACATATCATATATCTGAAACAATAAAAAAAAAAAAAAAAAATTCACAGATTTTATAGATATGCACAATTCTATTGGACGATTCACGACAATAGCGACTCAAATACCTCGTTTAATTTATCTAGAGTAGCGACAGCATTACTCTCCTGCTTCGGCTTTCCAAATATCCTAGTAAACATTTTTCCTGTTGTAAAAATTCAAACTGATCTCCTCCTCCGTTTCCTGAAAATTAAAAACCTAAATCAAACAATCCATCCATATTCAATAACTTCAGGTGAATTACAATTCCGATCCGGAAAAAAATTCCTGATCGAAAATCAATTTTTTTTTAAAAAAAAATTTAGATTTCAATAAAAGTACTAAAATTCTTTACCTGATAAAAATTAGGGCCTAGGTTTCGAAGTCAGCGATCGATCGATCGATTCCAGTGATGAATTAACAATCGAAGATGAGGAAAATTGTGAATTTAATTAGATTATGGCTCCGAATCCAATTCAGGAAGAGAATGGGGTTAAGGAGGAAAAGGAATGGGATATTGGTCTCTGGGGACCTTAGTTTGCTTCGTCGCGTTGATTTTGTTTTGTGGGACACTTATTTTAATCGGCCCGTCCTACACGCCAAAGCCGTCGGGTAGGGGTGCAATCGTTCGAGTCTAATCCCTCAAAGTTAATCGAGCCGAAGGATAAATTTTAAAATAATGTCTAGTCGTATCAAAAGTTGTAAAATGGATATAACTATTAGTTGAGTCTTAAATTTTATGGAAAATTCAAAATTGATTTTAACTTTAAAGTACAATTGAATTCGATTTGATATAAATTCTTAATGTTTTAGATTGATTATAAAGTTTAAATTATTATGCAAACTCTAGTTTTTACGTTTGTGTTGATTACCAAGTATGGCCAATTTACTGATGTTATGGAGGGGAAAACTAAGCCAGGGACATCACACAGTTGAAAAAGTCTTGTCGATTGTTTTAGGTTACTAAAGAAAGGTCTTCAGTGGGTTGTTGGCAATGGGGGCCGAGTCCGATTTTGGCATGAGGATTGGCTATGTGGTATTAATCTTTAGGATCATTTGCTCCAACCCTGGCCACTATAAGAATTAAGTGTAAGGGTCTCGAGTTACTGGGTTCCGCATGTAGGGTGGGACCTTCTCTTCCTTCAATATTTTTTCCGGATTACTGCTTGTCCGTGCTTCATTTGTTGGTTTTGTCGCCTGGTGCCCCGGATGAGATACGATGGAAGGCTTCAGCCTCTGGCGAGGTCACATCTCATTCAGCATATGGTCTACTAAACCCGTCGAGTACAATTGATAAGGTTATGTGGGAGAGGATATGGAAAGGCAAAGGGCCTTTGAGGAATCATCTGCTTCTTTGGCAAATTCGATTGAAACGGTTGAAGACCAATAGTCTCCTGCATAGGTGGGGCATTAGAGAAGATGGTATTTGCTCGGTTTGTGGGTTCAATATGGAGACAGAGTTGCACACGTTCAGGAACTGCCCGAGTGTATATACCCTTTGGAAGAGTTTTGTTCATCCCGAACGTCAATTTGTATTTTTTGCAGAGGCGGATGTGGTTCGATGGCTTGATAATGGAATAGATAGAGTATGGGGCAAGAATTTTGGGGAGTTAGACTGGTCACTCCTTTTTAGAGAAATGGGTAGTTGTTTGTGGAGATGGAGAAATCAAACAGTTCATGACCCTGAGTTTCTTCTTCCCCTGTTGCATACTAAAATAGGCATTATTTGTTTTAGAGTTAGAGATATCCAAAATGCTCCAGAGATTGTAAATGGTTTCCATTCAGTTGCTTTGTAATCTTTTTTCGACATACTGAAATACTAATAAAGTTATTTGGAGGAAAAAAAAATAATAGTATACCATTCATTCAATAAATTGTACTTGAACTATATTAAAATAGTTTTAAATTGTACTTGATCTAATGTGGGACAGTATTAGTAGGATATTTAAAAACTCTTGGAAGAAAGTCTATGACCTGGAGAGCCTCTGTCTTGGTTGTGTAGTGGCGTTCGAAGTCGGTCTGATCCAAAGTATTTTTACCCAAAAGAAAGATAAAAAGTAAAAATTAAAACTTGATTTGATTTGATGTATCATATTATCTTCATTTTATAATATAAATCATTTAAAATATGTAATAAAATGTAATGTATTTTATTTGTTAAAATATAAATATTATTCTCTTAAATAAATTTTGTACAATACTAATTATATTTAAAAAATTAATACTATTAATATATTGATTAAAAAATTTATTTTTTATTTCTTAAATTTTTATTATATATCATAAACACTAATATTATGGAATAAATGGAGTGCTACACTTTGTCTTGCCCTTGCTGTTACAGAAAGACCCGTAGTAGGTCGGGCCACTGGTCTTCTTAAAGTTGCATTTTTTTTCTTTCCTTTTTTGTTTTTTGTTTCACTGTTTGCCCCTATCGCAATCGGATAGTTCTGATATTGATCAGATTCCTTAGAACTGATCACATCACTATAGAATAAATGAGGAGAGAGACAATTATGTAATGACGTAACTAATTATGGAGCACAAAGTTTATATGGAGCTGTTCCATATCAGAATTTTCCATTGCAACCAAAGAGAAACTTGGTATATTGTGATGTCACCCGTCATATACTTTTTTTAAAAAATAAAAAATTTAATGTCACCAATCAATTACATTTCAGGTATTTCTTCTTAAAAAGTTTTACTTAATCATTTAAATTTGTAGTAATCTTTTTGAAAGAAAATTTGAAGTGAAACTTTACATTGCAGCTTAATCTACTAAGTATTATCCTATTAGTAGTATCCAAAATTCAAGTTGCATATGAAGGAAAAAAAATGCATGTATTATATACTCCCCTATTTTGTCTTGGGGAGCATTTCAATTTTAATCAATTTACCATATTTCTTTATTAATTAAAAAATAGTGGCAAAATTATGTGTGTATGTAGTTAAAACTTAAATTAAAGTTACTCTAAAAATAATTAATTAAAGGGGTTAAGGAGATTATTGGTGGAACAATGTGTAAATCAAGTTTAATTTCCTTACAATTGATGGTTAAATTAAAGAATTGTTGTGGTCATGTAATTGAATTTTAATTAGAGATAATCACTATTTATACCCATTATCTAACTTTGAAAAGCAAGTTATACCCATTATCTTTTTTGTGTGCCATATATAGCCAGTATAATTTTTGAGGTGCCATTTATACCCAAAATGAGGATTCCGTCGTGCCGTAGAAGCAATTAATCGTCTCTCTGGTTTGCCGGAGATGAAATCATTCCAACTGAGGAAGACGCAGATTGGCTTTCACCGAGGTGCTTACTCACGCCTCTGAATCCTGCTTTCCGATTCGTCCTCTTATCATCCGATTCCGCCTGTTTGGGTATAAATGGCACCTAGAAAATTGTATTGGTTATATATGGCACACAAAAAAGATAAAGGGTATAACTTGCTTTTCAAAGTTAGATAATGGGTATAAATAGTGATTATCTCTTTTAATTAAGTGAAATTTATAGTGGAAGTTTATATTATTACTCTATCGGTCCAAAATTTGAATAGTAAAATCATTCAGTTCTGCCCTGTTGCCAAAAAAAAAAAAAAGTCCTTCAATTTGAGACGGAGTGTGAAATATTTTAAAAACTTTAAAAATAATACCTTAACATTAATTGTTTTTTTGTCATTAGTTGATGTTTGAATAATGTGTAAAAGGACGATAAATTAATCATGAAACGGAGTAAAACTACCCAGATTAGAAATATTGTGAAAATTAGCTCATGGGCCTCCATATCCTCTCAAAACCATGTAAACTATATTGTTGAAATATGAAGTCCCACATCGAGTGTCTAAGGAAGATCCAAATAACATATAAGCTCATGTGTTAATACCTCTCCTTGCCAATTGGTTTCGAGTGTCTAAGGATTAAATCCGTTGTTTTATGTTGTCAAGAACTCCACTAACTTTCTAATGGATTTATGGCAAATTTACAGGTTTGTGAAATCTCAATAGTTGATGGAAATTTTACACTAAAAATAATCCCGCGTGGTAATTTAGATATCCTAATTTTCCATTTTAGTTTGTTTTAAAATACTTATCTATTTCTAATATAAAGTATACAATTATTTAATGATTTTGTTTATTCCCACCAATAGTAAACAATTAACTATTTAAAATAACAATCCACTATCATAAATTTAAATTAACCAATTATCTTCGAATAATAGCATTCTAAGTATTCATAGAAATTTTCTATAAAATTCTTCAAAACTTTAATACATGCAAAATACAACTAAAACGTCTAATATAAAACGAATGAAGTAGAATCTTATGTAAGTAATTGAAACGCTCATGTATGTATGGAGAAATATATATATTGTGTTGATTAAAATGTTCTTATCAAAGGCAGTGCACCCATTCAATTATACTCTCAGCCACCCTGGTGATCTCAGGTTGGTGGTTTTTGTTGAGAAATTGGTATTTTGATTATGTGTAGATTATTTGACGCTTAAGTTTTTTCGTCAAACAAATAAGAAATAGAAAAACAAAGTGTCCTCAACCATTAAAAAGAAATTATAATTGAGTAGGTGTGTAAGAAAAAATCAGTTACACACTGGATCGGAATCACTCAGCCTACACTATAGGATCTATGGGTGTTCACAAATGATCTAAACGGAATCATCAAATCTAATTCCATCTCAATCCAATTCAGTTTAGCAATTTTGGATAGGCTTAGATTGAAAATTATTGATTTTGGATTGAGTTTTAGAAAAACTGAATAGATTGGATTGGATTATAATTTTTACAATTCAATTCATACTAAACATATGAATATATCGAAGAGGCCAATAGTCCAGTGGCAGTGGGGCATTGGCCGTGTGAAACCCCATTCCACATGGGATAAGTCTGAAAGTTGTGACTGTTATATAAGGTGGGCCTAAATACCCATTATCATCTCGGGATACCCTTTTGGCATAGCGAGTTCGGTTGCCAAGTAGATGATCGTGTGTACTGCCAGGCCCATATTGTTAGAGGAATAACCAGGTCACAAACAAGTGCGCAGCGGAATAAAACTTGACCCGCCTCTACCAGGATCTTTCACGAGTAAGAACCTACGACTACGGGATAGTGTTATACCTTTTTAGATGTTAGAATAGCCGAAACGCTTTCGGTGGTAGTTGTGACAAACGGAACACCACAATGCAGGCTCCGTCTCTCCCAGTATCCACTCGATCTTCCGGGGATGGTCTTCTACTGCTTGGTGCTAACCAACGCCTTGTAGAAGCTTTGAAGACACTCTTCAATGGAGTATGTATCTCTGACCTTTTTAGAAGAACAAGATACAAGATTTCTAACTTATTTTTCTATTAGCAAAAGCCAGAAAACAAGTCTAGAAAATCTGTCTTTTCTTTTCTCTCTAAAGCTCTATTTTTTCTCTAAACTTCAAAAGCTGGAGAAAAATCTGATTAGAATGATTAGGAAAATCAGTATTTTCCTAGTCTATCAAGAGAGAGTGGGGAGAGTGAAAGGGGGAAGTGGGAGATCATGGAGGAAACTACTCCACCACTTTTAACCACCTTCTAAGAGATAAAATGGCTGGATAATATCTCTAATTGTCCAGCCATAAGGTCGGTCCAAAACTGGTCGATCGGCCCAATCATATTGGTCGGCCCAACCCGATTAAGGGCCCAATCCAATCCCGGCCCGGCCCAATCGAATTGATTGATCCAAATGGGTTGGTCGGCCCAACCCGATTAAGGGCCTAATCCAATCCCGGCCCGGCCCAATCGAATTGGCGCACCTTAGATTAAATGTACTCCAACAAGCCCAATCCAGTTGATCTATGAGTGCGACCCAAGAGGTATCTATGACGTTGGCCGTGACATCATATGTCACAGGTAATGAGAGGTATCTAGCAACGCATCATTACCCCCAATACATAAATATATGGTGATTTATCATAATTACAACATTTGACATTTGTAGTTAAATCCTTTTGTCCTTGATATCTAGATTGAACACAAGTCATGGAAAAAGTCACACTTGTATTGTCCAATCTTTTAGTTTCTTGATTCGCGAGTAGACTAATCAAATGACATCAATATCATATACTGGATTCACTTGTTCATGGCCATGAATTAGTCGACTCCATCAAGGGGCCCAAGATATCGCTCCCGCTATATAGGAGGGACAAATCCTTTTCGCATCCCACTCATCCCGAACAAGATTCGTGATATACCCAATAAATGCCTTTATTGCTCACCCAGCTACTGGATAGCGTTTAACATTATCAAAGCATAACACTAGCCATGCAAGAACTCTTGTGAGACCTCAAGTCGAAGGATCTCATATACAACCCAGTCAAAATTTGAGAAACACCGTTGACTATTATATAACAACCCATGTTGTGTTTCTCATGTCTGAGTCTGTCCCAAAGATAGTAATGATTCTCTAATCATATATACCCATGTGACGATCCGATATCTTATATCAATCACTACACATACTAGTCTTACGCATTATTATTGTCCTCGAAGATTCCATAATAATGTTCGACTAGGGGACGTTTGCGAATAGTATCTCATAACAATTATGAATATTATTCTAAGGACATATTATTTATTTATGTTGTTAAGAACGCGTAAACATAATGAATAATAATGGAATTAATGCCTTTTTATTCATCAAAATGAAAATTACATAAATACTAGCATAATAATAATAATCTCCCCACTTGCACTAAAGACCCAAATTACAATAAATGGTCTTTAGGGCATACTAATGACTGCCTCTAAAGATCGGTCCCTCCGGATATCGGATACCCATGGAGCTAGTGTGACGATCATGCTGCTGCCGCGACAGCTGGCTTGTCAGTGGATCGGCGACATTGTCTGCCGAGTCTACTCTACATATATGCACATCACTCTCTCTATAATCTCGCGGATTAGGTGAAATCGTCAGTAGTACATGTTTGGACCTCTCAGTGAGATCTAGGTTCCTTAGATTGGGAAAATAGCCCCATTGTTATCACAATAGAGGTCTATCGGGTTCGCAATAGTAGGAACCACATCGAGGTCGGAAATAAATTTCCCTGATCCAAATCGCCTCCTTAGCCGCTTCGCAAGCTCGCTATGTACTCGACCTCTGTCGTAGAATCTGCGATGGTTGATTGCTTTGAACTGCGCTGACTACACAGCACCTCCATTCAAGTTAAACACATATCCCGATTGCGATCGGAAATCATCTCTGCTCGGTTTGGAAACTAGCATCGGTGTAACCACTTACAACGAGCTCATCCGCCTCTCCATAAATCAAGAATATATCCTTAGTCCTTCGTAAGTACTTTCGAGGATATTCTTGATCGAGATCCGATGGCGTTCACCGTAATTAGATCGGTATCTCGCCGTAACGCTTAAGGCAAACGAGACATCCAGGGCGAGTACATATCATGGCGTACATGATGGATCCTATGGCGTAAGCATAAGGGATCTCTTTCATGCGTTCTAATTCGGCAAAGCGTTTTAGAACACTCGTTTGTTCGACGAAACGAGTACTCATGTGCCATAGGACAAAGGCCCTTCTTAGACTATTGCATGCTAAACCGCTTTAGCACCTTGTCTATATATGTACTTTGACTTAGGCCAATGAGTCTCCCTGGATCTATCTCTATAGATCTTGACTCCTAGAATATAGTCAAGCTCGCCTAAGTCTTTCATAGAGAAACACGTACTCAACCAAGCCTTTACGGACTTTAAGGTTGGTATGTCGTTTCCAATGAGTAGTATGTCATCTATATACAAAACCAGGGAATACAATTGAGCTCCCACTAACCTTTTTGTAAACACAAGGCTCATCCTCATTTCTAATGAAGCTAAACTCACTGGACGGCATCATTAAAACGGATGTTCGAGCTTTCGAGAAGCCTCGCTTGAGTCCATAAATGGATCTCTCGAAGCTTACATACTTTTCCAAAGCATTCTCCCGGAGTGACAAAACCTTCAGTCGTGTCATATACACATCCTCATCAAGTTTTCCATTAAGGAAAGCGGTTTTGGCATCCATTTGCCGATTTCGTAGTCATAGTAAGCTGCAATAGCAAGCAAAAACCCGAATGGACTTGAACATAACTACGGGGGAAAAGGTCTCATCATAGTCAATACCATGAATTTGTTTGAAACCTTTCGCGACAAGTCGCCCTCGTACGTTTGTACATTCCCTTCCATGTCGGTTTTAATTTTAAAAACCCATTTGCACCCCTATGGGAGTTACCCCTTCAGGGTGGATCAACCAAGATCCAAACTTGGTTAGTGTACATGGAGTCCATTTCGGATCTCACGGCTTCAAGCCATTTCTCGAATCGGGCTATTAATTGCTCTGCTTTGTAGGTCGAAGGTTCATCGTGATCCACAAACATAACATCACCATGTTCTGTTATGAAAAATCCAAATTTTTTCCGGGAGGTGGACGCACGAACTCTACCGGACTCACGCAATTTCTTGTGTTTCTTGAATCAGTGCTTGCTGCACAATCATGCTTTGTGGCACCTACTGCACAACAACTTGTGGAGTCTGTTCATTTTCCATCGCATCATTAGTGCTAGTTTGAGAGTCTGGAACTTCAGAAAGTTCTACACTACTCCCACTTGTGTTTCTAGAAACAAATTCTTTTTCTAGAAAGACTCTCGGGCGAGCAACAAACACTTTGTTCTCGTTAGGGATATAAAAGCAGTATCCTTTAGTTTCCTTAGGATAACCTACAAATATGCACTTTTCAGCTTTTAGAGCCAGCTTATCAGAAGCTGAGCGTTTCACAAACGCTTCACAACCCCAAATCTTGAGGAAAGACAAACCGACGCTTCCCGATCCCATAACTTGTATGGCGTCTTTGCAACTCGATTTAGATGGAACGCGGTTAAGTGTTAAAGCTCGTTGTCTCTAGTGCGTGTCCCCAAAAGGAATTGGGCGAGTGCTCGTGTGACTCATCATAGAACGAACCATATCTAATAAGGTTATGTTCCTCCTTTCGAATACACCATTCCATTGTGGAGTAGTTTGGGAGGAGAAAGTTGTGTAACGATTCCACAAGCTTTTAGATAGTCACGAATTCTTGACTCAAGTATTCTCCTCCTCGATCGGATCGAAGAACCTTAATACTCTTGCCAAGTTGGTTTTCTACTTCTAGTTTAAACTCTTTAAACTTAGCAAATGCTTCGGATTTGTGTTTCATCAAGAACACATATCCATACCTACCGAAGTCATCAGTAAAGGTAATGAAGTAGAGGTAACCACCCCTCGCATGATATTAAAAGGGGCCACATATATCACTATGTATTAGTCCTAATAAAGCATCGGCTCTCTCACCTAGCTTAGTGAAAGGTGATGTCGTCATCTTACCCAACAAACAAGATTCGCATCGATCATAAGACTCAAGTCAAATGATTCCAATAGCCCATCTTTATGGAGTTTGGATATGCGATCTTCGCTTTGTGTGGCCTAAGCGACAATGCCGAGGTATGTCGGATTATAATCATTATTCTTAATCCTTTTGGTATTTATATTTAAAATTGGCATATCAAGATCTAAAACATATAGACCATTAATCAAAGAGGCACTTGCATAAAACATATTATCCGTAAATAACGACAATCGTTGGTTTTTGATCGAAATCTCAAAACCTTTCTTGTCCAAACAAAAAACTCGAAATAATATTCTTAATTAAACTAGGTACATAGAAACAGTTTTCTAAACCCAAAACAAGCCCCCGAAGGCAAAGTAAAAGTACAAGTCCCTACAATTTAGTGGTCGCAACACGTGCTCCGTTGCCTACTCGTAGTTCCACTTCACCCTTTGCCAACTCTCTACTCCTTTGAAGTCCCCGCACATTAGTACAAATGTGAGAACCACATCCGGTATCAAATACCCAAGAAGTAGTTGTATTTAAATTGATATCAATCATATTAACATCAATAACATAAATACTCGAGCCCGAAGCAACAATTGCCTTCTCCTTTTCCAGCCTTTTTTTGTTGCAAGATAGCTCTTGCAGCTTCTTTTTCGGTGACCCTTCTCACCACAGTGATGACGAGATAGAGTCCTTGGCTACACCACCCTTAGGTTTCAGTGCATTGTTGAATTTGGTTTGCTTGCCCTTGGGCTTACCTTTCGGTTTGCCTTTGGGTTTCGCAAAACCTTTGCCTTTTCTACTTTTGCACCATCGGTATGGTGTTGGGCTTGGACTTGCCTATTTCCTTCTCGGCAGTCCTTAGCATATTCAACAACTCGAGCAATGGCTTGTCAATTTCATTCATGTGATAATTAGAATGAACTCGATCGAATGACTCGAGCAACGATTGCAAGATCAAATCGATCGACGACTCTTGTCCCAAAGGAAATCCCGCTTTTTCAAGGTTCGAACATAACCTATCATCTTAAGAACGTGAGTTCCTACCGGCATTCCTCGGACATTTTTGCATCTGAAAGAGAGATTTTCGATACATCGAATCTCTCCCGGCGTGCTTGCCCTCGATATAGTTGCTTCGAGTGAGCCAAACGATCTCATATGCCCCCCATGTCCTCATGTTGCTTCGAAGCTCGGGAAATTCATGGTGACAAGCATGAGGCTAGACACATCTAAAGCATCACTAACATGCTTATGATAAGCACTTCTATCAGCGTCGAAGCGCGAGCCTCCGGTATAGCAGGAATAAAGTTGCTCAAGTACATACAGACTTTTCTTTCATGCTTGAGAACGATTCTCAAGTTCTCGAACCCGATCGAGGAAGTTAACTCCCTCTAATTTGTCCTTCTCAAGGACATAACGCAGATGATAGTGTTTGGTTTGAATTTGCCATTTTCTACAACAAAAATTATATATGCAAAGTAAGTACCGATTTAAAAAATCATTATTAGGTTTGTATCTAATGATTTCTCCCACTATTTTCTTCGAGTGAATAACCCTCAATATCAACTCGGAAAGTTCGTTAACTTTCTAGCGGGCCAAGATCCATATTTCACCTCGTTTCGAGTCAGCTTTGGTCGATCGCCCAAAACTTAGTTATTTAGGTAGGCAACGTTTGCCAATTACATCAAATTATGTAATTCTTGGTTAGTTGAGTGAATAACTGCTTATTCAAGCGTATCATTATACACTTTTCTCAACTCTTTTGCCTCTAGATCCTCAATCCATCTATTGAGATAATCTAGTTAACTAGGACCCCTAAGTTTTAGCCATGCGGATATCACAACTTATCCTTCGCGCCTCACCCTGGGATAGACACGTATGCACAGCTTTGGCATGTCCCATACTAATGTCGATCTAGGCATTGACGAGGGCCAAACTAAGGAAGGCACTAATTAATATTTTAATTGAGGGGTTTTGTTTTTAACAATCTCAACAGAAAAGCGTAAATAAAACAGTTTATGCTTATTTACATATGCATCCAATACATAAAATTAAAATGCAATAGTAATCGCCATATCCTATTCGGTTTTTCCAAGCCAATGGAAAAACCGTGAAGTCAATCTATGGTGTGAAAAGAAAAGCATTCTATTCTACACCGTCTTGACCTTCAGTTGGTTGCCTCCAAATCTTCATCACAGCTGTACCTTCTCCTATTCTAGAATATTACATAATTCTAAGGAAACCTCAAGTTACATTCGAGGGGATATTCTAAGGAAAAAATTACAACTTTAGATATTAAAATAGGCACGATACGCAGATCGTATTATAAAATAAACCAACAGGGTAAAGGCGACTACTATGCATCATGCTCAATTAACATAACAATTTATGGAAAAACGAGCAACCAGCAAACAAATGAACATTTCATATTGTCTCAGGTTCGGTCGGCCGATCAGGGTCTTCGGTCGACCGAATATCAACTCGGATCGACCGAAGACCAACTCGGTTGATCTGAACAATATCATTTTAGCTACTGTCTTGCTTCGGTCGACCGAAGATGAGTCCCGGTCGACCGAAGAGCTAGAAACTGAGAGTTTTTCCAGCTTTTGAATGACTTCAAAACTGGAAACTCTCAACAGATATACATACAAAAAGCTGGAAAAGCATGTCATACATGATTTACAACATTTCTAGCAATCATAAGGCATGCATAACATAGATTCATAATCTATATTCAAACATTATAACACATAAAGTCTATAGGGTACTCGTGAGTGGCTCTGATACCACTGTTAGAGGAATAACCGGGTCACAAACAAGTGCGCAGCGGAATAAAACTTGACCCGCCTCTACTAGGATCTTTCACGAGTAAGAACCTACGACTACGGGATAGTGTTATACCTTTTTAGATGTTAGAATAGCCGAAACGCTTTCGGTGGTAGTTGTGATAAACGGAACACCACAATGCAGGCTCCGTCTCTCCCAGTATCCACTCGATCTTCCGGGGATGGTCTTCTACTGCTTGGTGCTAGCCAACGCCTTGTAGAAGCTTTGAAGACACTCTTCAATGGAGTATGTATCTCTGACCTTTTTAGAAGAACAAGATACAAGATTTCTAACTTATTTTTCTATTAGCAAAAGCCAGAAAACAAGTCTAGAAAATCTGTCTTTTCTTTTCTCTCTAAAGCTCTATTTTCTCTCTAAACTTCAAAAGCTGGAGAAAAATCTGATTAGAATGATTAGGAAAATCAGTATTTTCCTAGTCTATCAAGAGAGTGGGGGAAAGTGAAAGGGGAAGTGGGGAGATCATGGAGGAAACTACTCCACCACTTTTAACCACCTTCTAAGAGATAAAATGGTCGGATAATATCTCTAATTGTCCGACCATAAAGTCGGTCCCAAAAGCGGGTTTGGGTCGACCAATCATATTGGTCGCCCTAACCCGATTAAGGGCCCAATCCAATCTCGGCCCGAGCTCTACGACGACCCCAATCGAATTGATTGATCCAAATGGGTTGGTCGACCAATCATATTGGTCGACCTAACCCGATTAAAGGCCCAATCTAATCCCGGTCCCGGCCCGAAGCCCGACTGACTCAATCGACTAGCGCACCTTAGATTAAATGTACTCCAACACATATGTCGCGTTTCGGGCCCACGGGCTCGGAGCGTGACAAAGTGGTATCAGAGCCGGTGACCAGGCGGACGTGTGGGAGCTAAGTGCCACACCGTAAGGGGTGGGGGCCACCTCTAGAATCCTGCACACCTGGTTGGTCATGGGCTAAGTATGTTTGGGGCGCCTAGCGTAAGGAGGGGTGAATGTGAAACCCCATCCCACATGGGATAACTATGAAAGTTGTGACTGGTATATAAGGTGGGCCTTGGCCCCCACCCCTTACGGTGTGGCACTTAGCTCCCACACGTCCGCCTGGTCACCGGCTCTGATACCACCCTGTCACGCCCCGAGCCCGCGGGCCCGAAACGCGACATATGGGCCTGGCAGTACCCACGATCATCTACTTGGCAACCGAACTCGCTATGCCAAAAGGGGTATCCCGAGATGATAATGGGTACTTAGGCCCACCAGTCACAACTTTCAGACTTATCCCATGTGGGATGGGGTTTCACAGGCCGACCCGTGACCGAGAGGTCCCGAGTTCGATAGCATCCGCCTGCGTGCGGTAAGCTTTATTCTCCCTTATCTAGGATGTTCTCTCTCCTCAATGTGGGGTAATCGCCTATCATGGCATAAAAAAAAAACATATGAATATATTATATAATTTCATGGTTATATTTTATAGTTTTTTAATGGTTAGAATCTTACTTACTCCAAACATCTTAACATTCTTTATTATTTCTCCATTTATTAACACCGCCACCCTCCACACTTTGTAATATTCTCTTTTCTATAATTTAGAGATTGACATATTATATTTTTGTATTTTTCAAATGTTTATGTAAGTTATTTTTGTATAACTCCTATTATTTTACTAAAATATTTCTACCGATTTATCACACTTGTTCTAATATAATTCGATTTAATTCCAACGGGGCGAATTAAATTTTAAATAGATTGACTTGATTTAAATTTTCAAAAACTAAATCATTTGAATTGTAAAAAAAAATCGTGTCAATCTATACCGTGAAAAAACCCTATTAGGATTGAGACAAACATGTCATTTTCATCCTAAATAGGTAATACTAATTGTTACAAATATACCCTCCACCTCAAATTCTAATCCGCACCCTAGTCATGCGAATTAGTTAGTTTGTATCGTATTGTACTAGATTAGGTTGCAAAAAATAATTTGTTTACATATATGTGTCCAACCACTCACAGTTCGCCACGTGTATATAAAATTATAAAAATTTATCACTCAACGAATTATGAATGGTTAAAATATGTAATAGAACATGTGTAGGACAAATTGTTTTGTATAAATAGGATAGCAATTTATATTTTAGAATCATCAATACAAGCAATTATTTTCCCAATTAGCATCCTATTTTTTCTTCACTAATCATTTCCCAGATTCGGCTGATTGAGAACTTGAGATTCCCTCACAGAAACCGACATCCATTTTTCATAAAACACCCCACATTTTCTGATTTTCAATTCCTGACGATTGGTTCTTAACTCATCTCTACTATGGATTTCTGCAGAGTTGTAGTGCTTCTGCTTTCCATTTCTTGCTTGTTTTCAGCAAAGCCCATTTTGTCAAATTCATTTTTGAGCAAAGAAAATTTTACTGAGATCCCATTAGAGTTTCTTAATTTGGCTAAAAGGCCAGAGATTTTTGAGTGGATGGTGAATATTAGGAGGAAATTACACGAGAACCCTGAACTTGGTTTTGAGGAATTTGAGACTAGTAAACTTATTAGAACAGAGCTTGATAAAATGGGAATTCCTTATAAATACCCCTTTGCTATTACTGGAATTGTTGGTTTTATTGGAACAGGAAATCCACCTTTTGTAGCTATCAGAGCAGACATGGATGCTCTTGCTATGCAGGTATCTTCTTCTTTTGAAACCTTATTTATTATTCGAGGGTCCCAAATTGAATGTTCACATTTCAGAATGCATATTTGTATTGGTTTTTTGTTTAAAATTTTCTTGCTTGGGATTAAAAAAGTGAATTGTACGGTGAGAGGAGATGTGGGGCATAAACTGAGAATTCTGTGTTGGAGATTGTGAGGGAATGATGCACAAATGCACCGCATATGAGCAAGTTATTATAATGTCATTAAATATCATCCCTTAGAGAGGTTAGTTATGAAAGTTTAGTGAAAAGATATACAGATTTTAATAAAGTGGACATACATTTTGGACAAATCAAAAGGAAAAGTGGGCGTTCAATTTAGGATGAAGCCACGAGGGGAGTGTTACGGTAGATTTTTTTTTTTTGTTAGTTTTGATTTCTTGAAATCATTGTGGAGTGTAAAAGACTAGGATTAATTTGTTAGAATTTTTGGACTCAGCAATTGGTTTTGTTCTTGTTAGTAAGATAAAATCTTGAATGTTATTGCAGGAACGGGTGGAATGGGAGCACAAAAGCAAAGTACCTGGAAAGATGCATGCTTGTGGGCATGATGCTCATGTAGCCATGCTTCTTGGTGCTGCAAAAATGCTTCAAGATCTTCGGGATGAATTGAAGGTTCCATTTCCTGTTGTTTTATTAGCATTTCTTCTTGATAGTATCGGAAATAAATTTAGTGAAGGATAAATTCTGCTTGATTTGTTAGCATTTCTGCGAAAACACATTTACAAAGCCTTGTATTTGAACCTGCCTAAAGTAGTTTCTCAGGTTAATTTTGTCATGTATAATTGATATTTACCACAGCTTTATGTATTTTGCTCATTCTATTGGAGCATAGAATGTGTAATAACCAACACAAGTTGGCTCATTTGGTTAAGGATTTGGCACGTTCTTACAAAGGTCAAGTGTTCGATTCCCGCTGCCGACGTGAGGGCTGTGCTGGTGGGTGATCTGTAAGTACCCTTGTAAGCGACCTATGGTCCCTAGGGCCTGCCCTGCCCTGCGATGGTGACCGGAGCCGAACCCACCCAAACTTTTCTTCACCAAAGAAAAAAAAAATGCGTAATAGATTAAAGCTGTGCCCCTGGAGATAATAGTATGACTCTTAACAGGCTTAACTACTGTGTTCATTGATCCAGTAGAATTTGGCACAGTTTAGTGTACTTCTCCAGTAACTAATGTACTCATTCCTTATTGGTGGATGCCGACCCGGACGAACTTCATGATGCATAGAATTGTAGAAGTAATTGCAATTAATGCAGTAGCATCAGAAAAGGTTTATTTTCCATGTCCCAATTGTCAAGTCAGGCTAGGGTGGTTACTCGGTTTATAGCAAATACTAGTACCTTTTGGTGGATCAAGATTCATTGCTTTTCATTTCCTTTCCAGGGAACTATCATTCTGGTTTTTCAACCAGCGGAAGAGGGAGGCGGAGGAGCAAAGAAAATGCTAGATTCCGGGATCCTGGAGAATGTTGAAGCCATCTTCGGCTTACATGTCGCTCCCAGATATCCAATTGGCACTGTTGCCACCAAAACTGGCACTGTAATGGCTGGTGGTGGTTTCTTTGATGCGGTAATCAGTGGGAAAGGTGGCCATGCCGCCCTTCCCCACCATACAATTGATCCAATTCTGGCAGCTTCCAACATAATTCTCAGTTTGCAACATCTTATTTCGCGTGAAGCTGATCCCTTAGATTCACAGGTAACATCTCTCTGTTTAATCTTTTCACATCTTAAAATCTTATTCATTGCTCAAAATCCTAGGGATTGCATTTCTCCCGTCTTAGGTCCCCCGTCCCCCCAGCCCCAAGAAAAAAATATATTAAAGGATCACTTAAAAAAAAGTTGCTTTTATAGCTGAAGGATCAATCCTTCAAATGCCCAACATGAGAGGTACATTTTCAAAAGCAATAGGATACTATCTTGCAGGTAGTAACAGTTGGGAAACTCCAAGGTGGTGCTGCGTTTAATGTAATTCCTGATTCGGTTACAATAGGCGGAACCTTCAGAGCCTTTTCACAACAAAGTTTCATGCAACTTAAACAAAGAATTGAAGAGGTTAGTTTGCAGCAGCCACTGATACTTAATCCCCCTTGATACCTCTCAAGTTACATTTTTTTAATTTCTTTCTGTTTGTTCAAGTTGTGACAAAAGTATTCATCATAAACGACTTATCAGGTAATCGTCAGCCAAGCTGCGGTACACAGATGCAATGCAAGTGTTGATTTCAATACAAACGAAAAGCCCTTTTATCCGGTTACTGTAAACAACGATGACTTGCACGAGCATTTCCTTAAAGTAGCTCGGAATATGTTAGGAGCTAAGAACATCATAGAGACGAAGCCGCGTATGGGAATGGAAGATTTCTCATTCTTTGCTGAAGCTATTCCAGGGTATTTTTACTATGTAGGTATGAAGAATGAGAGTCAGGGACAGCTTGAATCAGGGCACTCCCCTTACTTCAAAGTGAATGAAGATGTTCTAAAATACGGCACCGCTTTACATGCATCATTAGCCACTACATTTCTCCTTCAACATAATAATAATCTTCAACTATCTGTGGGAGAAGGTAGTTTCCATGATGAGCTATGAGGTTCTTGTTTTGTAACATAAAACAAAAGAATGTTGGATTTGCTCCCACATTTTAGACCATGATTCCCTATATGCATTAAATTTTGTAAGTACACATGTGATTGGCTCGACCAATCCAATTGAGATTTAGAAGGTATTTTTGTTGAGATGACATGACTTTTTACAAATGTGTGAACTTTCTCCGCTAAAATATACATCACTTAATATTAACTATTATCTTTTAGATAGCTAATAAGAGAAGATTAGAGATAAGTCAAATACTAGCAAACTTATCTCTCTTTTATGTGAATATATCTTCTAACCCAAAACCCTTATTTTTATGTAAATAATCATTTTATCATAGGTTCAATTTGTTTAATGCAAAAATATTTATTCAACTTGGTTTCCTCGCCATTTGTTTCTCTCTACTACTCTTGGACGACAGGAAGGACCAATGTTTTAAAAGATACAGCTCTCCCTTCTTTTACCATCCGTTTCCTTTTCTTTATAAAAACTAGTCAGATCCAAACGCCAAATATAATAATCCCTCATTTTCATAATATAAATCGTTTAGAATATATAACGAAAATTAAAGAAGTAAAAAATAAAATATTTTATTAGTCAAAATATAAATATTATTCTCTTAAATATGATTTGTATACCACTAATTTTATTTAAAAGAGTAATATTGATATTTTGACTAACAGAGTACATAGTTTTTTTGCTTTCGTAATTTTTGTTATATATTTTAAACGACTTATATTATAGAATGGGTAGTACATTATGCTATTTTATTTTCTTTTTAAGAAATTTATTATTGTACTAGATAAATACGAGGTAACCAAAAGGCAAGATAGGTAGATAAACAAAACATGTAACAAGATCAAGATATTTCGGACTCTTGTTATTCTCCTAACTGAAGAACAACTCCTTGGCTTCCAAAATAAATAACAAATATTTTCCTCCCAAGGAGCAAATCACCCCTCTCACATTTGCAATCATCATGAAGTTCTCTGATCTCATTTCCCCACCATCTCCCAACAAACATAATCCAAGAATATCAACTAGAGAACGAGAACGAGCCCCCGGATCACCGCAGAAGAGGAAGAGCTATTTGAGTAGCCCTGCCCCTGGTCTTGTGGATCTGGAAAGTGGCCTAAAGTTCTGGAGATTGGATATGAACACATATTTATCTCATTTTATGCCAACTGAACCTCAACTACCAGATTTGTCCAATCACAGCGGGGCTTTCACTGTTCCGAGACAACCTGCCGGGCATTTCAGTGGCGAAATTAACGTTGGTGTGGAGCTGAAGAAGAATCCGGGTTATCATGTTATGCCAGTGAGGAAGCAGTTGTCGTCAAGTCATTACAGCGAGATGAACGCTGAAGAGCGCGATGAAAACCTTAAATCTGCTATATCTTATTGCAAGAATTCTTGCACTTAGGCGCGGCTCTTCATTCTCCATGCCTTCGCCAGGAGTATTGTTTGAATTCTTCTTCATGCACAAGCTGAAAACAGAGGATTTCTTGCAACAGTTTTCTTTTCGGGGTACTTAATAGGTTGTGCTAACCAGTTATTTGCTAGTGTTATCAATCTTTTATTTGATACGTGATAAACCATTCATCAATATGGAATATAATCTCTCTCATTTTAAGGGCTGAATTTTATTCTTTTCTAAAAAAAATAAAAAATTATAATATCAACTTATACAACAATACAAACACGGCAAGATCTGAACTTGGCCATTCCTATTACACTCTTTTAAGTTTATGTTGCGTCTTCCGTCTAAGTTGAGTAAAGAACCTTAACCTAATAGTACAAATAAGAAGAATGATCACCATAAATAATACATTTTGTTGATCTTTATATGCACTAATGCAAGAATCCATTTCTAGGGCTCTAACTACAGAGAATGTGACCTTTGGTCATTAATAACATATAATATAGCATGTAGCTTTTTGTCATTCAATAAAATCCCGATATAGGTTACTATTCAAAACATTAACAAGCATAATGTGAAAGACGGTAAATAACAGAATGAATGGACTAGACAGCAATTCTAATGGAAATCACCACAACAGAACATCACAAAAGGGACTTTCACAAGATGTTTACTCAAATCCCATTCAAGAACAAGTGAACAACCTAAACTTGAAAGATGAAACAAAAGACAAAAGTTGAATCTATAACATTAAAACATGATTCAAATAAGAAGAATTCACTTTAGTTTCCAACGTATTCGCAACCTACTACAAAAACTAACAATAATCTGATTTACTTCTCTGATGAGTTTGGTCCTCTCTTCTTTCCAAAACCAACAACTGGAAAAACAAAAACAAAAGAAAAAATAAGATTACCCCCAAACCAAATCCACATAAAAAGTATCATAAAAAAGTACAAAAATAAAGCAACTCAAATGTAGCTACTGATCAAATCTACAGTAACAGAAAAGCAAAATATGTTAGTCGACCCTAAACATTCCATTTAAACTACACAATCGATACCCAATGCAACAAAGTCTAATTACTATAAATTTTCAATGTTTTCCTGTACTTTTAATTTCTATCCCAACCAACGAAATATGGGATATCATAGAGTAACAGTTCATTTATAATTATCCATTAGAGTTAGATAGTACCAACTCAATTCCTACATATAAGTCAGTGTAAGACGTGCATCGAAAATTGAGGAAGGAAAGAATAAGGTTCTTTATTGGTCGAAATTTCAATATTACTCTATTAAATAGAACTTATATACCACTAAATTTATTTGAAATAGCAATGCTGATACTTAGATAAAAAATATATCTTATTTTTTTGCCTACTTAACTTACTTAAGGACTTATATTAAGGTATGGAGGGAGTATTTCATCTCGAAATAAAAACACAATTTTAGTTTTGTACTCGCATCTAATATCACAAATCATTCAACAAATAATATAACTTTTAGGAAACTCACATACGTTTCGATGAAAACCCAAACACTATAAATCCTAGGGTTTTAAAGAGCAGTGATTAAAGAAAATTAGTTAATGAAATCAAATGAGTAGAGAATCATAGGATGAATGAACTAACCAGCAGTGACGAAACGGCGATTGTATTGCATACGCTTGTGAGCGCGTCCACGTGGCTTCTTCTTCTTATCTTGCTTTGCAACCTTTGGAGTTTGTCCTCTGACCTTACCAGCACGAGCCAATGATCCGTGGACCTTACCTGCATCAAAATCAACAATTAACAGTTATAATTTCATCAGCTTAGATCGTATTATTCAAGGGTATTGTGTGTTTAAGACATTAACGGAAGAGATATTTATGAGCTTACCCATGGTGGTTGAAAGTTTGGAGAGATCTTCTGCAAGGTGGCGGCGCTCCGGCTGCTATGAAGAAGGTGGAACTGGAAAATTGAGCAAAACGAAACACAGATGCTAGGGTTTTGTGCTGTTTTTTTTGTAGTGGCTAGGTTTTGTCAGGGAGGCTATAACTGGATTGGGTTTAATGTGGTAATTTTTCTAATGGGCTATAACTTTTATTTTAAAATTTTGGGCCAAGGAGAAATGTTTGGGCTTAATGGCACTTTAAAGTGGGTTGTTAATCCGATATCTGAAAAAATTCTCGGGAAATTGGCGAAATAAGTACTCAAACAATATGCGTTTGGCGATAATGGTCCCCGTTTTATTTTTTTTTATTTTTAGGAACATAAACAATTTGCGTTTGGCTAAAATGGTCCTTCCGTCCATCCCAGTTAATGTCAACTGTTAGTCAACCAAAAAATAAATGAAAAATAGCAAAATTAAAGGGTATTTTGGGGAAAAAATTGTTTTATTTTTGGGAAATTAGCGAAATAAGTACTCAAACAATATGCGATTGGTGATAATGGTCCCCATCTTCATCCTCCCTCCCTTCATCTCATTCTCTTCTTTGTCCTTCCCTTTCCACCACCCTTCCCCCGCCAGCCGCACCACCACCTTTCCCCCGCTAGCCGCACCACCACCCTTCCACCACCAATTCCTTGTATTACCCCTTTATCTCCATGCCCAAAATCTTCACAAAAAAAAACCTATTGAATTCACCCAATAAAAAGAGCACTATTTTATGGGTTTGTTTTACTTGAAAGAAGGAGATGGTGGAGATGGAGGTTTGGTAGTGGTGGTGGTGGTGGTGGTGGCAGCGGGTGGTGGTGGTGGTGGTGGAGGTTTGGTAGTGGTAGTGGTGGTTCTATTTTTTAGGTGAAATTCCCAAATTAGCCCCGGTTCCTAAAAAAGGGTTTTTTTTAAAAAAAAAAAATTAATTTTTACCGTAACTGGGATGGACGGAAGGACCATTTTAGCCAAACGCAAATTGTTTATGTTCCTAAAAACAAAAAAAAATAAAACGGGGACCATTATCGCCAAACGCATATTGTTTTAGTACTTATTTCGCCAATTTCCCAAAATTCTCTCTCATTATTTTGAATAATTCTTCAATAATGATTGTTGGATAAAAAAAATTGGATCAAATACGGATCAAAAAGTATAAAATTAAAATGATTGTTAGAATTTAATTTGACATTATGTCTTTTTAATCCAAATTTGATCCCAAATTTTTGATCAAATAATCACTACCCATAATTTTTAAACACAAAATTCATAAGTTAAGACATGGATTAAAGGTTTATATCATAATTTTTCTTATATTTTTTTCTTTTTCATCTAAAACTTAACTACTTTCAACACTCGAGTCAAGACATTATCTTTATTAGTGAAGCGCTTTAACCATACTTAGAGATTACGGATTGGTTTCTCATCCCCTATCCCTTACCACGTAGTTATTATTCTGTCATATCTTACATATTTCCATAAAGTTTATTCCAACAACTTGAAGTTTTTGGTTCTGGATGTGTTGTGAATTGAAGTACTAAAAATATGCCAAACAATACCTTCAAATCGAGCACCTAACATCTAACAATGGCATCATTGAATGTACACAATTCGAGGGTACAAAATTTTGAAGAAAACAAAGCCGAGGAAAATATGGATAGTTCACTGCAATGGAACCAAGCTGGATGATGATAAGCAGGGACGAAGACGGGAATTTGACGTTTAGGAGCGAAAACTGCAACAGTATGTCGAACTATATATAAAAATTGTAAAAAAAAATGTTGAGGGTCGAATTTGATAAAATATTCCAAACTACATATAAAATTTAGGGAAAATGACCTCATAAATCCTTAAAGTATTTACCAATACACGATAAGGTCCTATAAGTTTTTTCGCTTCTTGTTAGGTCCTGGAAGAATTTTCGTGCCAGATAAAGAGTCCCGCCACCAATTTAAGCGGTGGTTTCCTGCCAAAAAACCCACGTACCGGTCACGTGACAAAAATTGAAGGGCAAAATTGTCCAAAATTGGGAAATTCCACTCTGATTTCCGACCCCCTCCCCTTTCTTCCATTAATCCCGGCGATCCACCACCACCATCACCCACGTCCCCTTCTTCTCCATTCTGCTCCACCTAGTGCTCTTCTTGATTCTATTACAAACTCGCCTACGGCCTATCCCTTCAAGTGTAAATGCTTAATCAACAAAGAAAGCTCTACAACCCATTGTCCACCTCTGCCACCACCACCACCCCGCCGCCAACCACCAAGCTCTAAGCTCCAAAATATTGCGATTTTTGGGTCATTCTTGAAGGTTTGGGATTGGAATCCCTAGGTGATGATGACGTTGAAGAATTGGAATTGGAGACCAGCACAGCGGAGGAAGGCGACCAGATGTCGTGGCAGTGGCAATCGTTACTGCCGGCTTAGTTTCAATTGGTGATGCCATAGGAAAATCTATTGTCAAGTCCTAATACCCCATCGCCTCTTTTTTTCAATGCTAATGAACAGTGACTTCCGACGAATCCGCCGGCGCCGGTGACTAAAACCGACATCACATTGGGACGGGAAGGAGTAGAACAGTGACGCCATCATATCTGGTAATGAAGGTGAAGCCATTGTTGTTGTTGCTGCTGCTGTATAATAGTACTGCATTTTTAATTTATTTTTTTTTTTGTTCTGTGAGGGCTCAATTAATTCAACAAAACAAATTATTTTTGAAAAGATTTGGGAGAAATGTTCTTGAAGAAGAAGGAGAATGGAGAAAAATGTACAAAAGAAATGAAGATTTTGATGAAAGTTTGAGGGTTGGACAATTTTGCCCTTCAAATTTTTTCAAGTGACCGGTGAGTGAGTTTTTTGACCGGAAACCACCGCTTCAATTGGTGGTGGACTCTTTATCTGGCACGAAAATTCTTCTAGGACCTAACAAGAAGCGAAAAACTTATAGGACCTTATCGTGTATTGGTAAATACTTTAGGGATTTTTCAGGTCATTTTCCCTAAAATTTACGTGTAGTAATATTTTTAGAAAGGACCTTGCTAGGCTACTAGAATTATTGGCTAAAATATTGACTAAAATAGTGTCTTTGGACCTTTTTGCCCTTATAGTTGGGTGAATCCCTTATACCAACAGGGGGTAAGATAGTTATTTAACACCCTTAATTTGGGGGTTTAGGATTTCTATCCCCAAAATTCTAGTAGAAAAGCATTTTCCTTTTAGAAATCTTGGGGGCGACTGCCACCTCCGCCCCTTATCTTCGTCTCTGATGATAAGACCATACTTGGCCTTCAATTCAATAACATAACAAAAAACAGAAATTTTTTGTTGTGGACCTGGGCTATATGTGGTGTTATAGACCACTTGGTCCACATTGAGCTACATCACCTCTTTTGATATTAAAAAAAAAAAAAAAAAATACTTGCACCAAAAGGGAGTGTGTTTTTATTTTTTTAAACAAAATAGTGATGTGGCTCAATGGACTAAGTAATATATGACCCCACATATAGACCGGGTCGACAATAGAATTATTCACAAGGATATCACAACCTAAGGATTAGTACTTCCTTGTCCAGACTAAAATGGAATGTCCATTTTTTTACACAAAATTAATAGAAAAGTGGACATTCAATTCCATACTAGACAAAGTAATTCAAAACGTTGCAACATTGCTAGCACAATGTAACTTCCATGCTAGGTTGTGCGATATAATCTTTTCAATAACCCAAAAGATAAAATTGAGATTCAGCGAGTTAGTAAAACATCGTTTACTGAAAAGCAATAGCAACAAAACTATGGCAGCATTGTTTTCCAAGAAAAGCCAACTATGCTGGTAATAATTAAAGAGCAACAGGAAAAGATATCTCAAGAATCTACTTGTTCTCATAACACTCGAAGAAAAACAAAACTCAAATGTATCAATAACAATTTCTTTCATTATCATAAAACTATTCCTCATCTTCGATCACCTTGGTACCCAGACCCTTCAAGCCTTCTTGCGGGATCTCTGCAACAGTAACGAGAGAGTAGAGCTCTTCCTTCGCGTCCTCATCATCATTCCTCTTTCGAGCAATACGAACTCTAACCCGTCTTGGGACACTTCGGATACCCCTGCTCCACACATGCTTGTTCAGCTTCACATCCACTCTAACATCCTTTGTTCCCATAGCTTTCTGGGCAAATTTCCTGATCTCCTTAATAGCATTAGGAGCCTTCTTCTTGAATGTGCTGTTTATTAGCAAAATCACAATATTAAACCCCGAGATAACAAACAAAGCAACATGGAAGACTAATACAAACAACAGTAATATTTCAAAATGCAAATAATAGCAAGAAATCTGCAAAAAATGATGATGCTAAGGATGTCCTATTTATTGCAAAGCCTGGTTGGAATTAACGTTAATAAAGCACAGAAACCAACCACGTGTAATTTATAGCTTATTAGAAGATAGAAATGCAGAATTAGATCAAAGCTCCTTATTGAAGTGCATCGAGAAAATATATCTTCGCACAATGAATGTGATAGATGGGGACCTAAAATGCAACAAAAAATACACACAACATATATAAATATTCCCATTTACAAACAAACAGGTCTATTTTAATAGATTTAATAGCTCAAATGAATCTGTAGAGTAAGACAGATATTTTGGGCTTTAACAAGGCAAGGAAACCAAAGTGGTCTGAATTTATTTGACTTGCGTAAAATCATCAACACCTTCAACAAATTATAGAGAGCATAGACAGAACTAATCAGCTCCCACCCCCAAAAAAACACTTTTTTTATAAAAATCGAATTTCTCTTCTTATAAATATAAGAATTTCCGGGGATGTAGTTAGAAACTATAACTTCCCCCCCTCAAGAATCATGTATAACTTTAATTTCGCGCCCCCAACTTGAATTCCTGGTTTCATCTATGATGGGTAGTGACATCTTTTAAATTCCCTGTTATGCTGTGGTCATCTCTTCAGAAATAGAATGTGACCCAACTATCATGCACTAACGCGAAAAACGAATTGTATTCAACACTAGATCATGTAATTATTGAATTTCCACTGTC
Source organism: Vinca minor (assembly GCA_026122235.1). Taxonomy (NCBI): domain Eukaryota; kingdom Viridiplantae; phylum Streptophyta; class Magnoliopsida; order Gentianales; family Apocynaceae; genus Vinca; species Vinca minor. Next base: position 5,887,533 of record JAOCZM010000038.1, on the reverse strand, counting down.
TCAGCAACATAAGTTTTAAAATCCACTTTCCGAACTAATAACTACGGCACAAAACTCTTCATCTTAATTACTCACTGGTAATAGTTAACAAACACGATTTTTTCTGACATGTAACATGATCCTGATTTATCCACATCAGGAGAAAAAATTCCAAAACCCAGTGTTCATAAATTAGAGAAATTATCAAAGAATCTAACTATATCAATTTCCAAACCACCAAATCTTCACTAACAATGATTTTACCATATGGAGGAAAGTAAAAGGGAAGATATTTTTACCAGCTGTGCAAGCGCTTGTGGAGGTTGATAGTGTACTCCCGAGTCACAACCTCTTCCTTTCTTACCTTACTTTTCTCCATTTTTTTGTCTCCTTTAACTTCTCTAACTACTGCATTTCAATCGAAAACTCAATCTAATTTCCATAAAATCAACTTTAATTCATAAGCTTATTCGTGAATTAACCAGGAAATTCATAGGGGCGAGAGAGAGAGAGAGAGATACCCGGTATGCTAGGGTTTTGAGGCGGAGGGAGACGACAATCCACGGCAGAGAGGTAAGGAAGGGGAGGCGATGAAAGAGATTAAAAACTAGGGTTTTAGAGACCGGCCATGTGTTGGGCTCTATGGGCTTAAGATTGGGCTCTAAAGTTACACAGTGTTTAGTTTCAAGATTTCAGGCCCATCGGATTAGCTCAAGATATTGACGTCATGATATCACAAACTTGCTACAATTATATTATGATGACCGAGAAATTCGATATATTTAGCACCAACAATTTACCTTGCATCAATTAATAACAATAACTTTTTGTTAGTCTATTTTTAACTTGAACTATTTACGGGCGATTATAAAAGATAAATTAACGAAAACGAACAGAATTCATGCCAAAAAAGGCCACATGCTCAACACCTGTGTCCGCTCAAAAGGGCAAAATTGTCACCAAAATATTTGTCTCAAGTGTGAGTGTATCTGCCGCTCTTTTTTCAGTTTTTTGAACCAAATATTGACGTAATTTAGATTCAGAATTATTGAATTTGAATTGGCGAATTCAGAATTTGATTTTTATCGAATTGACCGATTTCACAAGAAACCTAATTAAACAATAAACACCAATACAAAATCAAAACAATAATAAATTCAGAAAAATATAGATACAATAAATTTTTCATATTTTGATTAAACCATATTTACACGAAAAAATTAATAGCAAAATCGCCAAAAAATGACAATTTTTTAGGTGTATTCATTTTATATATTCACTATATATTAAAATCAATAAATTATTAAAAAATGAATTTGAATTCGGTCAGACCGAATTCAATAATAGCCCGACCAATTTTGTCATATTATCGACCAAATCGTATTCGGAGTATCTGAATTACCGATTTAATCATATTTTTCCACCAAATCGAATCGGATTTATCCGAATTACCAAATTCACACTAAATTATCGAATTCAAATAACTTGATTTAATTCGAATTTGGTCGATAATTCGGTAAAACAGAATTTGCTCACCCTTACTTTTTATACACAGATGTATTTCTTCTTTCTTTATAATAACTATAATAAACGGGAGTCGCTAATGACATTTTTATTCGTTCTTTTATCCTATCATCATCTATATATTTTCTCTTTCAACTATACCTTTCCATAATAATAGTTTAAATTAAATTAATAAAATTTCTTTTTGCATTTAACTGTTTATACAGAGACTTCAATTAATGCAATGCAAATTCTATTCCGAAACAAACTTGTATAGAGAAATCCAAATCCTAATTGGATTTCAGAAATCACACTATATATTAAATTCATGGATTAAAAACTTCTAATGTCTCAACACAAAGCAAATATATTCAGATTAAATCACAAGTAGAAGTAATAATGGATGAGCAAAAGAAAGAGAATATTGATGTTTCTGGTCTACCAATGAAAGACCACGTTTGTGAAGCAGGTTTTTCACAGTCACCGGCAGAGTTTCTTGGGAAGGAGATTTATGAAATAATCAATAAAAAAGGAGAAGAATATGGAGTCTGTCTTAACTCAAATCCAAACACGGTTCATGTTCCTCAGGAGAATGATCAAGAGATAATTTTCATGCAAACAACGTTATTGCAGCAGCGGCAACAACAAGTTAATGTAATGAATCGAAATTGGGTTATGGAGAATTTGAAGGTTCTTAAGAATGGCCTAACTAATGACTTGCAAGAAGTTGAAGAAGATTGTTTAGCTTCTGACGAAATTTCGGAGTCTAAATATCCTGAAGATATGGTTGAAGAAAATCTGATTGAAGAGTATGATTTTATTCAATTCCGCTCGCGAAAAGGTAAAGGAAAGGCTAAAAAGATTCATATTAATTCTCACATGGCGACTAAATATAAGGTTTATAAGAGGCTCTAGTTGGGCAACCAAAGGAATGAACTCCTAAAAACCGTTTGACAACTTTTAATTTACATATTAGCTTGGATCAAGTTTTGTCTGAAATCATTCCCGTCCTTCTTGTATCCCAAATTTATTTTTATTTTTATCAATTAAAAAAAAATTTGTTGTCTTTATTAGCAGTAGTTTGTTAAGAAAAGTTTATGTGTAGCTAGCGTAACACCCTCGAATTGGAACAAAATTAAAGTTCTTGGTTCATACTCCTTTTCGGATAATAAAATTATTTTAAAAAATTATTGAATAATTTCATTATAATTTCTAAGCACGTACTATGATTAGTGTTCATAAATATTCATTCTTGTCTTCAACTCTGATTGATTGTTGTTTATATACTAGTGTGATTAGAGAAAATTCTTTGCCAAGGTTCTGCTTTATACTGTTGATGCATTACGACCAATTTATAGTTTATAATTTTCTTTATTTTTAAATCGTTGTGAGAAATTCATAACAGTGTTGTCAATTATTAGCCATGGGTTCTTTGATCTACGAGTTCCAAAGAGTAAGGTCACGAGTTAGTCACGATTTCTCTTGATTAAATTTAAAAAAGAAAATCCCGAATCCATATCAGGGAGGAAGGAAGGACTTTTAGATTTTGGGGCGAAAAACTGCAACAATATGCCAAACTACATATAAAAATTGCAAAAAAAAGAATGTGTGTGCGGGGGAGACGAATTTGATCAAATATTCCGAACTACATATAAAATTTACTATATCTAATAGGATTTTTAAAAATCTCGAGGTCGACTGCCCCACCGCCACCTTATCTTTGTCCTTGATTCATATAAGCACATTTCAAGTTAATATTCATGTACATGTCATCCTATGGATAGGGCCCAAAAAATAAAATACAAATGGAGGTGTGGCTTTATACACAAACGTTATTTCTTTTAAGATGTATGAACAGATGCAACCTTGTATCTAGATATGAGCAAACAAATGGAAAATCATAGCCAGAATCCATTTTTATTGAGGTGCAAAACTGTATGAAAGAATGAGGGACAAATAACTTGCCTAAAGTTGAGGATTTCATCGATTGTTCGTCCGAAGAGCCTGCATCCTTGCAGCTAAAGTATCATAGTCTGGAAGATTTGGATGCGCATGACTAGCTTTCTTCCCACTATACTCTCTAGTAATAGATTTCCCACTTGCTGTCTTCTGAGGTTTCCTGCTATCTGATGCTTCTTGATTTTGCTTTCGATGAACCTGACTAGCATACTTTCTACTGTCCTCTCTGTTGATAGAATTCCTACTTGATAACTTCTCAGTTTTGCCACTGTCTGGTGCTTCTGTGGTTTTCTTGTGGTTTTCCACTCCATGTGACTCACTATTTTTATCGTGTGACGCTATCTTAGACTTCGTAGTAGTCTTAGATCATGTTTTACCTGAGCTAGATGCCTCCACATCTCCCATATGACCTGAATGATTTCTGTGAGACGGAGATGGTTTTGGAGTCTCAGCACTGTAAGAAGTTCTTGTTGGAATTCTCTCTGGAACAGAATCAGAAGATGTACCGTAAGAAGTTCTGGTTGGATTTCTCTTGGGTACAGAATCGGAAGATGCACTGTAAGAAGTTCTGGTTGGATTTCTCTCCGGAACAGAATCAGAAGTTTCGTGGACCACAGAGCTTGTGCGACCCTTCGGATGAGTAGTTGAGTCGGAACTTGGAGGAGAAACTTTAGTTCTTCTAGAAGAAACTCCAGCTCCCAAACGACTTCTGCCAGTGAAAACTTGTTTTGTAGAATCATCCTCTGAGTCGCTACTTTCAGATTCAAAGTATGTGACTGGACCTGTTAAATTTGACTTGGCTCTAACCTCTTTGTCTGCTCTCCCTGTGTACGGTTCTCGTCTTCGACTTGAAGGCTGCTTCAGAGAATCCTCGAAACTGTCACTATCGGAATCAGAATGGGAGTTTGGCACTCTTGATCCCATTGTATTACCAGACACTTTACTGCTTCCAGTACTAGACCTTTCCGCAGGAGGAGAAGCAGCAGATTGTGGAATCACAGTGGGACTCTTCTCTCCATCCCTCTCCCTGGAGGAAGATGAGATATGTTCTAATTGACTCCTTATATAAGGAGGTTGAGTATAACCCTTGTGTCATAAGCCGCCAGTCAACTTTCCAAAGTTTAACTCTCTACTGTTACTTGAATTCTCATTAACTTCTTGTGCCAAGGAAAGCCTTGACTGTGACGAGTCGTGTTTGTTCACTTGATCCAGTGGATTATAGTATGGTGTGTCACTGTCACTGTCACTATCATCGGACTCCTTCCCCATGTCGGAGATGAATGACCGGTTCGTTCCTCAGCAGAACCAAAGTTTTGTGGGGATCCAACACTAGCTTCTGTTCTTTGGTCGTTCTGAGAGTGCCTTTCAGCGAAGGAAGATCTTGGTGATCCCCTAGACGGGTTTTCTTTACTGAGAGTATGGCTCATATCAGCTTCATCTTCAGAACTCTGACCATCTGAATCATCAAATGTTACATGCCCAAAATTATCATCTGGTTGTGAACTATCCATAGCTTCTGCAACACTTTCAGAAAACTCGTGAAAGGAGTTCCTTTTGGTGGAAAATTCTGATTGAGATCTTTCTTGTGAGTTGCTCGTCCTGAACAGGCTTCCAGTGTCTGGATCTGCAGGGTGATGTGTGGTTAAGTTTCTATCGGGTGAGGGAACGTAAAACTCTTCATGATGGGAAGTGGGAACCTGTGCCAAATCCAAAATCTTCACCGTCTGAACCCGACTCGTCAAAAGTTACACGACCAGCATCATGAGAGCCTGACCACAAAGAGTCTCTATACATGTGTCCATCAAAACCACCAGAATGGTCCTCATTAAGATCATGTCCAAAGTTTCTGTTGCCAGAATTTAAATATTTGCCATCACTGGCAAAGACACTTGAATGGGAACCAGAGGAGTTAATAATGGGTTGGATCTTAGTTCTTTCTTCTCCATAATAATCATATTTATCAGAACTAAAGCGCTCAGGCAGGTGACTCATATTCAGCCTCAGATTCATCAGTGTATCTCCATTTCAGCTCTCATGTCCTCCTCTTTGGATAAACTTTTTTGTGAATACTCATCTGCTCCATGATTGCAAACAAAAAGGTCCTTCTCAAATGACCCTTTTGACCGTGGGGGAAAATATTTGAGCAGATCTTATGTCACTACCATGATCCTCATGGTAAGATTCGTCAGATTCAATATTTTGTTTACTTGGTACCCCTGGGTCTAGATTAACTGAATCTTTTGGATGATCATTATTGGTGACTTTGGAAGCTGAATGCTTTGTAGGTCCTTCATCTCTGAGAACATGAACGTCCGATTTGTGTGATTCTGCAGAATGCTGCCTAGAAACCCTGCCACGACTTGAAAGTTCTGCAGCACCTCCAGTAGAACTTATGTAGCTACCATGATCATCATCCAGGTAAGATCTTTCAGATTCAGTATTTTGTTTATTCGGTACCCTTCGGTGTAGATTACCATCTCTGCGAACATTTATATCCGATTTGTGTGATATTGTGGAATGCTGCCTAGAAACCTGGCATGGCTTGCAAATTCTGCAGCAGCTCTAGCAGCCACACTTGCACGTTCAGCAGATTCGGCGGCTGCTTGTGCGGCAGAGGTCGCATCCTTAAACTCCATGTTCCAACTTTGCCGACCAAATGAAATGGCATCACTATGTCCATGAAATTCATGCTTGATTTCTTGCCTACCAGCCCTAGCCCCTGAAGGATATAAAAACACCCATGAGAAACCCTCAAAATTAAGGCCTCCAGAAAATGAGTAGTTCATTTTCCATAACAATCATACCTGAAGGTCTCCTTTCTGGTTGAGAAATGGAAGACTCCACATTGCTAGCACCACTAACTTGTGTAGGAAGATTTTGGGCAGCATGTGATGATCTCACGTTTTGATCAGAAGAATTTAAAGGTTGATTATGCATTCCATGATGACTAAGTGGATCCTGGACTTCTGGTATAGAATGTGCTTCAACATGCATGTTGTTGGCATTGTCGAAGTTACTTGGTCCATTCTGAATCAGTAAGTAATTCATTTAAATATTTAAAATTTAAAAAAAAACGCTTCTCACACAATCCTCGACCTCAAAGTCATTGCAACACCTAAAAAAATTTGTGAATAATAGTAAAACAAACTGTTTGTACCAGCAAGTCATTAGGCCCTGTTTTGCTGTCTCCAAAGGAATTAGGATCCCATTTAATATTATGTTCCTCTGCAATAGCAGTCAATACTTTAAATTTGGCCGGTCCATCAGGTGCATTTGCAGATAATTTCTCAACCAACTCAACAAGGACAAGAATAAGAATATCAGATGACAACCCCTTCAACTTTCTCATAATACAGATGGCTTGAAATCTCTCACACTTCAGATCAATCTAAAAGATGCATAATCTATATAAAACTTTACCATACGGCTGACACCACAGTTTGGTCGCAACTCAACAACTGCCGACATGAACTCTTTTCCATATTTTGTTGTGAAATGCTTCTTAACATCCGAAAGTTCAGGTATATCTCCACATCTTGGCGATGCAAAAATAATACTTGTAATTGTTTCCTTCAGGTCAATAGGACCGGTCCTGTATAAAAGAAACAAGTATATCTATATATCATTAACCCTAACAGTAGCAAATCATTCTTAGTGAAAAGTCTGATTATCATGCCAAACCGGGGCGAGTTCATGCTACATGATGCCCAGGTCAACAAAGTCATATGATCTAAGCAAACAAAACTCACTAATATCGCTAAATGCTCAAAATACAATGTAAATAAGCTGAACTACAATATTACAATAATCTTAGAAACCAGTTATATCTCTCAAATGAAATCTTTGAGAACCTTTTCTAGCATCAGGATTGATTCTTGCAATGACCCTGTTCTTATAAAGTAGAGACATAATGGTTATTGGAGAAACATGAAACACGTACTTCTGTGCTTCAATAATTGGAAGGCGTGCCACAATGAGTTCACAGTATATCTCAATAAGTTCATATGCTGCCATCATCTCCTCCTCCCTAATTACATACTCAACCTGAAGTTTATGACGAAGGGAGAAAATGAAAAAAATAAAACATGACCAATAAAGCACATCAACCCATTGCAAGACATATATTGGAATAAATGAGGAGATTCAAAGTGATGTTTGGAGTTTATTTGGACAACATTTTCTACTTCACTTTCTCCAAACAGTCAATAAATAGTTAACAGCAGTAGTGATTAGACTTCTCATTTCCAATTTGTTCCATGTTAATAGCCTTTCAATGATACCGATTTATATCCTGTTTTTCTCCATTTACTTCCCTTCGTCCGTGATTTTTTCAACGCAATCATTACTCAAAAACTTCAAGGAAGCCTACTTCATACTTAGAATTCTCTCATAACTAACCAGAAATTGACTTGCACGGAATCAATTGATCTCGGGTCCTCACGTATTATATTATCGAACAATAATCAAAATAAATGCGATCTCTAGATTTTAAAAAATAGGAAATAAATAAATTATCAAACAGATTAGAATATAGTTGTTATTCAATTAAAAAAACAAAAAAACATCATACTCGAATCCGCTCAGTCTGATCTTGTCCTGAATCAAGCAACTGCGCCAATTCTCTCTTCATCTGTTTCACTTGCACTTCCTTTTTATTCTTCATCAACTTTATCCTCGAAGATCCTAACTTCAACGACATCTTACTGCATCACAATCACACAAAATAAACACATAATTCATATAATCGCATCTAGAATGGTCTTCTCCGGAAAACAACAACAACATAGAATTACAACAAAACAAAAAATTAAGCGAATTCAGAATAATTACTATTTTGCAGGCTTGAAGCTCTTGGAGAGCATGTCCTTCGGATTATGCAAAAAACTTGATTTCTTCATCGTATATATGATCGAACGAAGCCGATTAAAATTCCTAAACTATGTGTCATGACTGGTATGTGAAGGAGGCAAGTCTAACTGATTTCAAATTAGAAAATGAAGGGAAATGTTATTATTGGTCGATTGATAATTAAGTTAAGTGGTGTCGTTTTGGTCTATTTTGTTCCAGAATTAGACTTAATTCCTGCAGATTAATCTATATTAAGTGGGTGGAGATATGTAGAAAAATATACACTAAAAATACAAGAGGAACAGATAACTTTACAATCTAGATCAAATCTTGTGATATACACAATATCCTTAAATCAAATTCGCCTTCTTCCCTCTGGTGCTTAGGATTTTTGAAGGTGTTCGGGGATATATAGTGAAGCTGGTTCACTCCAAGAGTTTGCTGAATTTACTAGCATTCATGAATCCAATTAAAATTGGTGACTCTTGGCTATTGAACTCCCTAAAGGCCCCAAGGCCCCGCTCCCGGAGTAATGTATTATATAATCTACCCGAACTAATGTTTTATATTAGTCTCGGTTGAACTCCAGTTGAACCTTGCGTGCACCCGCGGGGGCTCTGCCATACTCACACATTTACTCTAGCTTCTTGGTTCCCTTCTTATTTAAGTGAACAAGAGACACCAAGCAGAACAATGTGGGATACCCACAAATTTTGCATTCACTAACAATATATCCAACAAGATAGAAGCTGAAGCTCAGCTAATTGAAAGAAGCTACTGAGTTGAGATGTGGATGGTGATTGGTTGAGAGAGGATATTAATCCTATGCCGTTGATCCTCTGAGTGAAGGGCAATTCATTCAGCAAATTATATTCTAAGAGTTGGCTATGCCTTCTTCTCCTTTTCTGTGAGACATTTCCTTCAATCTTATCACCCTCTATCATTTTATCCATCTTACCTTTGAATCTCTCTAAAATCGGCTTATGTGGGTGATTCCAAGACGGGAAGATTGCACTGCAGCTTGTGCTATCTGGTTTACATTTCAGTTCATTTCTTTAATGAGCACGATGCTTATCATTTAGATATTGGTTAGTTGTATTAAAGGACCGGAACTATTACTGAGTTTGCATTATCTTCTTCTGTTGTTATTTTCATCTTCTTTAGCTATGATGATAGATAATGATAGTTGGAGAATATCTGATTATATTTTGTTGGTTCTGTGATCAATAGAGATACTATTGTTCATTTCCCCCTTATTATCAATACAAATATCCATATCTGCCTTCCCTGTTTGGAGCTTATTGTTTGTATTGGTTTGGTTGTCTGATTTGTAGACATTGCTGAGTTAATTTAAGTGGGACATGACACTATGAAGAAAGTATCGAAGTTGAGAAATTTATTTGTTAGAATTGGATTCGAATAGGAAGAACTAAAGGAAGAGTTTCGTTGAGATGTGAAAAATAAATAAAAAGTTTGTTGGGAAGAAACCGGGAAAGTGAAAAAGTGATCCCAATAACGTTTAACGATATAGATTTTGACCGCGTCTTTTTTCCTGACTAATCAGCACATCTGGGATTGTTGGCAGGCCCTTCCTTATAGAATCTTCTTTCTTCCTCTTTTTTTATTTTTTTTATTATCAGTATTCTGATATTTGACATGATTAATTCAATTGAGATTTAATAAACAATACGACTTATTAGTAAAAAATTCTATAAATTCGTGATATAATTTATTTTCAAAATGTCTCGAACTCACAACCTCACTAGAACAAGCTTTGAGAGGTCTTAAGTACCAAGTAAATGGGTGGCAGGCATTCAAACAAGGATCACTTGACATAATCTTCTTTTCCAATCCTGTATAATAGGTATTTTTTCGCAATGTGAGATGCCTATTCAGTCGTTGATTTTTATGCAATGATTGAGACTACTCAATCTTTCCGTACGTTTATGAACTGCACGTGCAGAACTTTGAGGGTGTTTTTTCAAGTTAATTTTTTGAGGCTTAATTTAAGTTAGAATGTGACTCGATAAGAAATTGAAGAAGACACTAACAACAACTTATTTTAAGTCATAGGCTATAATCATGTGTCTTTAAGCAACCGAAAATGTACCCTTGATATAATATAAGTCGTTTTAGCCTCTCCATCATTTTTTGAAATATATGTTATTTTTCAACTTTTAAGGATTTTTTTTAACGTTGTCCTTACTCATATTATGGTATAGAGAGAAAGAGATGATTAAAGGGAGAGAGAATGAGACCTTAAAGTTGAGGCTCAATCATTTTAAAAATAGATAGTTAAAATCTAAAGGTATAATAGTCAAAATTCTTCTCGTCTTTCATTTTCTTGATCTTTGCTTATATAAAGTACATGCAACAAAAATCTAAAACCTAAGGTTTATTGGTGGAAGTAGGGTCATTGATTTGGAGAGGCTGGTAAGCAATTAAGGAGGAAATTGTACATGGAGATGTTAATGGGGTTGTCAATTATCTTAAGTTTTTTGTAACACTGTGCCTATTTGGCTTCTCTTTCTCCAAAGTTTATCAACGTTTTGCAAACCGTGTCGTCTTCGAAGCTTCCTAGTAAATAAGGTTGATTTCATCATATATTAAGAGTATGACGGCTAAAAGTGCATCAATCATCAATCTTCTAAAAACTAAAAGTTAATCCCATTTTTACAATCTTTTTTTGCCGGGGAAGAAGCGGATGTCCTTTTTACCGCAGAAGGCCTCTAGGCCCCGATCAGACTAATATGTTTATAGGGTAGTTTATAAGTATATATTTATATATTTGGGTTGTTGGGTTGTTTGATACAATGATTTAAATAACAGTTGCTTCAGAATAACTATCATTTAAATTATCGGATCAAGTGACTCAATGGTCAATATATAAAGATGGTTCTTATTGTTGGGCCATAATGTTTTCTCCTCCTATGTGGGTCTTGAAAAATAGCTCAAGGCCAAGCCCAAAAGTGTTATAAAACCCTACCAATTGTTGGTCTTCACAATTCATTCAAGAAAAGAGAGGCAGTGAGTTTTGAGGAGAGAAAAAGGGATTTTCGCAGCCCAGTTTCAGCCTGCGCAGTTTTGGGATTTCTTCCGATCGGACGGTCATTTGTTGTCGGAATGCTCTCAAATTTGAACTGGAGATAGAAGACTCATAGGACTACATTCTGGACGGTGGGATTCGGATTTCAACTTGCTGATTCCGAGTTATGGTCGTCTGAACAGTGTTCTGTTTTCAGGGGTGATTTTTCTCTATTCTCATCTCTTTTATGTTGTTGATGAAGTTTTAGCTTCCTTGTTGGTTTGAGTTTACACATATTGGTGTAGATACTCTTTTGTAACCTCTCTTGATTTATAGTGGAGCTTTTGGAGTGGACCCGAAGGTCCCGTGGTTTTTTACTCTTCGATTTGAAGAGGTTTTCCACGTAAAATTCTTGGTGTTGTGTTTGTTGATTTATCTTTCATTTACTTGCTCCATTATTATTATTGTTCCGCTGCATTCACAACTGTCATCTAGGGGCTTTGGAATTATTGTTTGGTGTCCTACGTTTTTATTCAAGCTTGGGAGATATTTTGTCAAGCATATTTGATCTTGTTTGTTCGGTTGCTTGGACTATATTGTGGTTTCTCCCCAACACTTATTAGCGTAAAAGATACTCATACCCCCTAAAATATTTGAGTTTTTGATTTTTTACCCTTAATTAAAAAATGTCAAGTTTTGCCCCTTAAATTCTTCAGATGTGTCAAACGTAACCCTTCTGTCCATTTTCCCATTACATTGTGACGAATGTTCAAACAAATGAGGGTATTTTAGACAAACTATATTAAATCCAAAAATTATCATCATCCCTACCAGTCACCAAGTCGCACCACCAATGGCTGCCCACCACCATTGTTGCACCAGCCGCACAACATCCCCCCAAATTCCTTCTTCCATTATCATCCTAACAAGGTTACAAACGAATGTAGATGTAAAACGCAAACAGAATATATCCTTGATCGAATCTAGATGTAAAATGCAAACATAAAATAGATCCCTAATTTAAAGAACCCTTATCACCTTGCAAATAATCAGTACAAGAAAGTAGTCTTCCAAGTCATGATCGTCAATTTAGTAATTTAGTTCAATGAAAAAACATATTACAATTTTATTAAATTATCAAAATGAAGATTGAAACTACTAGTTATTTAAGTCATAGACGGCAATCGAAATTGTCAGAGCTGCAAAGGTGATTAGCGAGTTATACATATGATCGGAATGGTATATCAGGTTTGTCGCCGACTTCAGAGAATTATATTGTATAGATTGTTTTGAATTTCTTTTTGAATTTTCATTTTTTATTTTAGGATTTAAAATGTTTGTTCAAAATGACCTCATTTGTTTTAACTTCCGTCACAATATAATGGAAAAAAATGGACTGAACAGTTTAGGGGGCAAAACTTGACTTTTTTTAATTAAAGGTAAAAAATAAAAAATTCAAATAGTTTAGAAAGTGTGAGCACCTTTTACTCTTCTTCTTATAAAGATATTAGACAGACCACTCTAGGCCAGTGGGAAAAAATGAAGAGTGGACCATCTATTAATAACTTTTTATTCACAATATTTACTCTCACTTACAACACTTACAAGCCAATAGGCAAATGTAACCAAAAGTTTTGCCACGCATCAATAAATATCAATCATCTTTTAGCGATTAGTCTCTCTAGATGATTTGTTATGCTTGTTCACACCTAAAAAAACTAAACGACTTCTGCTCAATATGTTGAATGGAATGAATTCCCTTTTTCTTTAAAAAGAATTAATTAACTTTTGTTGTTTTATGTTTCAAATGATGTCAATCGCCTGAAGAAGTTCTGACTTAATATGAAATCATGAAGATAGTGTCTGTAGTTCCGTGCTATGTTATCCGGACTCGGGTACGGGTGTCGGTTACAAGTGTGTATTTATGTGTCAAATACTTAAACATTTTAAACAATTTGTCTGATCGGTGTTGACAAGATCCGGTAAGTATCACATACCCATCTGGTTAATGTAGGTTCCATTCCCTTCAGAGAAAATAGTAAAGTTAACTTCTGCTGTTTTTATCTCTTCCTACCTATTTGAATCAAAAGAATGACTAAACAATGTGGCACCGTTCTACCCATTATAATTCAATCTTGGAGTTCCCAAATTGACTAAAAAGAATTGCCATATCCATACCCTGTACCATTGTAGGTACTGCTACATCATATGGACAATCGTTTGAAAAACCGACCTTCCCTGATTTCTGTACTTTCTTTATGCATTTCTTGAACTTCTCGTGACATTTGATGTTAGTTAGACCTGAAGCCCAAATAAAATTGTCAGATCAGATATGATGTTGAAGATATAATGAATAATGATCATCAAAATATAATCAATCTTCTTTCCACAGGAAAAAAATAGTGGGTTGGTGATAAGAAAATTCTGAGGCACAAATGATGGGCAATATATATGAAATATAAATGAACAAATAATTCATCGCCTTTGCTATCTTCATGCTTGCTACAATAATAACAAATAGTAAGAGACATTTCCTTGCACAAGCATCCAAGTACCAAGAAACGGACAAGTCAATTACCAAGAATCGAAATTGTTTGCATAAACTCGGTCACTAGACTCTTAATGTTCAACAGATGCAAGAATTCACCAAAAAAAGAAGAAAGAAAACAGATACAAGAAGCTACTTTTGTCAAAGCTAGACTTTCAGTAAAGCACAGGAACATGAACGTGTGAACTGGATGAAAGCTGGACTTATATTTCAGTAAGGACTCTTGGGATTACAGTCCATCAACAAAAGATATATCTTCCTCAATATCTCATTCACACCATTAACTAACATAATGTCCAATGACAATGTCTAGTGAAAACTTAATTGGCAGAACATCAAAATTCTCAAATTGCACTAATCACCACCACAGCTAAATCACTCACAGGCTAAGAACAAAATCTAACTCAAAGAAGTTTATTATAATTATGAATTGAACAGAAATTTCCACAGTTCTTCAACTTTTATTGCGCAACTTTAATAAAAGCAGAGCATATTCTTGTGTATATCATAAACCAGCCCAATATTTTCTCTATATTCTCTTCCTTCCTCGGTCACTTTACCATTTTAAACTGCTCGAGGTATTACAAGGTTAACAAGGAGGTGAATGAAATACTTTTCTACATGAAATTGACCAGGTGAACATAAAGCATTGAAGCTTTAGAAACATTTAAGAAACAAAAATAGTCCAATTGCAATATGGTATCCCTAAGAAAACAAATCACAGAATGAATCATTATTAAGCTACAAATCAGTTATAGCTTAGTAAAAATGGTGTAGCTACTAAGTGGCTCAGATTCAAAATGTGTACATAGAAGGCAAGGAGCAGCTTAGCTCCGTTCTTTCAATAATAGGGGATTGTAAGAACCTCCAAACAATTGAGAATTTTGTCCTTGGCATTTATATCACAGTCTATAACCCCCCCCCACCCTACCCTCCCCAAGAAAAAGAAAAAGGAGAAAAAAAAGATTATAATGTTGGTAACAAATGAAACTCATTAACCAATAAACATTCACATAAACGCACACAAGGACAGGGAAACAGCAATCTCTGGGAACAACCACATAGCCATATCTAGGAATCTAGCCGTAAATGAATTATTAGTGCGAAGCTAGAAGCAAAAGGTAGGAGAAATCAGAGCCGGTATTGCGTAGTAATCTCATAGAAAATTAAGGTTAAACCACCAGATCAAAAGAAACTTTCTGGAACAATTTGATTTTAAAAGAAAATGTACAACGAAATTGACTGGGTTCAGACGGCAATGCACGTTCAGAGTAAGCAGAAAAAAGGCGGCTGCTCAAACCTTTCTTCTACCGAAGGTCACTTGGTATCACTTTGTACTCACAACAACACAAGCACGCTACCTTCTTCCTCTCCCATTGTTATTGCGA
Source organism: Vinca minor (assembly GCA_026122235.1). Lineage (NCBI taxonomy): Eukaryota > Viridiplantae > Streptophyta > Magnoliopsida > Gentianales > Apocynaceae > Vinca > Vinca minor. The sequence continues at coordinate 5,872,283 of JAOCZM010000038.1, read as the reverse complement.
AAATTCAAGTGATTACTAATGAGTAAATGAGTCACTTAAACAAGATTTACTAATGTGTAATCATCTCTAGGCTTAACGGCCATAGCTATAGTCTATAGATTATGAGAATCACTGGCAACTACAAGAAACACATTCAAGTTAAAACTCATCATATATGTTATTTCATACTCCCTCCATTCCTTAGTATAAGACTTTTAAAACATGTAGCGAAAATTAAGGAAGCAAACAAGCAAGGTACTTTGTTAGTCAAAATATCAATATTATTTTCTTAATTAGAACTTGTATACCACTGATCCTATTGAAGAGAGTAATATTGATATTATGATTAAAAATATATCTTAATTTTTGCTTACTAAAATACGCGATCAAGTTTTATAAAATAAAGGCATTAATATTTTTGTGCACATAAAAAACTAATTTATTTGAGCTATATAGCATTTCATCATACCGTGTATTTCAACGCAATCATCGTGAATCTTGCAACAAGCATCAAGATCGTCGCAAGGTTTCTCTCCAGGACATCCTGACCACCCTACTCCACAATATTTTCCGTATCTAATCCCAACCGCTGTTCCAAAATTCATTTTTAAAAGCAAAATAATAACAAATGACTGACGGATGATAAACATATTAGAAGTTGATAAATGAAGAGAATCAAGACGGATAAAAGAGATTTACAATTGCAGTTTTCAGCAACACAGGTTTTGCTGCATTTGACCTATGGAATCACACGCATCAACCAACATTTAGGAAAACTTGTAAAAACAAGTTTTGAGACCTTCCAAATTTTAGGGAAGAAACGATACGAACCTGAGAATTATTGGAGGATCCAGCAGCTATGACTGTGAAGAAGAGAAGAGAAACAATGATGGTGAAAACCAATGCTGCGGCGGCAGGAGGCTTTCTAATCCGCAGCAGCAGCATCGGAGTTGCCATTGTTTTACCTTTGTTGTGGCTTTTGGAATTTGCTTCCTCCTCTGCTATGTTTTCTGTCCTCGCGTAGGATTTGGTTTTCTTTAGAGCCCTTCATTGACTTTTTTTTTTTCTTTCCAATTACTAAAATGGCCCTCCAAAGGATTCTGATTGCTCAATTGTCCCGCTCTTATTGGTAGGAACAGGCTGGTGAAAATAAAAAAATTTAATATATATAATTTTATTTTTTTTGGGGGAGGGGGAAGGGGATGCTGGGATCAACTCAGGACCTCGGTCCTGCGTTCCACGGCCTTTTCCACTGGGCCAGTAGATCCCTATGCAAAAAAAAAAAAAAAAATTTAATATATATTGTCTATCAAAAAAAAAAATTAAAGCAAAAAATATTACGACTTTATAACAATTGTTGCGTAAAAAAAATGTTACATAAACCAATACCAACCTGTGTTCAGTATTTATTGAATTTTTTAGTATTATGCTCTATAAACACGGCCTAATGTTTTTGTGATAAATGAATGATAACTCGTAAATTCTCTTTTTCTTTCTTTAAATACTGCAGTAACCTTTTGGGTGTATTTATTTCAAATCCAATTTCATCTTAATATCTTTTTCTTTCTTTTTTTGTAGAAAATTTTGCAATAATAGATAAGTCGGTGATGTGTACCAACTTAAACTTCCCTTTCCCTACTTCCATACTCGTCATGTATGAGAAGGCTCTAATATGAATTCTTAAGAATGCCAGCTTTGAAAGCTTTTTTTGCCACAATTCTTCTCGACAAGGAGAAAAACAAAACAAAAGGAACAAAGAATCTATAAGTTAAAGGATAATATGAAAGTCACTTTCCATCATTCAACAAAGGCAGCAGTAGAGCTTGAGAGAAGAACATAAAAGTGCTAATACAAAGCTCATTACCCTAAACCACTCAACTGGAGAGGGAACGCTAAAGTATCAATTCAGATATTATTGAGGTAATTAATGTAACAACTGATTTCTCAGCTTCAAAACTCTCGCACGAAAACAAAATCTTGCATGTTAACCCACCCAAGTGTCATGGAGAGGGCTCATAAGAGTCAAATCTTTCTGAAAGTAACCAGTGAATGTAAAACCCCTCCCTACAATCTCACCAGCACAATACCATGCAAAACATTCAAGGCCAAAAAGAGCAGCAATGCTGGCATCCTCAACCTTCAATTCATTCCTGTTTTTCCACATATGCTTGATGTAATCAACTTCCTTCCCGAAGGATTCACAACGACCAGGAATGCTGTGAGAAAAATAAATCTGGATTAGATGATTCAGCCAATCTAAGAACATAGAACTTTCATGAAAACAAATTTCCACTTAAATCTTATCATTATAATCATATCAAGCTTTAGCACAAGAAAACCTCAAACACCATAATAACCCTCTTTTGATAGGAGTTCGTGGTATGATTTCCTAGACAATCCAGCCAAATACGCAATTGATTTCAAGAAATAATTATGGAAGTGATTCAGTACATTTTGCACAAAATACATCACTGGTAATTGACTAGAACATCCGAGAGGTCATTTAACAACAAAATAGATAAGTCAAAATATAATTTAAATGATCAATAGTAGCATATGGAATTCATAATAAAACAAAAGGTTTGATTTCTGTAATATGGCACAAGAAGATCATCATCAAATTTGAATGTAAAATTTTTTATAATAAAAAATTACTATAGGTAACTTTGCTAGTGAAGGAAAATTAAAGCAACCAGCAAGTATGTACAAGATGTATAAGTATAAATTTCTATAATATGGCACAAGAAGATCAACATCAAATTTGAAGCAGGCATGTTTGACGATCCAATCCCCTACCACACTGACAAAGATTAGAATTAAACACAGAAATCAGGTCCACGCAAGGTTAAGATGATAAACCTAGCAAGACGAGTGTATAACAGCTGCTTGGACAGCTCGCTGCATTTCTCCACGGTTGGAGGCTCCTGAATATATTGCTTGTTCTGCTCCAACAACTGTTTGTAATATCCTGAACTATTCTTGGACACATATTGTGTGGCTTGGCAAGCCATGGTTTGCAGTTGCTTCAACCTTGCTGCCGCCATTTAGTCTCAAGATAAATCCTAGATATCATACAACAGTTAATATATGGATATTAAAACAATATACTATATCTAGACGAGGAATATGCTCCACCGGGAAGGGATATCTGAGAAAATCTTCTTAACGCATAAAGGAATAAGGAGAAATGAACAGAAACCATGAAGAAATATAATCTCAATAAGGAATTATTATAAAGAACAATACAGCTCAGCGCAATGTATAGTAGACATATTTGAAGCACATCAACAAATACAAAAATCACACGCACAAAAAGAGGAGAGTTGTTTCTAAAAGAATATTCAAAGTGATAGTCAAGTGGGCTTGGGAAAAGCTTGAGCATATAGAATATCATAGTGGTCAAACAACTGGTTCAATATTCTGCAGCTGAATAAAGTATGAATGAGCGAAAGAATTACCCACTATCCTTATTTGATTTTCAGAGCTCGCAGTACACCACCAAAACAACAACAACAACAACAACAAAGCCTTAATTCCAAGTAATTGGGGTCAAACGCATGAATGAGCGAAAGAATTACGTGTGGTGGTTAACATGAACCCCGATATTAAATTACTGTCAATTTACAAATTACAAACAATCGGAAGTTCGGAACAGCATTACTCAGATAACATGCAAATCTACATGACGTTCCCCGAATTAAGTTCACTGACTCAAAAAATTCTACCAAATTCGGCTGCACTTTGGCAGCATTATCCATTATCACAAGCAATACAATTTCTTATCACAAGCAACACAATTTCTCATCACAAAATAAAATGGTAAAATATGCACACCTATTTGCGTAATATGTTAAGCTATATCAATTAAAAAATTCAAAATTATGAAAAATTAAATCTTTTGAAAAATATTATTCCTCAATTTTCATTGCCAGATTTAGGAGCCGTACGAATACTTCCACAATATTGTTCCTATTAACCTACTCATAGATCAAACAGATAATAAGTAACCGCTAATGAATTCAAATCCAATACTAGCAAAATAATAGCACATTAAACCCTAAATTACCAATAAACAGATTCAGAAAAACACGAACAAATAAAGCAAAATATACGCACAAAGAAGCATAAAATCACATTTGAGGCGAAGATCTGACATAAATTTAACTGAAACACTAAAAAAAGCTAAAACGTGAAAAATATAAAAGAGAAAACAGAAAATTACGGCGAAGTAAAAATACCGATGATGAATTCCGATTTCAGGTGACCGAAGGACGGTTATGGATCAATGAGAAAAGATGAGCGGAGCGGTGGTGGTTATCTCTCTCGCCGCCGCGAGGGGTTTGTTGGTTTTGGGCAGAAAGAGATCGAGTGACGATGAATTGTAGAAAGGGCTGCTAATCACGGTAGTATTTATATTTACAGTTTGTCCTTTTTTAACTGCGGTTACTTCCTTTGTGGTTCTCTGACTTTTTAATTTGACTTTGGTGAAAAGTTAAGAAAAAAGAAAAATTAATAAATCCATTTGTTAAATTTTTTATAACATCTTTATTAAAATGCAAAAACAAAAAAAACACCATTTTACTCAAACTTTTTCTTTTTTTGTTACATCTATGATGTCTAGTGTCTTCATCGGTGGCGAGACTAATTCGGATTCTGCATACATATAGTTTGTAGAATTCAACTCTTATTAGGGGTGAGATTAGACCCTATAGTTCTTGAGCATGACACCAACCAAGAACAAATCTAGCATCTTCACATTGAGAGGCAAAAAGTAAATTTCACATAAGTTTTGAGAAGGGATTATAGGTAAGTTTTCTAAAATTTCAAAATTTATAAAGGTAAAAGATGCAATTTTTAAATTCTTGAATAACAAACTGTCCTTCTCACCCCTTATAGATTCGTTCTTATCACCAATTACCTATGATGAAAATGAAAGACTACTTACAATAATTCAAATTCTAACTCATAATTTATCATTATTGAGCCGCGAATTTAATTCACTTATACATGTAAAGCAATGTACCAAACTATCTAGGTTTAGGAAGTTAGCCCAATGAGACTCGACAAACTTCCACTCGAAAATAGTTCAAGTACTAAACTGGTCTGTGTACATATTCATGTGCCCAACCAATCACAATTCACCATGTGTATATATAATTAAAAAAATGATCACATGACAAATTTTTATTGGTTAGAACATGAATAAGTACACAGACGATTTTCACCCTTCGAAACCTATCACCCTCCCAATGTATAAAAAAATGTACCAAACTATGTGAAATCATCTTTTCCGGTTTCCTATAAGATGACAAATAATCGGGGATTGCATTGGTATGGCATAATTTTTGTATAATGGTCATGACATGGCATGCAAAAAAGTGGGAGTAACATTTTTGTCCAGGACCTGGGCTGACGTGGCACTTCTCAGACGCGCCTCGCCCCGTCAGCCGGGACCCACTTCCGTCCTCAAATCGCAGAAACTTTTTTTTTTTTTTTTTGCTTTTGCAACTATTATTGAAGAAGAAGTCTTTTGGCTTTTTCATTTGTAAGTTTTTTTTTCACTTTCCAATGATTTTTCATTTGTATGGTTTTTCACTTTTCAATGCCTTTTGTATGGTATTAATTGGGAAGTCTATGTATAATTTGTTGTGATAGTTTATTTGGTCAAACACATAATTTAAAATAATTAATTTATGATAAATAAATATGAACTTTTTTTCATGGCTTGGAAAATTGGAACTCTATACGTACATAATTTGTTGATAATTTGTTGAGTGATAACGTGGTTGCTCATTTAATTAAAAATGTTCTTTATAGATGAGTTCGATTAATATTCTTATCAATTCATGAAAACTTAAAAGAGTAAAGTATATATGTAAAATATAATCGTTACGATAAATCTAGAAATGTATTTGTGAAATGTGTTTCAAAGTGATTATTCGTTAAGTTGTTAACTTAATTGTATCTAACCCTAAACCCTAATTCACCCCCGCAATAGTATTTGCAGAGCCGTTTGGACCAATATTGAGGTCATGTACTAATTTTGCTCTGCAAATATTTCATCTAATATACCCCTTTCAAACCAAGTGTACCCTAACAAACCCTAATAACCCTATTGTACCCTAACAAACCCTAATAACCTATTGTACCCTAAAACCCTTTCATACCCTTACATTCAAATTCCTAAGAATTATAAAAATCCTAACTTAAGCATTATCACTCAATCTGATTAGTAAAGTCTCTACCGGACAAAAATCCGATTAATAAAGTCTCTACCAATGGGGTAGGTCAAATGCTCCCGGGATGAAACATTTGCAGAGCAAAGCTAGTACATGGCACTATGGCAAAATTGGGCTTTGGTGGCACTTAGCTTGTGGCACTTATGATATATGTCATTTATTTACGGCATTTATGTGAAAATGCCATAGTTTTGTGGCACTTTATAATAAGTGTTACAAAATTTATGGCATTTTTTCTATTGCCTCATGAAGTGCCACATAATTATGGCAATTTTGAGAAAAATGTCATATTTTCGTGGCATTTTTAAACAAGTGCCACAAAATATTGTGGCATTTGTTCAATTGCCACATAAAGTGCCAGGCATTTTTTTCAATTACCTCATGAAGTGCCACATAATTATGGCAATATTGGGAAAATGTCACATTTTCGTTACACTTTTTTGAAAAGTACCACAAACATTGTGGCATTTGTTCAATTGCCACATGTAGTGCCACAAAATTTATGACAATCTATCAAAATTTCATATATGGTAAAATTTATGACTAATCTATCAAAAATTAAACTATTACCTTAAAATTTGTGGCATGTAAAGTACCACATAATATTCCATAATATAATTAACCATTTAATTTCATAAAGATATGAAACATTATAAATGAAATTTATATTAAAAGTAATTTAAAGAAAAAATATTGATATTACTATTTGAGTGTTTCAATTTTAAAAGTTAATAAGATATATTTTATTAATGATAATAAATTGACTATGAAATTAATTAATTATTTTCATTTTAAAATTATTAAACAAAATATTTTAGATGAAATACAAAAAAAACTCACATTGCACGAAATTTCATATATTCTATATTATACATTTCTTATATCAATTTTATTACATTTTCAAGTTTTACAAAAGAAATGAAAAATATTTAGTTATTGAATTCATGTCATCCAATTTTAAAAATATTATATTAACAATAATATATATAACTAAAAAATATAATAAATAAACTTATTAGTTTATAACTTATTTTATAATTCGTATGATGTGAAGATTAAAATTTGTATCTAGTTTTCATTTAGTATTTTATGTCTACTCAATTCTTTTAAAAAAAGAGTTTTATTTCTAATTGGTTGTTGTTAATATACATTAATAAATATAAATTTAAAATTTAAAAGTAATTAAATAAAATTTATCGTTATGTTATATAAACAAATTTGGTTAAAATTAAAACCAAAGTCGTTGTGGTTCATTGGTTAGAGCGTTAGTGTTTGCAGTGAGAGGTTGAGTGTTCGAATCCTGTCAAACGCAAATATTAAATTATAGATAATGTGTGACTATGGATAAGGCTTAAGGATCCTCTTGTTATTTTATTTTCTTTATAAATAATTTTTTTTTATTTTTTTATTTAAAAACAGTAAATTATTTTCGCGGCATTTACCAAAAAGTGCCGCAAAATATGTCATATTTTTAATGTGTTTGTGGCATTTAAAAAGTGCCACAAATTGTGCCGCCAATTTATTTATGGCACTTAATTAGTGCCACTGAAAAAGCGACACCACTTGTGAAGCACTTTCAAAAAGTGTCGCACAAGTGCCACAAAAGTAGTTTTATGGCACTTAAACAACTTTTCGTGGCATTTATCCAGTGCCACCAAAAGCAAAATATGCCATAGTGTGGCCTCAATATTGTTCCAGACGTCTCTGCAAATACTATTGCGGGGTGAATTAGGGTTTAGGATTAGATACAATTAAGTTAACAACTTAACAAATAATTACTTTGAAACACATTTCACATATACATTTCTAGATTTATCGTAACAATTATATTTTACATATATACTTTACTCTTTTAAGTTGTCATGAATTGATAAGAATATGAATAGAACTCATCTATAAAGAACATTTTTAATTAAATGAGCAACCACGTTATCACTCAACAAATTATGTACGTATAGAATTACAATTTTCCAAGCCATTAAAAAGTTCATATTTATTTATCATAAATTAATTATTTTAAATTATGTGTTTGACCAAATAAACTATCACAACAAATTATACATAGACTTCCCAATTAATACCATACAAAAAGGATTGAAAAGTAAAAAAAAAAAAAAAACCATACAAATGAAAAATCATTGGAAAGTGAAAAAAAAAAAAAACTTACAAATGAAAAAGCCAAAAGACTTCTTCTTCAATAATAGTTGCAAAAGCAAAAAAAAAAAAAAAGTTTATGTGACTTGAGAACGGAAGTGCCAGCACAGAACTGAAGTGGGACTTCCGTCCTGGACAAAAATGTTACTCTCACTTTTTTACATGCCATGTCATGACCATTATACAAAATTTATACCATACTAAAGTAATCCCCCAAATAATCGTCTGTACATACACGAGTAGATAAGATTTTCACCCTACAAGACTCATACACGCGAACATAACTCAAACAGAAAGAAAGCAAGCCCAAATGGGTTAAAGAAAAATAAAGCAAGCCCCAAAGCCCAATCCAAAAAAAAAAAAAGTAAAAAGGAACTTCTGCACCTCTTGTCTTTCCATGCTTTAGACCATCCAATATATCTAGTGGACCGACTGGACAAATATTTATGGATACTTAACATGAAGGGCTAGTCTCAAGCTCCCACTCGAATTTTTGTTCTGAATATAATCAAGACTTAAAATAGCAACACACCCCCACTGTGTCTCAATTACGGTTTGAAATTATCTCTCACTTTTTGTTCTAATTTCATTGTCGGTGCAAACAATATCCAACTTAGCTAAACATGCTAAATTGACTACGATAAATTTCCTTTACAATGCTCATCTTTTTCCAATTTCTATTTCGTTTATAATTAATTGTAATGTCTTTCATTTTTTTTTCTTAGAGTTCTACCATGTGACAATTTATTGATAATGAAACATGCGAAATAAGTAACATTTACGGATGATTTTTTCAGTCATCACATTAAATGATGTAACAACTAAATTTAAAAAACACAAAATATTAAAAAAAATGTTATTTTTTTTAACAAAAAAATTAATCGACTATCGTGATTTTTCAGCACGATATTAGCCCTAAGCATCGTAACCATGTAAAAAAAATACTTCATTCGTGCCAAATTAACTGTTCACATTTCTTTTTTTTATTTGTTCCAAATTAATTGTCCACTTTCTAAATCAAGGATACAATTTTTCTAATTTTACCCTTCTTCCAACTCCTCATTGAATACTCTTACTTAATTAAAATTATCACTTTTCAACATATATTTAATAGGTAGTTGTATATTGCGTGAGAGGAATGAGAGAGATATAAATCTTAAATAAGATTAATTAAATTAATGAGAGACACTTTTATTTATATTTTACCATCAAAATTATTAAAATCTTAATATTTGTGCATTTTTTAAATTTGGATTGGAGCAAGTATCTTGCATGATTGGTTAGTTTCGGGGTATCGTGCATATAAATTCTTCTGAGATTCTAGAAGGAAAAGCATGTTTTTTTTATATATCAAATTTCGAGGTGAAGTGTGTGCAGCTACTGATCACAAGTTTAGAAATAATAAACAAAGAGCTTTTTTTTTATGAGTTCCGATGCAAATATTTTTCTGTTGTTAAGTTTGATCTTTGCTAGCAGATTTGCATTGTTGGATGAGAGCTGGCAATAATGGTTATCGATAATTCAAGAACATGGATAGATTATCTCAAGTTGGGAGAATTAATGATTCTTTGGGTTTGTGGATAATATGTTCCATTCTTTATTATTACTACTATTGTTTTGGAAATTTATTGCTTTTGTTAATTCATAATCTAACTAGCTACACTATAACAAAAAATGTCTATTATAAGACAAAAAAACGTCGATATAAATTTATAACAACATTTATTATAAATATCGACAGTGTATCAAAAGGTACTTTTGCCGACATTCGTAAATAATCGCAACAAGTGTAGTTATTACAACATTTTTAAATAGTCGCAACAAAATACATATTTCGACATCGAGTCTAGCCACCTTTGAATAATATATAATAAATTTTCTCCCTACTAAAATAGATGGGAATTGAATACGCGACCTCCAGCATGTATGTCGTGCAATGAGCCGCTGAGCTAAATGATCATTCGTTATTTGTTTCTCCTCCTATTTTATATTTATTATAATGGAATTTTGGATTTTGTACCTTTACTTATTTTAATTTCTCTTTGTCTTTATAACAACATGTAATGTAAATGTCACTAACTAACATCAAATTGTCGGTAGGAACAAAAATTACTATAAATGTCGTAATGAAACGTCGTATAAAATTCAAATATAGCGACGTTTGTATGAAATGTCACATGATTTAATGATGTTGTATATAAATGTCGCTATATGAGTCGCAAAAGGTAACAATTTATAACAACATTTAATGTACATGTCGCTAACTAACGTCAAAATGTCGATATTATCGACAATTATTATAACCGACGCTATGAAACGTCGTATAAAATTCAAATTTAGCGATGTTTGTCTGAAAAGTCACAAGATCTAACGACATAATATATAAATGTCGTTATATGAATCACAAAAAGTAACAATTTATAACAATATTTAATGCAAATATCGCTAACCAACATCAAAACGTCGTTTTGAACAATAATTACTATAATCGACGCTATGAAACGTCATATAAAATCCAAACATTGCGAAGTTTGCAAAAAAGTGTTGCTTTAACTTGCTACTTTTTATTTTAAGCGACGTTTGATAAAAACGTTGGTACAAAATGGTCGCAAAAATATGTTTTTGTTGTAATGCTAGAAGCTAGCTCTGCTCTTGCCTCTTGCAGCAAGTTTTTTGGTAAAAGTTAATCACCCACAATTCAACTAATTTGGCGGAATATGCACATAATAAACCAGGTAATCTAATATGAAATTGCTCACTGGGTACTGGGTGATTTGAACTTGTTACTTTACTATATACAAACTTAGTCGCTAAGCTAAACACACAGTGGCGGAGCTATTAAGGGACATGGGGCGCTCGTCCCCCCAATATTTTCAGAAACGATGAATTTTCTATGAATTTTTTTGTGTGTGTGTCCCTATGACAAATTTCTAAATCCGCCACTGTAAACACACTTATCTTTTGTAGCAAGTTCATTGTTGAAGACGACATTCACAAGGTAGAGTTCGAGATTGTTATTACTACCCTAGTCCAAGGTTGCCGGATTGGACATATATATGGAGCGTAATTCACTCCCAAAACATAGACATGTTATTAAATATTTAGATCATGAGTTCGAATCTTATTTGATGCTGTCGGCTTCTAGCAATTATACTTGTCCTTTGTTGGTGCTATTTTGACGGGCTAGTGTTTGCGCTGGTTGTTCAGTTAAGTCTAATATGTTCGCTGATAAACACGAAAGCTCAAACATAAGGTAGCGGGAGGTATTGATTACCATCACGTGCTCCTTCTTTACCTATTAATATATATATAAAAAAAAAAAAAAAAGATCATGAAATTTGTGGTGCAGTTACTCGAAAGAGCCTTATACTTGACATTTGGATAGTAACGTTTACAACACTAATAATTTTAGATATTGAACTTGGGAAAATTCTGTACCAGGTCCACGTGGACCTTGTGATGCAGAATTAGCCACATCACCACAAAATGAAGAGAGATACAATTTTGTAATGATGTGACCAGTTCTGAACTGCAATGTCTAATGGACCTGATCCATATAAAAATTATCCTTGAACTTGGGTATAATTTTACTGTTAAAAGATGCATGTATAGAACGACTATTTGGTACATGAGGAATAGGAAAATTCATGATGAGAATGCGATTATTCCAGATTAACGACATATTGCACAGTTAATTAGACCCATAGTCTTGAGTGGATAAATATTGGAGAGATAGGAAACTTACAATTTAAGATGTTTGTACATATATAAATTAGAAAAGTTTACGGCACTGTTGTTCTATGTCTGATTGTTAGCAGGCTCATATCATATAAGTTGATACTATTCTATTATGAATAAGAGATCCCGTTTAAAAAAAAAAAAAAAAAAAAAAAAAAACCCTATAGAAATGTAGGATTTCCCAGCCTCATAGTAACAAAATTGACCACTAAATATCCTATGTAGGATGTTTCGGTACGGATTAATTGGTTCAACCTCTCTCTCTCTCTTGGTGTTAAATTAAACACTCATGTTTTGGGTAAAAAATAAAAATTTCATGTCATCATTTTGTGTCCCGTTCACTGTCCCACAAATAGATAATTGTAACGTGTTAATTTTTTTTTCGTGGGTTACACTATTTTTTTTATGTTATAATTATTTTTTTAATTAAAAAATTTAAAAATATCAATTTCTTATTAGTAGGATATAGAATATGAATCGGTACCGTATGCTTTGTAGTTTGTAGTATATTGACAGAGTTTCAATCAAGTTTGCTGGTTGAGGATTTGAATTGAATACTTCATAAATTTAATTTTGATAAGGCTTGACCTTTGACTCAAGCTGGATTCCCACACGGTTGGAACTTGACCAATGCAAACTTGCTTGAGCTTTTATCAGAAGATGACTTTTTTGGGAGAATCATATACACTTTCCCAAAAATAATACTCCTACTGCATTAAAGTAGACCAAAATATAATGTTTGCATGAACAAGTTTGAAATACAAATAATTTCACAACCTAGTCAAAAAAAAGCTCATTCTTTGCGCATTCCCAAGTACTACTACCTACTAATTTCACAACTTTTACAAAAAAAAAAAAAAATAATAAAAAAAATAATAAAAAAAATTGATTATGTAACATGGTAGTCAAATACAACACCACATTATCAACCATTTTGACAGGTGTTGGCTACTAATTTCATAACTTGGAAATTACTTACTACTAAGTAAAAACCAAAACAAAATAATACTACAAATTGATATAATCTATGATGAAATATTATTGAAATAATTTTTTTTTATCAAGATTCATAATATCTATAACCATTATTGTAGTCAAAGTATATGTGGAATTCTTTGGATCAGAATTTCAACACCGTCGAATGCATACAAAAAGTTGATGAACATTCATAATTCTTTATATATAATTTAGCCAAAAAAAAAAGAGGAAGGTTCTAAGTAATTTTTAGCACCTACCTAATTAGCATCACTTGAAGATTTAATGGGGTTCACAAATCGTGTTTATTAAATACACATATACAAACTGACACAAAAATAAATGCATGCAAAGCAGTGCCGCGTAATTGCACCGGCGGAGAAGGATGAAGAACGGAGAGCAAGATCATGCCGCCCCCACAATGGCAAATAATCGTCTGTACTCGTGTATATATTTATGTATGTGCTCAACCGCTCACAATTTATCATGTGTATATATAATTAGAAAAAATGTCAATATGACAAATTTTGAATGGTTGAACACAAAAATGAGAACATATGCTGATACATACGATTTTCACCCAAAAAAAGAAAAAAGAAAAAAAGTTGTCACGCATGACATCTACGAGAACCGCCAAAATCAGTGATATGTGACCAGCAAACAAATTCTACGTTCCCATTTTATGTTTCATTTTCTATATATTCACACAAAAAGATGAGTGATACGTGTTTATATTTTTCATACGAGTTTCACTATTTCTTTTATATTATATTTTTTTAATTAAAATATTAACACATTTCAATTTTTTATTAATCGCACAAAAAATGTGATACCGAATTAAGATAGAAGATTACTACTATATGAGACCACATATACTAGATTTAGGTCATATCTAGCGTTATAATCTTCCATTGGTTATATACAAGTTTAACAAACGGGCGCGAATCCAGCATTTGCATTTTTGGTATCGGAGGATGAATTTAAATTTTCAACAGTGGGTTGAAATTTAATCTTTTAAAGAGTTTTTTTTTTGGAATTATTTATTTTAAGGGCAAAAAATATGTAGTAGTTTTTAAAATTTTAAGGGATAACTACCACCCAACCTCCTTGGATTTGTCAATGGTGATACATTACAAGCAGTGGGCGGAGCCAGAAATTTGTCATAGGGGGGACGAATTTCTTACTGAAATTTTTTAGGGGAGGCCAAATACAACATTTATAAGAAAATATCATTAAAAAAAAAAATTTCCCTAGAAAATTCGTCATTTGTGAAAATGTTGGGTCCCCTTGCCCCTTAATAGCTGGCAAAAAATCACCTGTCCCCGTTCCTGGCCCCAGCCAATCACAATTCACCATGTGTATATATAATTGGAAAAAATATTTATATAGTAAATTCTGATTGGTTGGAGATAGTAATGGGGACAGGGATTTTCTCCTTAATAGCTCCGCTACTGATGACAAGTAAATAAACAGATCAGATTCTTTCGCGTTCTACCATCTTTTATAGGGTTTAGATATTTATTTTAAAAAATGATATGTAAAAATAAATCTCCATCACTGATCATTAACAAAGAACTTGTATAAAAAGGCGATACCCACGCCCCCAGGGCCTCCACCACCCGATCCGACAGGCCTTGTGGAGGATGTAAATCAAGGTGACATCATTAACAAAGAACTAGCATCTCTAAACACTGAAGAGGAGTCTATGTTTGAATATTCTATTTCAATATTGTTAAATTGTGTCACACGTTAATTATTTAAAGAAAATATAAACTTATAAATAATTGTAGAACATTTTTTTTTGACGCCCGTTGGGCGATTGCCCCCTAGGGGGAGAGAGTGGAGAGTACCCTAGATAGGGAGATTGTAGCATGCCCCATGTCTGGGGAGGGAATTTAGCCTCATAAGGAGGATAAATTATTTGACCCACTTAGGGAGATATGAGAATCGGACACGGGACCTCAGACCCGTGTTCGGGTAGCCTTACCACATGGGCTACCCGATTCCCAATAATTGTAGAACACTAAGAGAGAAAATTAGATGTATGTTGATGGAGTTTAGAAACAATATCCGATTCCTAGTAATAATTCCACAAAATTACCAAAAGTATTTCATCAAATATTTCAACTTAACTCCTAAGTAACATGCAAATAATTCTCCTCCTTATGAGGCTTATCTTCCCTCCCCAGGCATGGGGCATGCTTCAATCTTCCCTATCTAGGGTACTCTCCGCTCTTCCCCTTCAGGGGCAATCGCTTTCGGGCGCTCAAAAAAAAACTCCTAAGTAACATGTAAATTACCAATAATTCACCCAAAAAAATGTAAATTGCCAATATGCTATATCGACATATTAATAAAAACTCAAGTAACAATTACCTTTGGTCAAAGGTAGTATATGACTATCGATTCCTGGTTTGGCTCCTTTGCAGTGACTAAATACTAGAGGAACTTTCGGAGAAAATTGATGGTAGAATTGTGCCAGCTAACTTTGTCACGTTGGACTTTATTACCATCTGTAATTATCTTCACCATCAAATTGCACTGAAAACCAACATAAGTTGTCTCAGTAGGTAAGGATTTGACACGTTCTTACAAAGGTCAAGTGTTCAAATCCCGCTGCCGGCGTGAGGGCTGTGTTGGTGGGTGATATGTAATTACCCTAATATGCGACTTATAGTCCTAGGGCCTGCCCTGACCTGTGGTGATGATCGGAGCCGAACCCACCCAAACTCTTTTCAACAAAAAAAAAAAAAAAATTCACTGAAAAATTCTACCACACTGAAGAAGAGTCAAATATGTTGATTCTCTGTGTTAAACAATATGTGAAATGGTTTGATTAGACCAAAGGGTCAAAGATGATCCAACAGCAGCCAAGAATCAGAATCAAAAAGTTTAATAAAATCAAATGTATAATAGTGGAAATATTTCTGACTGTAATGCATACCACATTGGAGACATGAAAATGACTAAATCTTAATTAAACACAAGTCCTTAAGAATCTCTAGAGACAATTCTCTACTACTAGATTTTTACTGGAATTTTAAACTTATGCACCGTATCTTTCATTTGATGATCTTTTTTTTTTGTCCTTGATTGCAAACATAGGGACAACATTATTATTAGCTGTTAAAAAGTAACATTTGTTTTATGTTTTGATGCCCAGTAACATAGCCGGACGCAGGAGTCGAAATCTAGTGGTGCAAATCGAAATCTGGTGGTGGGCAAAACTGATAAAATTCTTGGAAGGGCAATAAAAAGGGCCAAAAAAAAAATTCTGGTGGTGCAATTGCCCCAGTCTGGCATACATAGATCCTCCTATGCCCAGTAACGGTATGAATCTTATATCCTCATTTGATGTTTCATTCACTATGTTACTAATAAGAAATTGAGATGTGTTAATTTTTAATTAAAATTTTATAATCCAAAAGAAATAGTATAACCCGTAAGGAAAACGTGAACACGTGTCAATTATCTATTCGTGAGGATAAAGAACGGGACACACAATAGAAACAGATGATTTTTTGCCAAGTAGTAATAATATTTTAAGTTAATAACTCATTGATTTGCTGTTTATGTACTCCAGTTGTCCCTTCTTTTCTTCTATTGTGTAAAAAAAAAAATCCCCATTTTCATCAATATGCCTCGGTTGTAATATTCGACTTCAAAGATTTTATGAGAACAATTTCTTACCAATAAAATTTTCTTGATTATGTTCTTTTCATGGTACCTAACATACTCGCATGTTGTAAACTAGTGATATTTTCGGCTTTATTTGGACAGCATTTTAAAATGGCAAAAAATTCTCTGTTCCGTTCCTATCCTCATCTCTATCCCTATCCAATCACAATTCATTTTGTAGTATATATAATTGGAAAAAATATTTATATAGTAAATTCTGATTGGTTGGGGATATGGATGGAGACATGAATGGGGACAGAGGATTTTTACCCTTTTAAAATCAAAACTAAACCCAATTTTAAAAAAGTAAAAAAAAATTTGAATAGACCCAATTTTCCTTTGAGGGAAATTTCTAAGTGAACGCGATTCACGGCCCCACATGTTTACAACAACCATTTGATTTATGGTCATTCTTAAACAACCGAAATATCATGCATGGTTTTACATACCTTCGTGGTAGTATTTCATAGGTTGGCTTTTTCTCTATAGAGTAAATATTTAATGGAATGAATTAGAGCCGTACTTTGCAAAAATTAGAGCCATACTAACAATCTAGAGACTTATGGTAAAAAACCCTCTTATAGTAATGTTAATTTATACGAGTCACTATTTCGTACATACATATAAATGTTGACATATTAGAAGTGGAAGGAGAGGCATGAATGGATACTGGACTATAATAGTTGAATTTTCAACTGTTGTAAGTAATTAGTTCATAGCATACACTATTAGTATTAGCAGTGACATTTAGGGTAGTGACTAGCGACAACAATTTATATGTCAAAACTCGTGGTCTACCTGCCCCAACCCTGATCGGAGATGCATGTGAATTTTTTTTCTCGGCAGAGACGAGTATGGGGCGGAAAAAGTATATCCCTGTTCCCGTCCAGTCTACTCACCCTATTTATATTTATAAAATACTATTATTATAATTATTTAGTATTATTAAATAAAATTTATTTATTTATTTATGTTTATATATATACCTTTAAAATAAAATTCTACACTGAAAAATAATGAAAAAAATAAAATTTTAAAATTAGATATATTTGTCACTCAGACGGGGCGGAGACAAAAATGGAAAAATATGAACAAAGATGAAATCATATTTATCACCCGAACGAAGACGGAACCGGATTATATATATGGTCCCCCCTCATTGCTATCCCTAGTGGTGACTGTAAGACAAACCTTGATGGCCCTTTTCTCCTTAATTTCCTTTGCTCTTTGCAGTCCATTCTGATAGTTGAACACATGTACATTCGAACAACGTAAAATTTGGTTAACTGACTTTTTGAAATGGGAGACCTTAACATGTTTCTCGAGGGACGGTTGGTCCATTTCTACAAAGATTTCGTAGAAAATATTATACTTACCACTACTGTCACGTGTCTGACTTTCGAAGGTTTTAATCTCCCAACTTCCATCATATATCATTGAGTTTCCTTTTAAGTTTTAGCATTCTTATAATTATTACTACCTCCATTCCTAAATATAAGATGTTTAGGACATTTGAAAAAAAATTAAGAAACTCAAACAAACAGTAATCTTCCCACCACAAGTCCAATAATACCCTTCCTTCCTCTCTCTTTCACTTTTTCAATAAAAGATATATTAAGGGTATAATTAGAATAAATTGTTGACACCTAATAAAAGACATGTAAATGACATTTAATTTGGACACCTAAACGACAATTAAATGGGAATGGAGGGAGTATTATTATTATTATTTTTTTTGATGTATAATGCAACCCCATTATTACACCCAAATCTTTCAACTCCTGCACGCGGATTTTCCATGATCTCGTGCCATATTCTTATAGCACATATTCTTCTGACCATTTGATTAATATGCATCATAAATATATTATTTCTTCCTAAAAAGTTGGTTCTTTTGTTAGGTTTGATTTGTAACCAAATCATCTTAAATATCACGAAATTTTGAATTATATGTAAGAGGAAATATATGTGAGTCAGACATATTGAATCTTTTGTTTAGTTTGGAAATGAAACCGTGTCCAAGTGTAACATTGATGGCACCAAGGGGACTACTACGATTATAACTGTTTTGATTCGTTTCATTCGTCCATGTCAAGTACATGTGGTGTCGAAAAGCTATGTTCGGCACCTAAAGATTATTGATAGGCTAATAAATTTTTAACATGTAGAAAATATGACCAGTAATAGCAAGTATTCGATTTTTTTGTTTTTTAAAAAAAATTAAAATACTGACATGGACGAATGAGAGCTTGCCACGTCATCTCAGTCAAGTGACCAGTTATCTTATTTTTCAGCACATTTACCGTTATTATAAAATAAATTATTATTTATGTCATGAAATTCATCATTATTGTATCTAAATTTACTATTTTATATAATATAAATATTCATGATAAAAGTAGTAAGTTTCAAATAAAAAATGGTAAAATAATAAAATAAAATAGTAATATTCAACATTTACTAGTTATTTATTAAAATTTACCAAATTTTGTTTTAATTTTACCATTACAAATACCAAAGTTACTAATAATAAAAAAAAATATGGTTAACAAAGGTGTGTTGACCAGTTTGACAGGTAACCGGTCACTTGACTGAGATGACATGGCAAGCTCTCATTCGTCCATGTCATTATTTTAATTTTTTTTAAAACAAAAAAGCTGAAAACTTGCTATTGCAGATCATATTTTTCATATGTCAAAAATCTATTGGCACATCATTAATCTTTAGGTGCCGAAAACATAGCTTTTCTTTTCGGCACCACAACACATCTCTTATGTACATAGATTAGTAGATTTGGTGAATGATTAAATGGTGGTAATTAGCAATGATTAAGGGATGATGATGATGATTAATGATTAAAATTCCTTAAAACTCGCAGGTTATATATAACATTCTGGTGCACAGGAAGAGTGGGGACAGGATATCTTGTAGCAGCCTCTATTTTGTCTTGTAATTGTATGCAAATCAGAATCTTAATGATCTTATGTTACGTGAATCTCTTCAGATGACCATGAGAAATTAAGTTAACTACTCCTAGATCTTCTCAAATACTCTCTTCATTTTATAATATAAGTAGTTTAAAATATATGACGAAAATTAAAAATAAAAAAATAAAAATTAATATTACTCTTAAATAGAATTAGTGATATATTGATTTAATCGCGTTGTTAATTAGTAGCTCGTAGTACTTCAACTTTAGGAGCGACCTTTCCATAATTTTAACAGTTCAGTAAAAAAAAAATCTCTTTTCAATTGTCAACTCATGATAACATGCCAAATTAATTTATTGGGGATGTCTATTATCAAATGATAAATTTTAAGTTTAATTATTTTCCTCCTCTCACTTTGAGGACTCCCAGAGTTTTTTTGAGATTCAATATAAGTTAAGAAAACTTTTCAAGAAAAAATAATATATAAGAATAAGAACAAATGGGGCATATGAAAGAAAACTGTTTGACTTGACTTTTACACATAAAAATAAAAAGGAAGATCAAGTGACAATCCCGTTTTAAAAATTGAATAGTAGACTAATAAGATAATGGAAGACCAAAAAAATTGGACCAAAGTAACATAGATTAAAAAGTGATACAATTTCGTTAGAATTGGATGTTTATACAATATTGAATGTTCCATGACACCATAAGCATCACACAGGAGGAGTATAGGAATGGAAAAAAAAAAGGTTCACTCAATCCTATGAATGTTTTGTGGAACTAACCCCACAGTCTACTCACATGAATTAAGCGAAGCCCACATCTACAGATCTACTGATAGGCACTGATCAATTTATGTGAGTCGGTGAACCAGTCTCATAAGTACGATTATATAGTTGAATTTTTTAAGATAAAAGAGTTATAGTTATGGGAGTTGTTGAAAACTAGATATTTTTTTTTTGAAACAGTTCAAAACTAGATTTGAAAAATATTGCTCAAACGATTGGGAGGAAATTATTCAAAGTCTTTCCAAGACGAAGAAAATATCTAGTAGCTACATCTAGTTTGATTGAAGTGAAATTATAGATGTTAAATAAGATACTAATATTGTTTAGTTTGGAAGTATCTCGAGCACAAGATGTAAATTAGAAGTACCCTCTTCGTATAACTCTTCGTCTAAATCTAAATGTTTTATTTGGCTTGTTGATATGTAAATTAACTAAAATTTCAATGAAAATTTTCAATTGTATCTTATAAATTAAATACCTTCCTTATCTTAAAATAGTAAGATTGATAGTAGATTACGAATTCTTCAATTTATAGTGATGCTCCTCCCTCCCCCACGCTCCTTTTTGGTGATTATATCTTCAGTTTACGCATGAAATAATGGAAATTCAATTATGTAACGAAACATATGGTATATTATCCACGAATAAATTATCAGTTTAATCGATGGCACAAAAGGTTTTTGGGAGGGGTAGAACACCAAAAAAAATAGTAGATATTGAACATATTTTGATAATTGTTACATATTTTTAAATCGGTGTTACATTTTATATAATATGTATTTTCTCTGTTTTAAAATACGTAACACAATCAAAGGTGTTCTAGCCCAGTGGGGCAGGCGTCTGCCCACGACCTTGAGGTCATGGGTTTGATACCCTCCGCCTGCGTGCGTCAAGTTTTAATCTCCCTTTCTAGGGCTATCTTCTCCTCGTCTGAGGCAATTCTCTCTCCCCTATATGGGGCAACCGCCCAATCGGATTTCAAAAAAATAAAAAATAAAATACGTAACACATATTTTACACAATAAATTTTAGAAAAAACATAATACATGTTCGCTTTAAATAATATGGACCGTTAAAATTTTTATCTGATAGTTAAAAAATATTTAATAAATATTAAATTTTTAATGTTTAACACCATATCCAGACCGAGGAGGGATAAAATGGAAGGGAAGTGGAGGGAACTTTTAAGATAAAATTAACCACCACCCCATGAAGCATTAAGCCATCAACCACCGTATTTGCATTGGATCATTTGGAGATTTGAGATCATACAAAAGTTTCAACAAGATGACAGAAGCATAACAGTTGTCATCACACACAAGATAAATAAATATTATTATATCTGTTAAAAAGTCGAGCTTTGATCTATCCTTCCTTACTCATGCATAGTCAATCATTGGTTCTTTCTGCCCTTTTAGGGAACGGCATATTCAAGTTTGAAATTTTTAATATTTATGACCGCTTTTTTTAGACTAGTTCTACTATTTTTTTACATGAAGTTTTTTTAAATAAATTGTGTATGACTTATCTGCATATGTAAATTTAACTCAATTTATGTGAGTGGACTGTGAGATCAATTTCACACGAACAATCTTAAAATTGAGTAACTTATTCACGTGTAGGGCACCTTCTCTCTATCATTTCCATATATATAAACCCCTTTTGACAAATGCACCATTCATCAATCCAAACTCCACTACATTTCTCTCTAAGCTACTTTCTCATCATCTTTTCCTTCTCCTCCTCTCTAAGGAAGTCTAAACGATCTACTTGTTAAATTCTGCTGAATTTGTCTGTTATTCGTACGTTCTGACTTATTATTATACCATGCCTGTAGAGATTGAGATTGAGCAACCTTCTTCTACTGAAGTTCAGCTATCAGAAGTTGCTTTATCCAATACACATGGAGAAGATTCACCTTATTTTGCTGGATGGAAAGCTTATGACGAGAACCCTTATGATGAAGTTAATAATCCTTCCGGCGTCATACAAATGGGATTAGCTGAAAATCAGGTAAGGACGAGTTTCATTCGAAATCCATGTTTGTTTATAAGAGATTTTTTTTTGTGGGTTTAATTTTTCTTGTTGGAATTTCATCGAACAGGTTTCGTTCGACTTGCTAGAAGAATATTCGGAGAAGAAGCAATTACTGGAAAGTGAAATGGGAAATAATGCAATTTCTGGGTTCAAAGAAAATGCTTTATTTCAAGATTATCATGGGCTTCTCTCTTTTAGGAAGGCAATGGCAAGCTTCATGGAACAAATTAGAGGAGGAAGAGCTAAATTTAATCCTGAAAGAGTGGTCATAACCGCCGGAGCCACCGCTGCTAATGAGCTTCTTACCTTCATCTTGGCTAATCGCGGCGATGCTTTATTAGTCCCAACTCCTTACTATCCTGGGTAAGAACCCTTTTTCCAACTTTGAATTTTCTCCTCCTAGATTTGAGTTTCTGCATGTATACGTCATCCCTACAATTAGGTTATTAACCTGGTCCAATAAACTTTGAAGTCCACAATTCAAATTGTGGACTTTTTGCTGAGACCATGGACCTGGTTAATAACACGGTGGACTGATACTAATTATATTAGTTTCGCATTCCTCTCATATAAATTTTTATGCACTCGCCCTACTTCTGTAAGTAAGACAATGAAAAATTATACAAAAGGATGTGTAGACCGTCAATGACAAAGTCCCACTCGCCTCGAAATTTTAAAAAATACTATTAGATATAATAAATTTTATATATAGTTCGAATATTTGATCAAATTCGTCCCCAAACATTTTGTGCGGCATACTGTTACAGTTTTTTGCCCTCAAACTTAAAAATTCTGACTTCTTCCATATAAACCGTGTACCAATGTTACATGTCCACGAAAAAGTTACCTCATAACAGAAATTTTGTACTCATTAGTCTAAGACCAGTGATATCTATATATGTTTTATAGTACACAACTGACAAGTTTCGCGTTGATTATTCAGGTTTGACAGAGACTTGAGATGGAGAACAGGAGTAGAAATCATACCAGTTCATTGTGACAGTTCAAACAACTTCCAAATCACTACTCAAGCTTTAGAGGCAGCATACAATGAAGCTAAAGCTATGAACATAAAAGTGAAAGGGGTTCTTATAACCAATCCATCAAACCCTTTAGGTGCAACAATCCAAAGGACAGTTCTTGAAGACATTCTTAATTTCGTCACACAAAAGAACATTCATCTTGTCTCAGACGAAATCTATTCGGGGTCCGCTTTTTTCTCCGATGAATTCGTTAGCATTGCAGAGATTCTTGAATCAAGAAATTATAAAGATTCAGAAAGAGTTCATATTGTCTATAGTCTCTCCAAAGATCTTGGACTTCCGGGTTATCGAGTTGGGACAATTTATTCTTACAATGACAAAGTTGTCACTACTGCTAGGAGAATGTCTAGCTTCACCTTAATTTCTTCGCAAACACAACAACTTGTTGCAACCATGTTGTCCGATGAAAATTTCACCGCGAATTATATAAAAACTAACCGAGAAAGATTGAGAAAAAGGTACAAAATGATTGTGGATGGATTGAAAAAGGCCGGAATTGAATGTTTACAAGGTAACGCAGGACTATTTTGCTGGATGAATTTAAGCGCGATTTTAAAGAAACCAACAAGAGATTACGAATTAGCCCTTTGGAAAGCAATATTGTATGAGGCTAAATTGAATATTTCTCCTGGGTCTTCTTGTCATTGTTCGGAGCCAGGTTGGTTTAGAGTTTGCTTTGCTAACATGAGTGAGCAGACACTTGAAGTTGCACTACAGAGAATATACGATTTCATGGAAACAAGGAAGGAAACGAATTACTAGGAAATGTTGTCCTTGATTGCAATTTATTTTTTTGTTAAAAAATATTTTTATTTTTATTTTTTAGATGTCAAAACCAGTTTAAATAATTGGTTTTGTATCTCCAAACCATGTAAATCAGATTGAATGATCCATTTTTTGATGTGGCATGCACCATTTCTACAATTGTAGAACTATTTCTAGAATCATTTTTTTATGGCCATTACTCAAGAAATGAGTTATTGTAATAAAATCAAATTAAATATTTCGTCAAGTTCCTTAGCTTAGTTAGTAAAATACTAAGATTAAAATGTCTAAAATTGGATGATCACCGAATAAATACATATTTCTTATCCCTTCTCCAAAAATAATAGTAATAATAAATAAATAAAAGAAAAAGAAAAAGAAAAACTTGAACGTTCGAATTGTCTAAATAAACCAGACCTCGTGTGTACATATATAACATCTGATAATCATAAAAGGATTTTTTTTTTTTTAAGCCCAATTGAGCGGTTGCCCCATATAAGAGAGATAACTGCCTCAGATGATGAGGAGATAGCCCTAGAAAGGGGGATTAAAGCTACTGCGTACGCAGACGGAGGGTATCAAACCCAAGACCTCAAGGTCGTTGGCGGCGCCTACCTCACTGGGTTAGGACACCTTTGATATCATAAAAGGAATGTTGGGATGTGATAATTCGTGAAAGTCTCTCCCTAAATTTAAAAATAATAATAATTCCCAGTTAAGCACGTATGCATGAGAATTTTTAAAAGAAAAAATGAAAATTTTGAAAGGGGACAACAAAGGAAGAAGAAAAAAAAAAAGTGGAATTAATTTTAGAGGTAGATCAAATATGGGGTTTCTCTAAAGGGAAATTGGCGAAATAAGTACTCAAACAATATGCGTTTGGCGATAATGGTCCCCATTTTATTTTTTTTTGTTTTTAGGAACATAAACAATTTTACGTTTAGCTAAAATGGTCCTTCCGTCCATCCCGAGTTAATGTCAATCGTTAGTCAACCAAAAAATAAATGAAAAATAGCAAAATTAAAGGGTATGTTGGGGAAAAAACTGTTTTATTTTTGGGAAATTGGCGAAATAAGTACTCAAACAATATGCGATTGGTGATAATGGTCCCCATCTTCATCCTCCCTCCCTTCATCTCATTCTCTTCTTTCTCCTTCCCTTTCCACCACCCTTCCCTCACACATAGCACCACCACCCTTTCCCCACCAATTCCTTAGTATTACCCCCTTTATCTCCATGCCCAAAATCTTCACAAAAAAAACCCTATTGAATTCACCCAATAAAAAGAGCACTATTTTATGGGTTTGTTTTACTGAAAGAAGGAGATGGTGGAGATGGAGGTTTGGTAGTGTGTGGCGATGGGGAAGGGGATGAGAGGGATGGATGATGTTTGGTGGGTAGAGATGAAGGTTTGGAGGGTGGAGATGGTGGTTCTTGGAAGAAGGAGATGGGGGTTTGGTGGGAGGTGGAGAATGTGGTTTTACTTGAAAGAAGGAGATGGTGGAGATGGAGGTTTGGTAGTGGTAGTGGTGGTGGTGGTGGCAGCGGGGAAGTGGAGGAGGAGGGGTGGATGATGTTTGGTGGATAGAGATGAAGGTTTGGAGGGTGGAGATGGTGGTTCTACTTGGAAGAAGGAGATGGGGGTTTGGTGGGAGGTGGAGAAGGTGATTTTACTTGAAAGAAGGAGATGGTGGAGATGGTGGAGATGGAGGTTTGGTAGTGGTGGTGGTGGTGGCAGCGGGTGGTGGTGGTGGTAGTGGTGGTGGTGGTGGTGGAGGTTTGGTAGTGGTGGTGGAGGTTTGGTAGTGGTAGTGGTGGTTCTATTTTTTAGGGTGAAATTCCCAAATTAGCCCCGGTTTCTAAAAAGGGTTTTTAAAAAAAAAAAAATTAATTTTTACCGTAACTGGGATGGACGGAAGGACCATTTTAGCCAAACGTAAATTGTTTATGTTCCTAAAAACAAAAAAAAAATAAAACGGGGACCATTATCGCCAAACGCATATTGTTTGAGTACTTATTTCGCCAATTTCCCTTCTCTAAAAGAATGATAAAATTGTCAATGCCGTGTTGTTGTTCTACCAAACGCAGCATGTCTGTACTACCAACCACTTCCAGCATTTATTTAGCAAGTTCAACATCAATGAAGCCCATGCTTTCACATTATTACAATACCATGAAAAAAGTGTTACTTTAATTGTTCATAATTATTTGTCGTATAGACATACTTTATTATTTTTTAATTACTGTTATTTCTTACTTTAGGAAATCATGAGAGCATTAATTGAGACATAGGATATTAATTTACTTGAGGTTACTATATATTATCTACATGCTATATATTGAACCCTTTATTTCTTTAGGGTATGTGAAGATTACATTCGGATTGCATTTCTAATAAATTAAGACATAAGGGTCAAAGTCTAAGTTAATTAGAATTAGAGGTGAGCAACGAATTCGAATTTGTCATTTCGGTCATTTGAATTCGGTTTTTTTTATTTTTTTCATACCTAAAAAAACCGACTAAATTCGAAACTGAATTCGAATTGACCGAATTGGAGGGTGCATTTTTTGTTCAGATTTCTGCAAAAATCAAGTTCATTTATGGTCCAATTTTGAGTAGAATATGGTTAAGTACAACATAATTCCTACCATGTTTTTTTATATAAAATCAAGCACAATTTACAGCAGTCATAAAATCAGTCCAAATTCAGTACAAATGTAGTCCTAAAATCAGTTCAAATTAGTCCAAATACAGTCCAAAATCAATTGGATAGGGTTAGGGTAAAAGAAACATGTTAGGATTTTTATTACTAATTTGCTTATTTGATATATATATATATATATATATATATATATATATATATATATATATATATATATATATATATATATATATATATATATAATATTTAATTATATAATAATAATATTTAATTATTTAAAAATTAAATTCGAATTCAGTCACATAGAATTCAAAATTAGTCCATTCAATTTCGTACCAAATTCGACCATTTTGAATTCGGTCGTGACCGAAATACCGAATTCATGCCGAATTACCGAATTTGAATTATCAAATTGAATTTGAATTCGAATTCGATCGCAATTCGGTAAAAATCAAATTTGCTCACCCCTAATTAGAATTATGACAAGGTTTAGAAAGTAAACACTCTTGCATTTGACATTAATTAATTAGAAGTGATAATATCTTTTCATAATCAACACTTCACATTAAAAATTAAAAAAAAAAAAAGTTAATCAAGTGGCGTTTTCACACTTCTTCAAGATACCTCTGGGAACTTGCGGTGGGTTAAGACAAGGCCTCCCACCAATCGAGCCGCTGGGTCACCTTAATTTACATCCTCCACAATTTCTGTCGGATTGGGAGGTGGGGACCCTGTGGACGTGGGTATCGCATTTTTGTGTAGGAAGATACATCTGGGAAAGGAAAAACAAAACCAAAATCTACTACATGGAGCAAGGTTTAATATAGGGCGATGGTCACCTCTAACATTTTTCACACAATTTCTTTTTGTTTTTTTGCAAAATTTCTTTATAAATATCCCAATTACACCCATTTTTTCCTTTTTTTAAGTTCACAATTCTCCCCCAACAAATAAATTCTAAATTTGTTCTTAAATACAGTAATTTTACGTACATCTTTAAATTAAAACATCGCCAAAGAACAATATATTATAATCTAAAAAATAAGTTTACTTACTGGTATTAACTATTAATCAATAGTATTGTTTGGCTTGTCCAAAGCAATGCAATTGCTTGATAAATAATCTGAAGTGTCTTGTAATCGAGATTGATGTTTGATTTATTCCTAGATTAAGGGGTTAAGTTTTTCTTCACGACCTAACTTGAGAGAATAGCTCGGTATAAAGAGACGGGATATTAGAGAATGGGAAGAGCCCGGGCTTGTATCCGACCTAAGGGCACGAACACCAGCTAAGAAGAGCAAAGCCATAGAGAGTGGGGAAATGCTTCATCCTCACTCGCTTAAGTTCAAATTCTAAATCATTTAACTCTAATTATTGTCTTGGGCTTAATCTCATAATTGTTGTGTAATAATTGATTAGCATAATATCTAATCTAATTCCCAAAGTCAATTAAGAATTATTGATCAAGAAATTAAAGATGGTATACTTAGTAAAAGCCTTATAAATGCAGCAAGGGATCTTCTGAGCTCAGACATATGGAGTTTTCTTATCCCTCGAACTTGCAATTTTGTATCACCAGGTCCTTAACCCAGTGGGGCGACGGTCTGCCCACGACCTTGAGACCGTGGGTTCGATACCCTCCTCGCGCATAGGGTATGCTTTAAATTGTCTCCCTTTCTAGGGTTATCTCTTCCTCCTCTTATGATGTGCTACTCTCTCCCTTCTTGAGGTGTACGCCCAGTTGGGCTTCCAAAAAGAAAAAAAAATGAACTTGCAATTTTGTTTTTTTGACTTTTTTTTTTATATCAAAGGTCCAATAGCCCAGTGGGGCATTGGCCGGCTCGTGACCGAGAGATCCCGAGTTCGATACCCTCCCCAAGCATGGGGTAAGCTTTAATTGTCTCCCTTCTAGGGTACTCTTCTCCTCTTATGAGGTGTTCTTCTCCACTTTGCGGTTGGTTCTCTCCCTTTGGGGTTCCGCCCTAGGGGGTTCAAAAAAAAAAAGACTTTATTTTTATATAGTAAATTATAATATATATA
This sequence comes from Vinca minor, assembly GCA_026122235.1. Taxonomy (NCBI): domain Eukaryota; kingdom Viridiplantae; phylum Streptophyta; class Magnoliopsida; order Gentianales; family Apocynaceae; genus Vinca; species Vinca minor. The sequence continues at coordinate 5,843,251 of JAOCZM010000038.1, read as the reverse complement.
TATATATCATGCAAGCTAATTTTTGACTTTGATTATTTCTTCTGTGGATGAGAAACTTTCCAAACCAGATTTTTTTTAATATAAATTATCTATTCGTATGAACAATTGTACGTCGTAATAAATTGATTTCTCTTTTTGTGATTCCATACACAGGTGAAGCATATTAGCTCTTGTCCTTTTGTAGTATTTGATTGTCAAAATTAATAATTTTAGAATACCTTTAATTTTGCACTGTCATGCCTGACTATGATCTTTATCATTTTCAACATGCAGATCATGCAAAGGTGTGGAAACGAATTGAAGAAATCGACTAACTGATCCATCTAACTATATATCATGAATGACTTTAAACATATACCACCCACGTGGTGGTCTAGTAGTAGTCAGCTCAGCCATCCAGCTAAAACAGTAGTTTAGTTGTTAGAACATTCTTTATGAGATTGAGAGGTTTCATAATACTCATCGGCACACCTCCTTTCCTATTAGACTTTCCCCTCCCTCAAAAAAAAACAAAACAAAAAAAAATTCAGGGTTTGACTATTTCTAGTACGTAAATACAGTAGATGTTTTCAGTGCAGTTATAGAGGATGTAGAATTTACTAACTCATAATTCAAGTTGAAAATTCCTGACATAGTGAGACTCTACCGCCAATTAACGTCTCTAACATCTAATTAATTTTTACTTAATGGTCAATGGCACTTTTTTTTTTTTTGAGGAAAAAAGGAATATATTCATTCAATGTCTGCTAAAGTTGCAGGAATACATGAAGTAGGTACACCTGAAGGGATTCATGGGCGGAAACTCGTTCCAAACACCCATGGATCCTCCCCTGAAGGATCCGCTCATATGAAACAATTCGAAAAACAGCAAGAAAAACTTACGTTTAGGATTCAAGAAGCTACTTCGTTTCTTGGATCGGATGCTGCTACCGATTGATCTCCCTTTGCAGAAAGTCCCTCTACCGGTATCCACGCGACGAAACGGGCAACGATTACTAGCTCTTCGTTTTTCTGAGTTTCGGGAATTAGAGAGAAAAGGGAGAGGCAGAAAACTATTTTCTGGATTTCTTAGTATTACGGCTGAAATTGTCTAACCCTAGGGTTTCGGCCAAGAGAGGCTTTTATAGGGAGTGAGAGGTTGTTTCCAGAACAACTCCCACGTCTACTCAACCTCTTCTGGCAGTGGGAGTCTTTAACTCCCACGTCCCCTAGACTTCTGCTGGTAGTGGGAGTCTTTATCGGATAATAACTCCCATGTAATTCCAGCTATACCGAAAATGCCCCTTATCTCTAATTCGAATAATAACACTTTATTATTCTCGTAAAAGTGAATGTCGATACAATGAACCTAGACACATTCTAGATTCATTGAATCGGACATGAAGCTCTTTAGCTTGCTATGCGTGTGACCTCGTAGGGTTCATATCACAATGGCAATGAAAACACACTTAGTAGTAGTGTGAGTTCATAAATCACAAGCGGTCCCTAGCGAGACATTATGACTACCCAAAGTGAATGAATATACAACGGAACCTAATATCAATCTACTATTTAATCTCTTTGTCTCGCGATATCCTAATTAAGCATAAGCCATGGTGGTCGTCACCCCTTATTAAACTTAATTGTATTTATGCTCGATCTCCGGGTAGATTGTTTCGACAAATAGCATTTGATAACCACTTTATCAAATACATTTGACGCGGCCATGCATTTAAACAGTCTTTTCCTATCGAGGGGCCCATGGATATCTCTCTCTAATAATAGAGAGGGACAAATTCCTTGCAATGTTTCTCACATTCAAGCTATGATAGGACACTACATCCGATCATCGATCGTATTGATTACTGCTACAAGTAACGTCCGACTGAGTCAAAGCGTGGCTCCATTCATACTAGAATCAATGAAGACATAAGGTCTAAGGATTCTAAAATAGTATTGAGGAGTAATACTTATGAATTAAGACCATGAAGTATTACTTCTCGACGGATCACGTCCCAATACAATGTATCCCCATATATTGCATCTATGATGTGATTTGTATCCATTACACATGATCGAGTAAAACAAGATCATCAATCAACAATCATACTAGTTTTATTTCATAGTAATTAAGCATTACATAAAACTAGGGACTTCTAGAATAGTAATTACATAAGCTAATGAGTTTTACTATCAAATCACACATTTGATAATCAAAAGCAAAATTAGCTATTCAATTACATGCTCAAAAGATAATAAAACGCACAACATGTGCTAATGGTCCTAGGGCACTACTAACAACACCTTCTATGAACGTAATAGTATGCTCCATAGAAGTACCAATTTGAGCTAATAGATGTGCAACAATATTATTGCCTTCTCGGCGTACATGCCTTGTTAGTAGTGCCCTAGGACCATTAGCACATGTTGTGCGCTTTTATTATCTTTTTGAGCATGTAATTGAATAGTTAATTTTGCTTTTGATTATCAAATGTGTGATTTGATAGTAAAACTCATTAGCTTATGTAATTACTATTCTAGTAGTCCCTAGTTTTATGTAATGCTTAATTACTATGAAATAAAACTAGTATGATTGTTGATTGATGATCTTGTTTTACCGATCATGTGTAATGGATACAAATCACATCATAGATGCAATATATAGGGATACATTGTATCGACGTGATCCAGTCGTAGAAGTAATACTTCATGGTCTTAAGTCATAAGTATTACTTCCTCAATACTATTTTAGAATCCTTAGACCTTATGTCTTCATTGATTCTAGTATGAATGGAGCCACGCTTTGACTCGACTGACGTTACTTGTAACAGAGTAATCAATACGACCGATGATCGGGACGTAGTGTCCTATCATAGCTTGAATGTGAGAGACATTGTAAGGAATTTGTCCCTCTCTATTATTAGAGAGAGATATCCATGGGCCCTCGATAGGGAAAAGACTGCTTTAAATGCATGGCAGCTGCTCAAATGTATTTGATAAAGTGGTTATCGAAAGCTATTTGTCGAAACAATCTACCCCGAGATCGAGCATAAATACAATTAAGCTTTAATAAGGGTGACGCACCACCATGCCTTATGCTTAATTAGGATATCGCGAGACAAAGGGATTAAATAGTGGATTGATATTAGGTTCCGCTGTATATTCATTCACTTTGGGTAGTCACAATGTCCCTGCTATGGACCGCTTGTGATTTATGGACTCACACTACTACTAAGTGTGTTTTCATTGCCATTGTGAGATGAACCCTGCAGTGGTCACACGCATAGACGAGCTAACGAGCTTTATGTCCGCATTCAATGAATCTAGAATGTGTCTAGGTTCATTAGTATCTCGACATTTGTCTTTCTCGAAAATAATAAAGTGTTTATTATTCGAATTGGAGATAAAGGGGCATTTTCAGTATAAACTGGGATTACGTGGGAGTTATTATCCGATAAGGACTCCCACTATCGACAGAATTCTAGGAAACGTGGGAGTTAGAGACTCCCACTGCCGAGAGGAGTTGGGGATGTGAGAGTTGGTTATAGGAACAAACTCTCACACCCTATATAATGATCTCTTGGCCGAAACCCTAGGGTAACACTTTTCAGCCGAAATTACATAGGAGTTAGAAAACCATTTTTCTCTCTTGCCTCTCCCTTTCTCTCTAATTCCCGAAAAATCAGAAGAGACGAAGAGCTAGCAATCGCTGCCCGTTTCGTCGCGTGGATACCGGTAGAGGGACTTTCCGCAAGGGAGATCAACTGGTGGCAACAAAGAGTCCAAGAAACGTGATCTTCCATTCAAGAAGTAGCTTCTTGAATCCGAATAAGTAAGTTCTTTATTGCTGTTTTCGATTCGTTTCATATGAGCGGATCCTTCAGGGGAGGATCCATGGGTGTTTGGAACGAGTTTCCGCCCATGAATCCCATCATGCCTAACACTATAAGATAGAAAACCAAGGAGCTCACTGTTAATGAGAGCTACAAGGTGCCCGACATCAGAGAGATCCTCTTCTTCACAGCACAAACACCTCACAGAGTCCAAGGAATCCGTTTCCACGATCAGCCTTGTGTTCACAAACCCCTTCGCGAACCGCACCCCTTCCAATGTTGCTGTGAGTTCCGCATGGAGGGAGAAACCGAATGCCGTACCGGACCTGTAGTGCTCCCTACCACCTCATCGCGGAAGTTCCGTATAACAGCTCCAACGCCGGCCAAGGCTGCTGTCCAAGCTGCATCACAGTTAACTTTTTACTCAGCATCACGTGGTGGAACCCATTGACAATCCCCAACCGGCTCCAAAAAGAAGGTCTCCACCGTGACCCCAACCGGCTCCAAAAAGAAGGTCTCCACCGTGACTTGTTGCTGTGAAAGAATCAAGAACTCCTCCGCAGAGGCATGTACCTGCTGAATGATCTCATCTTCCTTAGAGATACGTCCTTGAAACACATGCGAGTTTCTGCATAGCCAAAGAAACCAGAAGAAAGGGACCATAATACAACATGCTCGCGAGTCCTCCTTGCTCAGAAAACCCACAAAAAATCCAGTAGACTAGGAGCCTCAAATCGTCTCCACCTCCGGTATTAAATGTTTAGATTTAAAATTCAATATAGAACTAGCCTCCCAAATAATACTTAATTCAGTGTGATTTAATTTTGCCATTATGGTGTTAATGGGAATGTGGTGACTAACCATGTGGATGTGGTCCATCGAATTAAAAGCAAAAGAGACAACTCATAAAAAAACTACTATAATGAGACAGCTACTACCTGTTTAACTTGCCCCATACAAAAACTACATCAAATTTCTAAGCAAATTGGCTAGGTCTAATGAGTTATGACGAAAGAGACTTTATAATGATTTAAATTCATGTGTAATGAGATAATTAGTACACGTCGAAACAACGAAAGAACTAGAGATCAATTTCTTGTAGAAATAAACCATTCTTGTTAAAGTAAAGTCATATAAAGCCTTTCCCTTTTCACACTCATAGTTGTAGTAATAAGAAACAAAACATTTACAAGAGTCATATGATCTATAGTTCAACAGCTATTCTGCACTGAAGCTCATTTTCAACTTCTCAATGTTTATTTCTGACATGCCGTGATCTTCGCTTCCCATTGTATTGTTGAGCATTAATAGGCCTTTTGATTTATCATCAACAATCTGTTTAAAGGGCTCCAGTAATAACACCTTTTCTAATGAAGATACACTGGAAGATTCTCTTGGTTGGATCTAGTTATTCTTCCTTCACTTTTTGTGTTTTCACCCCTTCTTTTGGCCGTAAATCGTAATGAAGTTTTTTCAAGACATTCTTTTTCAAGATTCAAAACTCGAATGCAAGATTTGCTTTAGATCCTCCTTGGAGGATTCTCTCAAACCGGACTTGTTCTGGGCCCTTTCTCATTTTTGTACATCTTTCCGAGACAATCTAATAGACAGTTGATACGTCCATGGTCTAATAGATTGTTGATTTCTAAGAAGGATGTTGAAACTGAGCTTCTCTTGCTACCGTTGTTCAAAGATTACGAAAAGAAGATGTTATGGAGAATTTTATTATTTATTTACTTTTTCTACTATTATTAGTGTTTTTTATCCCGTCCCGGGGTGTGTGCTTCTATCTGTTATCATGATTGTCTAAACCATTGTATAACTTTTATTTTCTTGTATTTTCATATTATCTTTTGATTGTAATGATCTCGGCTATTTTATGATTAATGGATAATTTCTTATTCAGGAAAAAAAAACATCATATAGTATTCACATTCTCTTGGAAAAACCATTCCTTATATTTTGGTGTGAAAAAATTTCTTTTAACTTCTTTCTGAATGAACTCTCCATTTGAATAACTTTTCCATTACTTTGACGAACTAAATACTGAAATAAAAAAATAAAAAATAAAAAAAGGTTAGAAGAGTCATTCAACTTCTGGCTCTATAAAATGTGTCGGTAAAAATTACAATTGTCGTATGAGTTGGTCAATATAATAAAATAAGTGAAATTTTCTACCTTCAATCGTATATAATATTAATGGTCCTATTTTAATTTAATTTTTTTTTACTGCAGAAAAACAAAACAGTTTTTTTTTTTAATTTTTTTTTATATACATATAGGTGTTATGGGGAGGGACTGAGTTAGGCTTAGGGAAGGAAATCATATCTACTAAAATGCTCCTGAGAGTATGTTGGAATTGGTCCATTGGATAGAACGGTTCTGTTGTGGACCAGACCTACCAAGTGGTTATGGATCACTTGGTCCATATTCAGGCACATCACAGTTTTGATTAAAATAATAAAAACATGTGGGCCCTATGAAGTTTTTTTTTTTTAATGAAAAGAGGTGATGTGGTTGATTGTGACGCAAGTAATCACTAACCCCACATATAAATTTCGAGTCTATATCAGAATTTTCCCATTGGATAATGCTATTTGGCCCAACATTAGATTAACTAATGCCCAATCCCGCAAATATTTAAAATTATTTATTCCCTAAAATTAAAATCCACCACCATCGTTTCTACATTATAATCATCCTCATCCATAATGTTTTATTTTGATTCTGTTTCCCCTTGAGCAGAATTTTGACCTAAATTACTATTTTCTCCTCCTAAATCACAATAATTAGTACTCATTACGTCCCAATTATATGTTCACATGTTTCCATTTTAATTTATATAAAATTAATTGTTCATTCTCTCATTAATGTATGAATTTGTATTATTTTTTCTCAATTTTACCCTTGATCAAAATTCTCATTTAATACTCTCAATCAATTAAAATCTTCACCTTTTCACAAGTCACAATTCAAAAGAAGAAAATATAGAGGATAGAGACAGAAAAATAGGGTACTATATCTCCAACAGGTGATTTTAATGAGCTTTTGTCCTCGTCTGAGAAGGAGGGTCTGCATGACCGCAACCCTAGTCTTATTGCTGCTTTTCGGGACGTGGTTCATGATTGTGAATTGGTGGATCTTGGGTTCATTGGGCCGCGGTTTACTTGGACTAATGGCCGTGGGGGGGAATCTTGTTAGAGAAAGGTTGGATCGGGCACTTGCAAATGTGGAATGGAGGCGGATGTTCCCGAAATCCGTCACTAAGCATCTCTCGGCCTCACATTCGGATCATCTTCCCATATTAATTACTTCGGCAAAATTTCCAAAAAAAAAAAAAAAAATGTTAACCCGTGTACGGGATAGGTTGCGAAGAGTTCGGGAATTTGGAGAAGAGCATTAAACTAAAACAAGATAAGATCTCAGCCTTATGGGAATCGCCTCAATATTCTGTTCTTGAAGATCAGCGTCTTAAGTGTGAACTCAACACCTTATTATCGCATGTTGATGAATTCTGGAAGCAACGTTCCCGAGCGGATTGGCTATTGCATGGGGACCGCAATACCACATTTTTCCATCACAAAGTCTCTTCTCGGCGTTCGCGTAATTTTATCGAGAGGCTTCAATCGGCATCAGGGGCACTTTTTGATAAAGAGGTAGATTTATTTAATACTGCTTGTGATTATTTTAATGAGATTTATTTGAGCAATGGAACATTACCCTTGTCCTTGGATGACTTGCCCATCCGTGAGCTTGACGAATCTAGAGTCTCGGGTTTAGCCGAGGCCTTTACCTTGGATGAAGTTCTTACTGTCTTGAAGCAACTCCCTTCTAAGAAGGCCCCCGGGCCAGACGGTATGCAGACTATTTTCCTTAAAAAATATTGGTCTATTTTTGGGTCTGATATCTCTTCTTTTGTGCTGGGTTTTCTTAATGGCAATTGCGACATATGGGGCATTAACAATGCTTTCATTATTTTGATTCCCAAAGTCAAGTCTCATTTACGTATGACGGAGTTTCGCCCGATTAGTTTATGTAATTCTGTTTACAAACTGATATCGCGTGTCTTGGTGAACCGGTTGAAACTTACACTCCCTTCTGTTATTGACTCATCTCAAAGTACTTTTCTTAAAGGCAGGTTGATAAATGATAACACAATTTCTGCCTTCGAAGCATTTCACAGTATGCAGGTGGGATACTCTAGAGCAGATCATCATTGTGCTCTCAAATTGGATATGCGTAAAGCCTTTGATCGCGTGGAGTGGCGCTACTTGGAATTAATGTTGGAGTCTATGCGGTTCCCGCCTAGGTTTCGATCATTGATCATGACTTGTGTGAGAATCGTCACTTACAGAGTTTTTATCAACGGGAAGCCATCACAGACAATCATCCCAACTCGGGGACTCCGTCAAGGGGATCCCTTGTCCCCATTCATGTTCATTATTTGTGCGGAAGGCCTTTCGGCAATGTTACGCAAGGCAGAAATGGCGTCTCTCTTCGAGGGTCTCAAATTTGGGCGTGTTGGACCTTCTTTAACACATCTTTTTTTTTTTTGCTGATGATTCGCTGCTTTTCTTGAAGGGATCTCTGGAGAATGCCAGTGTCATTAAAAATATTTTGCAGGATTATGAGACATTCTCTGGGCAGTATATTAATTTTGAAAAGTCTTCGATGTTCGTTAGCAAAAGCTTCGATCCGGAGTTGTCGGCAGCACTTGGTGCGACCTTGGGTGTTCGGCTGAGCCAAGGGAAGGGTGTGACTGTAAAACCCGTAATTTTTGCTTACGTGATTTCTGACGTGTAATTGCTAGTAACGGTGTGGGCGTAATATTTTTCGTGTGACTACATGCTTACGTGTCCATTTAATTTTATAACATGTTACGTGTTTTATTTCGTATACGTTTTATTGAGAGGCATTTCACACGCGTAACGCAGTTGGGATTTGATTGTGATTCACCGAGAGTAATAATTTAATTAGATGACTGATTGGAATTGGGAATTGAATTAAGTAGGAATTTATTTGGATTAGAAAATCACCATAATAAAATAGGATTTATATATATGTAATATGGTAAGCGAATTAGATTAATAATAATGGAAGGAAAAAGAAAAATAATTAGGTAAAGAGACTTCACTGGCATTAGGAAAAGAAAAAAAGAAAAGAAAAAGTCTCTTGAAATTCATGGGAATCGTGGGTTACGGGAAAACGTGAAGAAAACAAAGAAAAGGGAGGCGGCTCCCATTTTTGCTCTCTCTCAGCCGCGTAAAGAACAAGAAAGAAAAAGTACGGCTCGGCTCAGCTCGGCTCTAAGCTGCGCAACAACAAGAACAAAGAAAGAGAAAAAGAAAACAATTATTGAAAGCCGATCAGGTTCTCCCTCGGGATCCGTGCGCTGTTTAAAGGAAGGATTTTTGGAGCAAAAAACAATCTGCCCAGAAATTCAACAGGACAATTGAGGGGTCTACCGACCTCTGTTTTCGACCCACAGATAATCGAAAGGGCTTCGAGTGAGTGCAGACGGAACGCAATTCGTAATTTCCAGCAGAAAGTTATCACACCGCAAGTGAGGCTGCAACACTGATTACGAAATTTTATTGTTTATCACGTCCATAACAGGTAAGGACATCGCTTTCGATTATTAATTTATTTTCTGAATTCTGATTACTGTTAATTTCTGCTCTGGCATGATTTACTGTATTTGGGGATATTCAATGGCATAGACTGCTCGGTGATTAATTCTTGGATTATCTAATTTCTTATTGTTTAATTTGAATTACGGAATTGTTGGTTGATTTGAGCATGCATGTTTGATTTCAATTGTTTTAATTAATTGCTAAAATCTTATAAATTGCCTCTGCACTGTATCTGTACAGTTCTACGGACTATGTAGTCCTTTCTGTAAATGCCTTATTTGAGTCTTAATTGAGTCGTCTTAATTAGTGTCATTGTTTCAGTCCTTTTTGGTTTGGTCGACCAAGTCGTCGCCCCCTATTGAGCTCTTCTCTAGGATCACTAGTTAGCAGGTTCCGTCCGACTTCTACTCTGCTCTGTTCTGATATATGACCCCAAGAGGTCTTCTGCTATGTTCTGTACTGGGTCTTCATCTAGGGGACCAATCATTAGATACGGTAGTGGTTTTGTGGAGTCCCTGATAGGGGATGATGAGACAATGTAATGGATTGAACCTTAAAATCTGTGCCCCGTCGTTTGGGGGCAACCCGAACCCACAAGTTTTACTGAACCGTCCTAGTTTGATTGATAACTGGGACCACTACCGTTATTGCTGAGTAGTCGTGAATAGATAACCGAGCTCATGTGGTGGGATTGTTGTGTCATAGCCTTAGTGATGTTCTAAGTATCTAAGACGAGTACGTGATTGGGTGTACCGGATGGGCAACGTGTGGTGCTTGTCGTATACTCGGTTATGGAATCGTTTAGGTGCGAAGAATGTTGTTAATTGCTTAATTGTTGAATTATATGTGTTCGTCCTTGTTTTGGGTCTTTAATTGCTGTTTGTTTGGAGTCTATTTGGTCGCATATGAGTTAGGATAATTGGGTAATGATTTGGTGCACTTTTGCACAAGTTTAAAAATCATTTTTCTGAAAACCGCAGTTGTGCAGTCCACTGTTCTGTTCTGTTCTGAACTCTCTGTTCGGATCTGTACTGCATTGTACTGCACTGAGTTCTGAGTCTTGCGAGACTTGGATTGAGTCGTTTGCATATACTTCCATAGGGGTATTTTGGGAAACGGGCATCTATATTATCTATATCTGATTCTGTTGTATCTGTTCTATTTTGTCTATATATATATTGCTATTGTTAGTATTGTTTTTAGGTCCTTACTGAGCACCGGAGCTCAGTCCATCCGCTTATTGTGCAGGTGATGATGAGCAATATGATGATGTTGTTGATGCTTGGGAAGGGGACTACGAAGAGTGATCCTAACTGGATTAGTTCACACGTGTTATTTCATTTCATAGTTATTTATTTTAGAACTTGTAGGTTCCTTCATATGTAATAACTTAGAAACATTTCATTTTTAGAATAATGCTTCCGCTAGTGTTTTTATTACTATTTATGGATTTCATAACTGAACTGCCTTAATTAGTAATCTCTGACTGTGGCTTAGGTGTTTCATTAACCAATGGGGCACTGCCATGTCATCATTCCGGAGACGGGGTGTGACAGTGACACCTCTACCCTCTCGGGCCGGGACTGCCGCGTGCCTCTCGGCACTGGGTTCTATCTTTTACAATACAAAAGGAAGTACAATGAAAATCAATACAATACAAAAAAAAGAATCCCTATATACAGATTTCTAATCCCAATCTTTTGTTGCGCACTCTGATACCAATATATTGCACCACCTTCAGATACATGTGGAGGGGAAAACATTTTGGAAAACGTGAGCCGAAGCTCAGTGAAGGTCGTGCTAGTGGTGCCAGTGTTTGTAAAAATCATTTTCTTTGGAAAAATACTTTTATATCAAAAATAGCTCGCACAATGAGAAAACCATATATATACTCTTATAATAAGGGGCCTGATTTCTGGAACAATTGTTCAAGACTGTCGAGATTAGATTGACAATGGCATTCCAATAACATTAAATCACATTTCATACAGGCCTCGATCTAGACATTTATCGACATGATTCTGGAGGTGGCTCCCACCCTTTGGTGTAGCACGCAGTTCCTTCGATTATATTCATTTAGGCCCGACTTAATATATTCGCAGTCTTGTAATGCCATGTCAATAATCTCAGGACAGATCTCGTTCAAGGTTCAGTAAAAACATTTCATTTCCAAAAACATTAACCAATTTTAGAAAACTATTTCATGATGACAAATAAATGAAATCAGTGCATGTCATGAGTGGATCCAGATCATGAGTGCAATGAACAAATGAACACACAATACATATGTATAATTTTACAAAAGGGTTAGGACCACTCACCTGACTAGTTGACTTTTTTCAAATTCCAAATATATCCTAGAACAGAACTTCGCCATAATTTATTAATTGATCATACCTTCCAATAAAAAACACTAGAATTTGGCACAAATGTAGAGATCACAAAATCATATGGTATAAAGAAGGAAATGAAGAAGATGAGAGATTTTTGAATGAAAATGAAATTAGGAAATATGAACTATTTATAGAAGAATGGAAGTTGCTAAGCAGCTACTTTAATTAAGCAGCTGCAAAGCAGAAGCTGTTATGCAGTTCAAGCAGCTGCAAATCAAAAGTTGCTGAGCAGTTTAACTAACTGCAAATCAAAAGCTGCTGAGCAGCTGCTTTCCTTAAGCAATTGCAAGTCGAAAGCTGTTGAGCAGTTCAAGTAGCTGCAAATCAAAAGCCGCTGAGCAGCTGCTTCCCTTAAGTAGTTGCAAGTCAAAAGCTGCTGAGCAACTGCTTTTATAGCAGCGGCGCAGTTCTAATCCATATTTTGAGATTTTTGTACACATTAGGTGCTTGAAAGACGGGTTGTTACAAAGGGGACTTATTTGGGGCTGCCTTATTTAATTGGCAGGAACAAAAAGGAAGTATTTTAATATATTAAAGATCGGGTGTGGAAGAAGCTCCATGGTTGGAAAGAAAAATTTATATCACCGGTGGGTAAAGAGATTCTTATCAAGTCTGTTATCCAAGCTATTCCAACTTATGTCATGCAAAGTTTTTATATTACTCGTACTTTACTTGATGACATTATGGTTATGATCCGTCAATTTATGTGGAGTAAAGGGAATGGTGACAGTGAAATTCACTGGATCTCTTGGGATAAATTATGTGCGCCGAAGTCATGCGGAGGTTTGGGGCTCCGCGATATGCACAAATTTAATTTGGCGCTTCTTGCCAAGCAGGGATGGCGGTTACTTCAACAGCCGGAATCTCTTGTAGCCCGCATATTGAGCGCTAAGTACTTTCGCCATACGGGCTTTCTTAATGCTAGCCGTGGGTCTCAGTCATCACAGGTCTGGCAGGGCTTACTGAAAGGCCGGGATATTCTAAACTTGGCCTACGCTGGCGTATCGGGAATGGGGTGGATGTCAAGGTTTGGCGTGACCCTTGGCTGCCCATTCTGCATACTTTTCGGCCCTCTATGTTTAATGAGCACTTTTTACCTGAGGCAGGGGTCCATGAACTCATGCTTCCATCCTCTTGTCATTGGAATCTTGAGCTGATTGAGGAAATTTTTTGCCACACGAAGCTGAGGCCATCCGAGCGATACCTTTGGGGGAAGGGAATGGCCGAGATCGTATGGTTTGGCATTATGCCATGAATAGATGCTATAGTGTCAAGTCGGGCTATCTGGTGGCCATGGCTGTAGCGAAACGTTTGGGAGATGGCTCGGGATCATCGTCCTCTCTGTGGTGGAAGAAGGATTCTGGACCGCTCTTTGGCATATTTCTATTCCACCGCGTATTTTACATTTTTTGTGGCGAGCCTGTTTGGAGGGACTGCCAACGGCATTTAATTTGACAAAGCATATATCTATTTCGGCGGAATGTATTTCTTGTAAGAATCCAAAGGAAACTGTTGTACATTGTATTATACATTGTTCGGCTGCGAATCGGGTATGGTCCTGTTGGGATAAAAGTTCTTCGTGGTTGGGATTACGCCTCAATTGTTTCAAGGACATCCTTCAGTTTATTTTACAACATCACACGTCAGAGGATGTAATGATATTTGCTCACCTTGCTTGGTACATTTGGAAAGATAGGAATGATATGATTTTTAATGGAAATCAACGGCCTTTTATGGTAGTTTTTACTGATGCACTGGCAGCAGCAAAAGAATTCAGCAAGCTTCTTGCTGATTCGGCCTACCCTCCTCCTACCCCACGACCTTACCCATCTGTTTGGTCCCCGGCACCGAAGTCTTTTGTGAAAATTAATACGGACGGCTCTTGGAAGAATGGTTTAGCAGCTTTTGGATGCATTTATCGCGATCATTTGGGAGTCCCGTTGGCTGCTGTTTGTGGTCGCCTGGAGCAGTGTATCGGTCCGGCACACAGTGAGACTCTGGTCTTCATCGAAGGCCTTAAGCTGGCATCGTCTTTAGGGCTGCGCTCCTTCTACATTGAATGCGACAGTTTGGAGACTATAGCTCGCCTAGGCTGTCCGGATGAGGACCTTTCTGCCTTAGGTCATTTTATCAGTCATGCTCGTTCTTGTCTTGCCTTATTTGATTCCGTTACATTGCTTTTTGATAAACGGAGGGGAAATATGGCTGCCCATTGTCTTGCTCGCGAGGGCCATAATTTTTCCTCCATGTTTTGAAAACGCTTTCTTTCCACCTGATGTAATGTCTGCGATCGCGAACGATCGTTTGATTTATCCTTAATGAACACTGCACCCATTTGGGTTTAAAAAAATATATATTAAATGTTCATCAAATAATTTATATATGGCAATATAGTCATTTGTTTGTGCTTTACCAACTTATTCCGCTTAAGTTGACTAACATTCGAAATTTCAAAAAATTGACAAAATTAAACCATCAAATTGGAAAAATTCTAATATAAGTCGGTCCTTGTGGGACTGATCCCACAACCATTTCAAATGAATTGAGACGAGATCTACTTTGCAGTTAGGCTCCACCTCAACTCATGTGAGATAACTGTGGGGCCAGTCTCAGAAGGACCGTCTCATGCCAAAGTGATCCATTAAATTGAGTGATCAAACTGTCCCACGTTGTCTACACCATTAGAATAATTTCACCACTCTAAATATTAATGAAATTCGGATAGTGGACCATGACGAGAAAAAAAATTTCCCGTAAGAGGGGTGACCCACTAAAACTACACTTGACCAATGGTTACACTCCGTCCAGCAAAGGAATCCCCAAAAGGAAAGGGGGAAAAAATAGGGTAATAATTCAGCAAAAAAAATAAATAAATAAATAAATAGGGTAATAATATAATATATGAAATATCTGATATGGACCGGGTCTATGTGGATCATATGGTATTTGAAGAAAATGCAGTGATGTGGCCAAATCTGAACCACATGGTCCAAGAACCTGATCCATAACAGAATAGACCTATAATATAATACTTTCAGCAAAACTCTGGCCCTCTGCTAAAACCCTATATTGAAAGCAGCCATTCTTCTAAAACCCTAACACTCAGAGAGCTGAGCAGAGCTGAGTCATGGAGCATTCAGCGAGCACTAGCAACAACAAATCCAATAAGAAATCGATGAAAATTAAATTTGAGTATAATGAAGAAGACGATGATCCTCAATTCCAAGATAATGAGAGCTCCAATCTTGAGAACGAGGTCGCCATGAACGAGCCTGACCCTGACGATTCCATTGTTGTTGGAGATGATAAAACCAGCGCCGATTACTACTTCGATTCCTACTCTCATTTTGGTACGATTTTTTTTGTCGGTTTCGATCCTCTGTAACACTTAATTTTTATTCATATATCTTAAACTCTAAGCATTAATAATTAGGAATGTTACAGCTTTAACTGATACTCCCTCCGTATTAAGTTTCTCAATAGACGCCCTTCTAGGTAATTTAGCATAGATTATTGTACCCTTAAATAATTTAATTTATTCTGAAACACAAACCCTCCCCTTTTCTATCTTTAGTAACTGCAGACTTAGAAAAACAACCTTGACGTATATGTGGGGAAGAGATGAAGGACTAAAGACCCCTATTAGAAAGACAGAGAGAGTATTATAATTAAGAGTGTTAACGATCTAACGGATAAACAATATTATAATTAGGAATGTTATAGGAGTGTTAAAGGGTATCCAGAGTACTTTTTTGCTTCTCTTCACCCTTATTCAATTGGCTCAGCAATTCTGATTTGAAACCATAGCTTCTGGGTTTGAGCTCCTTCCCCAATAATAATAAAATAAAAATCGTCTGGAAATTTTATTAGCCAAGAATTTTGGTGCTTATATTTCTACAAGTCTGGAGCTCTATGTTGCAGTTTTTTGGTTGATTCTATATACCTTTGGGTTGGAAAATGTGATGTTGAATAAACTGTGGACGGTTAGATTGTTATGTTGATAATGGCTTATTGTTCTTGCTATTTTCTTGATTTTCTTAATGTTCCTTATTTGTTCAATGAATTAACTACCGTGTTTCTTGTTTTTGCAGGTATTCATGAAGTACGTTTTCCGTTCTGGACGTAAAGCTGTTTTAACTCTAGTTGTTATAACTGAAGTTTCTATCATATGCCTCAGTTATTTGTGAGCTCTGTATATCTGTTTGGCTTGTGTGGTGTATGCAGAATTGAGCTCTGTATATCTGTTTTGCTTGTATGATGTATGCAACATTTTCTGGTTCCATAAGCCATATAAGCAGACCATTTAATTTGAGCCAGATATTTGTCCGGCATTTTGTTTTCACTCTTGCAGTTATGCTGGTTAAATCTGATAAATGTCTTTTAAATGCTACTGTATAGCAAGAAAGGAAAATAAATCCGGAAATTGAGACATATTTGTCCAAAAACTTTAAATCCTAATACTATGTCCACCGGTCTTGTCAACATAAGTCGGGTTAAGTATATTTCCTGTCCTTGACCATGGTGTTCATCTCTTCTTCTGGGTCTCAACCCTTTTTGATTGTTTTAATCTATAAGCTAAACTGCGATTAAAAAAGCGCGCCTAGGCGAGAGGCGAGCTTCAAAACGCCTCCGGGGGTCTAAGGCGAGGAGTGTCCATGAAGCGAGTCCGAGGCGATTCGTCGATTTTTTTCAGTTTTTTTTTTTCCTGAATTTTTTTTCTGATTTTTTTCCAGTTTTTTTTCATATTTTTGTTCAGTTTTTTTTTTTGAGAGGTCTTCTAGTGAAGGAGGGGAGGATCTTGTGTTTGACGATGATGAGGACGATGAGTATTAGTTTGTATGAGATAATATATGAATATGCTATATGTTTTATTTTCCATGTTTTTTTACTCAACTTTAAGATGTTGGGCACTTGTGAATGATAGTAGTGGTCTTTTTTATGCGTTAACAGTTTACGATATTTTTGTGTGGACAATTTGGGGGATAGTATAAAATATATGCTTTTATCTAGTATTTATAATATTGAAATAATGTTTATAATACAAAATTGTATATAAATTTAATTTATGACAATTTTTGCAAAAAAAGTGCGCCTCGCGTCCTTGAGGCGCGCGCCTCAAACGTTCGCCTCATCGCCTCGGTTCGCCTCTCGCCTTTTAAAACTAAGAAGCTAAATCAGAATACGACATAGGTTCTTCAAAGAGGTTTGCAGTTGGTAGCTTTTAGTCTCTTGCTCAGCGTAATGCCTTTTGCCGATATTGTTAGTAACCACATGCGACTTTATGGGCATTGCAGGAAATGTTGAAGGATGTAGTAAGAACTAAAACTTACCAAAATGTTATCTATAAGAATAGCTTTCTTTTCAAGGATAAGGTAGTCCTTGATGTGGGGGCTGGCACTGGAATCCTCTCACTCTTTTGTGCAAAAGTTGGAGCAAAGCATGTTTATGCGGTACGTCTATCTTTTTTATTTATGTTTTTTTAGATAAGTTGGCTAATCCAATTTATTTTTATAGTCTTGATACAAGTTTATATTTTTCTTTCTATTAAGCTTCTCTTCCATGTCACCAACTAGTATAATGTGTTAATGGATGTAGAGTTCTTAGAAGCAGATAACTTGGTGAATTTGTTAATTTCTTTTAATATTCAGAATAAAATGAATTTTACTATTGTAAAAGTGCAGTGGATCTATTAAAATTTTCTTTGTTCTTTCAAAAGTCTTGGTTAATAACCTGAGAGCAAAAGGGCATCTTAGCATCTAGTTTTGGTTACTTGAAAGAGTTGTGCTCTCTGCTCTTTATTGTAGGTGATATTAGTAAATCTCAAATGTTTGTTTTCCACTGTTAGCATGGATAGGTTTCTTATTGCATTCTGAATTGTCAGGTTGAATGCTCCAGCATGGCTGACACGGCCCAAGAGATTGTAAAACTTAATGGATATTCAGATGGTGATAACTGTTGCCCAATTTCTCTAATTCACCGTCATTTTTCTGTACGTTCTTAGCTGATCTGGCTTTACCTTTGTCTGTTTTTTCCACTACCCAGTTATAACCATTCTTAAGGGGAAGGTTGAAGAACTTGAGCTTCCAGTTGGACAAGTGGATGTAATAATTTCTGAGTGGATGGGATACTTTTTGCTCTATGAAAATATGCTAAATACGGTCCTGTATGCTCGTGACAAATGGCTAGTAAGTTCCATTAGTTAATTTATGTCTTTTTCCTTGTCCCGAAAGTTGTTCTTCTAATGCTAGATATAACCAGCTCTACTTCTCAGTTGAAGAAGTGATCTTAGTTCCTTTTGTGGCCTATGGTGTTTACCCTTACATTTATTCCACAGGTTAAAGATGGACTTGTGTTGCCAGATAAGGCTGGTCTATACTTGACAGCAATTGAGGATGCTGATTACAAGGAGGACAAGATTGAATGTGAGTTTAATTAGCTCTGATTGATCATATTATCTGTTCAAGTTCTTTTATTTTTTATTTACGTTTCAATCTTGGAAATGCAGTTTGGAACAATGTATATGGTTTTGACATGAGCTGCATCAGGAAGCAATGCATCGCAGAACCTCTTGTAGACACGGTGGATCAGAATCAAATCGTTACAAATTGCCAATTACTCAAGGTAGATACCGGTTGAATCTAATATCTTATGATGATTATCTAATTCTGGTCATACTATTCGGCTGCTTTAGTGTGTGTATGCTCCATGCTTCATCTCTCGTACTGACATTGTTAATTTTCTTTTGCAGACTATGGACATCTCTAAGATGACCATGGGGGATGCTTCTTTCACAACTCCTTTCAAGCTCGTGGCAGAACGTGATGATTACATTCATGCTCTTGTGGCTTACTTTGACGTGTCCTTTACAAAGTGTCATAAGACGATGGGCTTCTCAACAGGTTCAGTTTTTCTCTTCAATTTTCTTGTTTCTAAATTACTTTTGTTTAGGGCCAATGATTTTTTTGTTGGAAGAGAACTCCGTTTCTCGGTAACTTAGTTGCTTGAAATACTACGAGCTCATACAGCACATACTTTTTAACATTTTGCATCAGTTTTATCTTATTGGAGTATTTGAGTTGGCTGTTGGTTGGTGCTCTTTTTAGTACATCTTATTCAAATCGGATGTAAAAAATGATCCTCAAATTTCACTCATCATAACTTCATATACTGACCAATGCAGGGCCAAAGTCACGGTCTACACATTGGAAGCAGACAGTTCTCTATCTTGAAGACGTGCTGACAGTTTGCGAAGGAGAATCCATTATTGGGAGCATGACAGTAGCCCCAAACAAGAAAAATCCCCGTGATGTCGATATAAGCATCAAGTATTCACTTAATGGTCAACGTTGCCGGGTATCAAGAACTCAATATTACCGCATGAGGTAACCTGATTTCGTGCAGTGCCCTGTTTTCTCTTCTCCTGCAACATTTCCATTGCCAGAGTACATGAATTTATCTGCATCATACCCACCCACTATGTTTGGGTCACTGCGGGCTCTAATTCTTGGAACAGCTGCCATTCCATGCGACGATGCACTTTTCAAAGGGTTGTGATGGGTTTAAAACTCAAACCATGGCTTTGTATTTGAAATGACATTATTGTATTCTAATTCTTTAAATTATTATGAAAAATTCAAATTCAAATTCAATATCGTCATTTTCTTCTTAATAGTTGAGGTCTCTTATTGTAATTTCAATTTATCAATAGCCAAAAACAAAATTGAGGAAAAGAATACAAGACTACAAGAGTTCTCTTTAGGGACAAGAAAGGCTTCTATCTCACTATGACCAGATTATACAGGGAAGAAGAAAAATGCTAGAGATACCTACTGCCTACAAGTGCTTCCTTCCTAACTAGAGTTCTGCTTTGTTGGGCTTCGAATTCTTATTCAAGACTGCCTTCTTCTCGTTCCACCATCCTCTTACCCGGTGGGAAACTTTGTTGGCATGAGTCTTTACAGTCTCTCCAGCGTCTGCTACTGCTTTGGTGATCTTCGGTTTCCAATCATTCTTTTTATTTTCTTTCTCCTTCAGGATTTTACCCTGCAGCATTACCTCATTATCAGCATGAGTATTCGAAGGGAATTGTGTCTCATCATCGTCATCTTCATCATCGGCATCTCCAAAGTGTTTGTGCATGTAATCTCTTATAGTTACCTCCATGGATTTTAACATCCTTTCCATTTCAGCTTCTTTTGAGGATTTTGCAACAAAAGGTTTTCCTGGAGTCCGATCCTAAATAAGAGAATCATTACTATTAACAGATACTACTAGATATAGTAAATTTTATATGTAGTTTGGAATATTTTATCAAATTTCTGGCCCCCTAACACCAAATTTCTGACTTCGTCCTGACTATATACCACACTATTATATTCGAGCCACCATGATACTTCCTGACGTTCATTTG
This sequence comes from Vinca minor, assembly GCA_026122235.1. NCBI lineage: Eukaryota > Viridiplantae > Streptophyta > Magnoliopsida > Gentianales > Apocynaceae > Vinca > Vinca minor. The sequence continues at coordinate 5,823,003 of JAOCZM010000038.1, read as the reverse complement.
ATCCATGCAAACCAAATAAATATATTACACAGACAAGTTACTAAAACCTGGGGAAAGTATAGTAATCTGGAGTAAATTTTATATTTCCAAGGGGAAAGATAATGCAAACGAAGATGACAGCAAAACTGATCAGTATATCAATGAATATATAAATCCTAATAAGCATCATATGCCAATTAGAAGTCTATGATGATTTGGAAAAATCTGCTACTGTAGCGTTATAGCTTGGATCTACAATGCATCTGGTGATCATCTTGTGCAGTAAAATCACTCTTCATTGTCAATTTTTTATAGCTTGGATAGCTGTAAAAAGGTCTGCTTTTCTAGCTTGGGTCACGATAAAGTATATAAATATAAAAAAAAAAACGATTTTCTTTAGGCCTTTTACTTTCATACTTGACATTGTATTACATCCTCTACCATCCCTCCTAAGATCCATATGATGTTTCCGAGAATCATTTCTACCATCTTACTAAAAACGCTGCTATTTAGGATTATGCTTTTGAGAATAGAAAATCTAAAGGGAGTATCTAGAGGGCATCACATATGGCAAGGAGTAACAGAAGATTCCGCATGCACTCAAATAGAGGTAAAGTTATTACTCGGGTTCTGTTGTAAGCGAATATAAATGACAAAGAAGTAGATGGAATCAACAGTTCAAGACAGGTTTCTGGAGTTCTTTTCAGTTTTAGTAGTTTAAGAGTTGAATTCTTTGGTCTTAGATTCTTTTGAGATAAATATTTCTGGATGTCTAAAGAAGTTGCAATTTCTGACTTCGACTTCCAGCTATAAATTTCTTGTCGCTTCCTTATTTTTCTCGCTTTTCATCTTTAATCACTTCCTGCCTACCGTATAACCAGGGTATAATATCAATTCCAAACCATGTTATTTTAGCAACAAAAATGGCTTATGACAATGCAGACCAACATAATAATCAATCCTGAATTTCATGACTTACGAGAAATAAGTTCATCAATGTTGAATGCTTACGAGAAATAAAAGTTCTAGTAGCTTGTTTGTCTGAGCGAAAATTACTCCAAAGCTAAAGGAATATCATATGTAGTGCAGCATGCAGGGCTTCACAGTTCACATACTTTTTTAATCCAAAATAATCTACCATATGTCAGGAAAGTTACCTTAGGAACTTTAGGTGGCTTTGTGCTACATGCTCCAGTAAGGTCCTTGCATAGGAATTTTACCAAGGAATCAATCTGGGGCTTCTTCTTATACAGGTATTCTGCAACATCCGTACCTGAATATCCCATAACCTGCACACCAAAAAAAAAAAGAGAGAGAGAAAATGGTCAATATTCTATTCATTTGCCAAAAAGGGTGCGTCGAGGACTCAAATCCGGTTGACATTAAAAACCATATTGATTGTCTAAAAGCAAAAACAGTAAATAGCCAGGAATATCACCTCTTGACAAGCTCGCTCAATCGTTTTACATTCTGAATTGCATTGCCCTTCTGAGTCTTGATCAACAAGCTGAGTCAGACAAAGCCAATAATTAAAAAAATCTAATCAGAGACTGAATGGTAGAACGGTAGTACAATACCACATCCATTTGAAGAATCAAGAAGTTCCAATTGATCTTTTTGCAAAATATATTTTCTTTCTCCTTCTTGATTATTTAAGTTTATTACATTAGATGAATAAGGAAACCAATCTTCTGGCAACTCTGAAGCTCTAAACTCGAATAAAAGCCTACCATGAAGCTTGTTAGAAAGAATACAAGTATAAAACTTACCTCCAATGAATCTCCTTGTTCCACAATATCAATTTTAAGAATCCAATCAGCTTCCTGCTTCTTCAGATTACAAACATTCTTCGAAATTTCAATAATTTGATATTCCGAGATCTGTTACCAATTTTTTTTATCAGCACATATTAGTCATATATACCAATAAACAAAACAAAATAAACCTGCCAACATTAGAGATTAAACAACCAAATTCAATGCTCATAACCAAGAACATACTCCGGATCTTCTAGTACATTGTCTAGTAGACGAATGAAATTATCACATGTTGAGCGAGCAATTCAATTAAACCAAACCCATTTTAGTCCAATGATGCTGCTCCATGTGAAACACTTTCATAGTTGTCATAGCACAAGAGAATGTACTAGAAGATTCGAGTAGTTGAACTAACATCCAATAATTCATATTCTTGCAATCAGGAAAAAACTTCAGGTACTCCCTCCATTTTATACTATAAGTCGTTTAGGACATATAGGGAAAATTAAGGAAGCAAAAAATAAGTTGTTTTTGTTATCAAAATATCAATATTACTCTCTTAATTAGAATTAGTGGTATACAAGTCTTGTTTAAGATAATAGTATTGTTATTTTGACTAATAAATACCTTGTTTTTTTTTATTCCTTAGTTTTTGCTACATGTGTTACCCGCCTTATATTATGGAATGGAGGTAGTAATAAATTTCACAGGAAATGCTTTCATCCAATTGCAACAAAACAAAGAAAAGGGCAGCAACAAAGAATGATCAAGAAACATAAACTAAACTACAACAACCCATAATTAAATGTTCTTGAATTAGGACCATGGAATTGATAGAAACAGATGAAAACCCAGATGATAAAGTTACCTTCTTGGGAGAGATCTGAGCTTGTTTGGCCTGAACTTGATGGTATAATTGATGGGCCACCTTCTTACATACCTGACATTTAATGTATGGAATATCCTCTTTTCTTGCTACCCTTACTGATTTCTTTGAGCATTCAGAGACTGGTATCAATAATGATATTATCAATATTACTGATGAAATTAATAATACAAATCTTTTATCAAATTTCGCCATTACAAGACCTCAAAGAAACAGATTCAATGTTGTTCGAAAAGTGATTTTATGTGTGCAGTCTTCATAAAATTCTAATATAGGTGAATTGAGTGAGACCTAACGCAAAGTAGATTCCATCTAATTTATTTGAGAGTGTCGTGGAGTAAATCCAACAAGACAGCTCCACGCCAAATGACCCGTAGTCTTCATAGTACTGTTTGCTAAGTTGCGTTTGATTATGAAGACTGCTACGACGTCGTTGATGGTGCTGCTTTAGTTCTTACGTGTTCTGCTGTTTATGATTGGTGGAATCAGTGGTGGGTCACTGGGTAGTGTCACGGGTCGCAAGTTCCGTGACAGTTGCCTCACAAGAGTCAGCCAATAGGAGGAGGAACAGTCCAGTTCTAGCACAGAACGCAATATGCATGTGCAGAACATATCGCAGCCGTCAAAAGATTAATAGAGGGTTTACTTGGATTGGGTTTGATTTGGGATTTGGTCTCAAACCCAGTCCCAAACCAGCTTTGGATTGAGTTTGGGCGGGAAAGGCTAAAAAACGGACGGGAACAATTCAAATTTTTTTTTTTCAAATAATCATCCATTTTCAAATTTTGGCTTCACAAATTTGGAATTTGAACATTTCCCGCTAATTTAAGAGTTAAAAATTTTGAATTTAACAATTATTTGAAGAAAAAATTTTGAATTTGAATAGTTTCCACACGTTTTTTAGCCTCTCCCGCCCAAACCTAAACTCAAACTCAAACCCAGACTCAATCCAAAGCTGGTTTGGGACTGGGTTTGAGACCAAAACCCAAACCAAACCCAATCCAAGTAAACCCAGAATTTATATCCGACGGCTTAAATTTTAGGGATAGAAAAGAACGTAAGTACCCAAAATACCCTTGGGAAATGGCACACTTTGATAGCATGATATACTTAACGGACTTGTGTAAATGGATAGAATGACCTTAATGACAAATCGATAAAACATTGTGAATTTAACGTGGCAAAATTAAACATGATGGACTTCGAACTCAAATTCGAAATACATAAATGATAAAATAGATGATTTGGTTAGTTTAGATTATATAAATAAAAAATTTCATTGTTAGATTGTTACAAAGAATGTTTTAGAAGATTCGAAGCAGCCATGTTGAGTCCTAATTTTGAAAATCTTAATAAATGATATATTTTAAGTCGCAATATCATGATTGTCGAATGCTCTAACTTTGGGGGGTCAAATACACTCTGATCGGATACAACATAGAATAACTGTTTTGTCGGTTGATACAAAATATATGCGTATTATCAGATGAGTTAAAATGAACAGTTGATTGAATAGTTATTTTGGAAAAACATTTGTTCATTCTTCTCCAAAAAAATGCAGCGGTCGAACATGTATTTTTGTCACGTCCCGTACCCGAGAGGCGAGACACGACCGTGTCAATAGCCCATACTACTGACACAAGGTCTCTTACTTCTTAACCTCAAGCTTGTTAAAAAAAAACAAGTATATGGACTTAAAACTTCATCATGTATAACTTCAAAGGAAAATAATCTATACAATAGATAACCTTATACATTACAGCGGAAACTAACTTCTAATGAACATTAAAAATAAACCTTTCATAACAAAACTCGAATCCAAAAAGCACATAACATCATCATCAAAGTGCACTTCTCTCAATCTCATACATCATTCTCACTATTGCTAACTTCACCTGAAAAACAACATGGAAATGAGTGAGCTTCCAACTCAATAAGAAATTAAACTCTTCCCGAAATCAAGCAGTTTGAAAACACTTTTACTTATTGTTTCAAAACCATATAGTGGCTTTCTCTTAAACATTAAACTTATGTCCCAAATAACTTTTCATTCAAAAGGCAACAACATCATTTAGCAATCACATTGCTTTGATTTTTAGCTTGAAAAACATATATTCGTTTTGAAAAATTCTTTACTTGAAAGAGTCATTTACCACAAGGGTACTTTACCGTAAAACGGTACTTTAGTCGATTAGGGGAAAACAGTGACTCACAAGAGTCCTCTAACCGACCACAATTTCTTTAACATTTAACTTTTCAAAATAGTATTTATATTCTTTGGCTCTTTCTCAAAACACATCGAATTTGACTCATCGAGTCCTTCAACCGGGGTATACTTCGAACATTCGACTTCGGTCACGGGCGATGATTACTTAATTGAGCCATAAAATTACCATACCGAAGCTAACTTTTAAAATACATTTTTAGATGCATGAAATATCATTCATTCTTAAAAATAGCATGCTTGATTCCTTGTTTTCTTATATAAAAATAAACGTTTTGAAACTCCACCCGAATCACTATTTCCATCCTCATATACTTTATTAACATAGTTTACATAAAGACAGAAAGGGGTTCAATTTCTTACCTTATTGAATTCACAAATTCAAGAAAAGTATAGCAGAAATTCGTAGCAGAAAAATCAGCGACGTTCAAACAGCGATATCTCTCAGCTCGGGACTCGGAATGCCTCCCCGTCAGCGCTCACTCGTAGGAAATTTCGATACCTTCGTTTTGATATCTTACGAGTCGAAAACGGACGTCGTTAAGGCCTTCAAACACCCAAAAAAACTCTCTGCCCAATTTTTGTTCCTCTCTTCTTCTTCTTCTTTTTTTTCTGCCCTTTCCTTTTCCTTTTCCCTTCCCCTTTTGTAACCCTAGATGGGATAAAAGTCCTTCTTTCAAGTCAAGGTGCAAATTCGCTGTGAAGAATCAGCAGTTTCAGAGTTACTTGCACAAGAGATCCCTCAACTTTCCATAGTCAAACACTCAAGCTCTCAAACTTTCTAAATATGCATGTAACACATAAAATATGTTGTGAAAATAAAGTGCACATAACACGTAATCAAATTAAATATACATGACGAAAAATAACAATCACATAAAACACGTAAGCAGAAAATCGGTATACGGATAAAAAATTTATATTTGCAAAACAAAATTTAACTGTCAGATTAGAGGAAAATCAGGCAAGGGTTCAATTTGGGAGACGGAGGTAAATGAAATGGTTGTTTTCCAAGCTGCCGACAACTTTTGGCTTGAGATTGTCTGGTGGTGTGAAGTTTTCTAATTTATTTTTATGCATAAAAAAAGATACACGTACTAGTTATTAATCTAAAAACGGGCCCTAAGTTTAATTGGATTTATCAATTGAATAAAAAACATTTCATTTTATTACAATTTAGGGGACCAAACCAATTGTAGCCGCGATCTAAATTCAATGGCCAGAAAAATACATGAACCCACGAATTAAAAAAATGATAAATAAGCCCTTTTTCTTTTGTACATTTACATTTGATATATATTTTTAAATTCTCCTCCTCACCATAAATAAATAAATGAGTACAATTCTTCTGTTTTTTGTACAGATTTTACAACTTTTTTCTTAAAACATAATAAGGAAAAATAAAAATCATAGTGTTATTCGTCATCATCTTCTACCACACTCCACAAACATATCACCTTCAACAATGATATATAATCACCATCTTTTTTGACAAATTTTTCATCTTCTTTGACAAAATTTTGATGCAAGACAATTATGGTGAGCGACGAGCGGCATACGATGATGATTAGACAACCTATTTGTACATATTTAAGATCTAAAAAAGAAAGAGAAAAGTGAAATCAAAGAACATGAGAGAGAAAATGAAAGAATTTTAGGAGGCGAATGAATAAAAAGATGGAAGGAAAATAGGGTTAGGGGAGGTGGAAGAAAAAATGGAATTCAAAAAATACTTCTAGATATCTTCAACGACCGATTAAAAATTTGAAGATTCAACGGTGGTGAACGGGGTGCTGTACATTCAGGTTAGACCACAGTTCAATATTGTAGTCATTTCAATTCTGCAGGGGTCACATTTTAATTTAATAATTAAGAAAAAATAAACACTTATTCAAATCTCATATAAAACTACTAAACTTATTTCACGTTCAAAATAAAACCTGAAAAATTATAATATAGGATCGGCCTTATGGGATGGCAAAAAATCGTCCGTCCCAATTCTTTGTCCCCTTCTGTATTCCCACGAATACATATTTGTCACGTGTATAATTTTTTCCTGTAAGTTCCACTATTTATTTTAGGTTATAATTTTTTAATTAAAATTTAATTTATATGGACCTACTTGCAAACCTCATTCCTAAGAGAGTCGTGCGCACACTTTTATCCCTTTCATTTTACTTCTCTCTCTTTCCTGCGTAATATTCGCAATCCAAAATCCCTCTCCGTCTCTCTCACCTTTATTTTTTACCATTCACTGTATTTCTCTGTTTTTTCACCTTCTTTTAGCTTGTCTTGCTGGCTGGATTCCTAAAAAACTGTCGGTGGAAGGAGCTTCAACCTTAACCTCAGAGTTCATTTTTCCCCATTTTCTGTTTTCAAACTCCACCATAGATTTTTCCTAGAGAGAGAAATAGAAATACAAAAATAAAGGGGCAAAGAATCGCTTTGTATACAAGCCATTAATTAAAGCTTTGTGAAGCCCAATAACCTTTCTCTCTATATACTCTCTCTCTCTCTCTCTCCATCCATTATTCTACAACTTTATCAGGAGAGAGGGGAGCTGATTTCTTCAAACCCAGAAGAAGAAGGAAAAGAAGAGCCAACGGCCATGGCGGAATCAAGCGATTCCGTTTCCGTAGATATAGAAACCATCTATCTTGGCGGAAAGGTTCTTTTTTTATATACACATTTGATTATTTTATGCATAATTTGATGATGGGTTGGTTTTGTAATTGAGTTTCCTGAATTTGTAATGCATAAAAATTTTATATTTGGGAGAAAATAAGAAGGCTCTTTTGATCATTTCCTGTTTTTTTTGTCAAATAATTTATCTTTTTGTTATAATTGAAGCTCTCATGTAATGATTTTGGTTGTTTTATAGGTTTGCAATTGTGTATCTGGGTTTAAAAGTTGTTGAATTTGATGAATATTTCTCTACAAATCTGTTTATTACTGATTTCTTGATTTAAAATTTTGAATTTCTTTATGATTATTATTATTTGCAATAACTAGGCTTTGGATGTCATGTTTTAATTATTTAGAGGTGTGAGTTAATCTTGTCAGGGTTTGATGTTTAGCAGTTTTATTGGTGATTATAACATTTCTTTGCTATTTTCTGTTCTGTTTACTTTTGTTCTTGTGGACGATTAAATTCGAGGTATTGTCTCATCTGGGAAAGTATATGACCATAATGTGAATTGTATATTATTCAACTTTGGACTATTCTTTTTGACAAATTCTTTGTTCTGGGTAAGTTTATGGGAAAAGTGGGTAAGAGAATTCATCTGTTGTTATTAGTTATAGTTGGTTGGTAAGGTTTATGATTCATCAATTGCTATTGGTGAAAGTTTCGCCGAATCATCTGAAGTTCCTTGTGACATTACACCTGTCAAGTTGCTTTCTTTGGTTATTTTATCAACATAACGTGGGTGTTACTTTGTGCACTATGTGTTGTTCTTCTAACTGGTTAGGAAGTTACAATCATTGCATTATTATTCTTCCATCTGTCAGGTTATATTATTCGTCCTTGGACCCACACTTTTCTTTAAGCTGGACTGCAGTAGTTGGGACAGCTTAAAAAAGCCATATTTTGTTTGGCCCATTTTACCTGCTTCTTGATACATATATTCTAGGAGTTCTAATCTGTTACTTTTGTTAAGATTTGTATTTTTCACCTGCTGTCCATGGCTAGTACTTGAACTGAATGGTATGTTGTTTAACAAAAGTGTTTGATGGTACATTTTGCCTGTTATTCTGTTTTTACGGTTCCCTGGAAGACGACTTATTGTTGACTTTGTATTAAGTGATTTCATTTGTACGAGAGTTGAAAACATGACACGTACTTTTTTGTGCAGGAACATATTGTAAGAACTGGCCGTGGCTCTGTATCTGTTATAGTGTATGGAGATCAAGACAAGCCTGCACTAATCACTTATCCTGATTTAGCTCTAAACCGTGAGTGATAACTTTGTTCTCTACAAATTGAAATTCTAATTGCATTTAATGAAAGAAGAAACTATGACAAGTTTTATTTGTGTTAATATATACATTTTCCTTTTACAGATGTGTCTTGCTTCCAAGGATTGTTCTTTTGTCCAGAAGCAGCTTCTCTACTGCTGCATAATTTTTGTATTTATCACATTAGTCCTCCAGGACATGAGGTCAGTAAAAAGCTTACTTGTCGTGGTACTTCATTAAAGCTCATGAAACAATTTCTTACTTAAATGGATTTAATATTTCACATTATGCTGTCACTCACAATTTCTCGGCCTTCAACAAGAGTTCCTGCAGTTGGGAGCGGCAGCACTATGTTCAGATGATTCAGTGCCCTCAGTTGATGACTTAGCTGATCAAATCCTTGAAGTACTAAATTATTTTGGGTACTAACTGGACTACAACCTAAGACATTGTTTTTCACACTTTCAGCTTCTTCCGTCATTTTTCCCCCTAATGAATTGGAACCTGTCTCTAAAATATTGCATAACGTTCAGGCTGGGTGCTGTGATGTGTATGGGGGTAACATCGGGAGCTTATATCCTTACCTTGTTCGCTGTATGTTTCCTTGTAATGAATGTTTAAATTTACGGTTTGATGGTATGCTGTTCAGTTTTACTAACTAAGAATTTTATTAACAGTTGAAATACAGGGAGCGAGTCCTGGGTTTGATCCTCGTCTCTCCACTATGCAGAGAACCCTCTTGGACAGAATGGTTATGCAACAAGGTTGACCTTCTAACCTATCTATTTGTTTGTAGTGTTCCTAATGCAACTCTTCATATTTAGGCTAAAATTGTTTGTAACGTGTAGGTGATGTCAAATTTGCTATACTTCTATGGCATGTGTAATCTGCTAAAAGAGTGCTTACTTTATCGCTATTTCAGCAAGGTATGGATATATTTCAAATTAGTAAGGATTTTTGTTGCCTACTTATTGCCTTCTAACAAGTAACATCCCCTCTCTCTTCACTCAACAATTGACTACTTGTATCAGGAAGTTCGGGGTGGCGCTGATATTCCGGAATCCGATATTGTTGAAGCTTGCCGAAGGGTTAGTTATTTGATTCTTTTAGACCTACTTCTAGCTTGGATCAGATTCACTTCACACCATGTACTTCTTTAGAGATATCTGAATCTTAATAATTTACATGTCATCCTTTTGTTTACATTTCTTCAGTTGCTAGATGAGAGGCAGAGCATAAATGTCTTGCGATTTCTTCAAGCTATTGATGGGTAAAGAAGATTAAGCATTTTATGCTTTTACGCAAGCACTATAGTTAATCTGACGATTTAAAAATGACAAAAAATTCCTTTGCCAATGAACAGGAGACCTAACATTACGGAGGGGTTGAAGTCATTAAAATGTCGAACACTAATTTTTGTTGGTGATAATTCGCCTTTCTATGCCGAGGCTCTGCACATGACAGCAAAACTGGATAGAAGATATTGTGCCTTAGTGGAGGTATGTTTTTTAGATTTTGTTTTGGCATTGGATTGAATGTGTCAAGATTAAAGTTTTAGCTTCTAATGCATATAAGCATGAAAGATCCTCGTTGGTCCATTCGTTGTTTTGTTACCTGGTATAGAAAAAATGTTTCAGAACAATCTCAGGTTTTCATGTTTAATTAACAATTATGCGAGGACTATCCCATCCAAGTTAACCTGATTGTGTTCGATTAAAATGATTCTTACGCTTATTTTCCCTTTTGACAGCTGAGATCTTGTTTGCAATGCCTGATGACATTAAACTTAATAGAAGGTAGAAGCTTCGATATATTCTGTGTTTTAAGACGGGGATGAAATTTTTGCAGGTACAATCTTGTGGATCAATGGTAACGGAGGAGCAGCCACTTGCAATGTTAGTACCAATGGAGTACTTCCTTATGGGGTATGGAATGTACCGACCCAGCCAGTTTTCTGGCAGTCCGCGGAGTCCTCTAAGCCCGTCGTGTATATCACCGGAGCTTCTATCTCCAGAAAGCATGGGATTGAAACTAAAACCAATCAAGACTCGGATATAACCAGCATCTCATCTCCAAGTGAATGAAGGAGCCTGTTGTTTGCCGGATTCCGGATCATACAATGTATAAATTGATAAATCCATATAGTTTTTGCAATTTTCCCCCCATCTTATTTATTTTTTCTTGTGTATTTTGTTGCATAATTGTGGGAGAAAAGTGGGGTAGATAAAGGGGTGGTTGTAGATAAAATAGGAAGAAATTATTTTAATGTTGTTAGGGGATACAAATAGGGAATTCATTCATTTGTAGTATTCGGTCATAAAAGGCCCCTTTGAGTTGTAAAATCTTGGAAGGAGGCTTTTATATAATAAGACTATGACCAACGGTGAATAATAACTCTTCTTTCTTTAGATTGTATTTTTCTTCCAAAATACTAAGTTCTCTTTTTTTTTTTTTTGAAGCCCGGATGGGCGGTTGCCCCATAAGGGGAGAAGATAACCCTAGAAAGGGAGACAATTAAAGCTTGCCCCATGTATGGGGAGAGTATCGAACTCAAGATCTCTTGATCGTGGGCAGATTCTTGCCCCACTGGGCTAAGGGACCTTTGATAAATACTAAGTTCTCAAGGTGTGGGTAAAAGGTCTAATTATACTTTCTTTTTTTGAGATTTTTTTTAACTTCTTTTAATTAACGCAAGTTAAACCTTATGTTTTCTCTTGAATTCACCCAAAAAAAAAATAAAAAAAAAAAAATTAACGAAAAGGAATACAAATCCGAGTAGAATCACCATTATGAGTAAATCCTAAACCTAACTTATTACTCACCACATCTTAAAACATTTATAACATTTGAACTTTTTACACGGATTATTTTTTTTAAAAAAAATAATAAGAGTCAAATTAAAAGACTAATATATCTTCATTAATTATTCATTGAAAATTGAATAATAGTTAGAAAAAGAATAAAAATAAGCGTAAAAATAGTAAAAGTTTATTAAATGTTCATTGATATTGCAAATATTAACATTATTTTGGAAAAAAGTTAAAATCCAAATATTTATGCTATTTTGAGATAGAGAAAGTAGTTATTAGTCTTGTACCAATGCCCCTCTCACAATTGTAGAAATATTTTACTTATTGACTGTATTTACACTCGAAAATATGTGAACCAAATCAATAGGTCAAGATAAGTGTGAGAATAGTTGATAATGCAGTGGGGGATCATTCTTTCATATATTTTGTTAATCTAGAAATTTATACATAATTACAAATATAGAATAAAAGAATTATAATTAATAAATAAGAGATTATATCTCTCTCTAACTTGATAACTCTAAATTACGAGGTTAATATGTCTCGTAGAGAATTTTTCCCATCAGCTGCCAATTGTATATATTATTAGTATTATTGTATATTAATGATGAGAATCTATTAGCAAATGAAACTCTCAAGACCAAACAACTCCTCCTATAAGTACCCCTCCAACCCCCTCCATTTCCTTCCCCCCCATTCTCCTCCTCTCCCTCCTCATTCCTAGGAGCTCATCCTTCTTCCATTTCTACTCTCTGTGGATTGCTTCTGCTAACCCCAAAATCCATAAGCAAAGCAATCATCACTCAAGCCTAAACTCTCCTCCTTTCTTCTCCTCTCCTCATTATCTCAACCTTATAAATTCAACAAAAAAAAAACACACACACACACAAATATATATTATTATAATAATAACATAAAAACAGTAAAATTAATACTCCACCTCACAAAATGATGAATCACAATCAGCCCAAATCCAAGTTTGTATTATCAGCCACAGAGGCTGGATCTATGGTCCATTCATTAGGCCTTCCTTCCATCCTCCACCTTCTTGCTGCCCTTGTTCAACCAGCCCAGTCTCTTGCTCGCCCACCCATCTCCAATTTCCCTGTCGGCGCCGTCGGATTAGGATCCGACGGTCGTGTTTTCTTGGGTGTCAATCTTGAATTTCCAGGCTTACCCTTGAACAATTCTGTACACGCAGAACAATTTCTCCTCACAAATCTTGCTGTCCATAAATGCCCTGGTCTCGTTTATCTTGCTGTTTCCGCAGCCCCTTGTGGCCACTGTCGCCAGTTTATGCAAGAACTCCGGTATTCATCGTCTTTACAAATCTTTATAACCTCACAACCGCCTTCTCTGCATCAAAATCTTGAAAATGGCCTCGGAAATGGGGATAAATTAATCGATTTTAAGCCCTTATCTGAATTCTTACTGAGCCCATTTGGTCCTAGTGATCTTTTAGATAAAAATTCTCCTTTGCTTTTAGAGCCCCACGAGAATGGCTTGTGTTTGAAATCAGAAATTCGACCAAATTTATGTAATGGGGAAGCAAAAAGATTGGATCTTTATGAGAATTTTGGGAAAATAGGCAATGGGTTTTGTGATAAATTTGAAAAAAATGAAACCCTTTTGAAGATGGCTGCATTAGAGGGTGCTAACAATTCTCATGCACCATATAGTGGATGTCCTTCAGGGGTAGCATTGATGGATTGTGATGGGAAGGTGTATAAGGGGTCATATTCTGAGTCTGCTGCATATAATCCAAGTTTAGGACCTGTGCAGGCGGCATTGGTGGCCTATATTGCCGGTGGAGGCGGTGGATATGAGAGGATTGTGGCGGCGGCTTTGGTGGAGAAAGAAGGTGCAAATGTTATTCAGGAAGATACTGCTAAGTTACTCTTGAAGAAGGTTTCTCCTAAATGTGAATTCAGGGTATTTCATTGCAGCTCTGATGATGAGAATTGAAATGTTAAAAATGTCTTAAAATTTATGTGAGTAAAAAATGTATCTGCTTGTTTGATCGGTTTTTACATTTGTAGATTCCGCAAGGGAAAGTTATATGGAAAGATGAAGCAATAATTGAATCAAGTTCTTGGCCTTCTTTTTTCATTTTGTTTTTCCATTTTCACTAGTCTTATTTTGTCTTTTTGTATAGAGCCATATTTGATTGCTAGATGAATATTTTACATGATTAATACTACATGATTCTAGTATCAGTCTACTGAGGAAATAACTTTCTGTTATTAAAATTATTGTGCTTATATATAATTATTGGGATCATTCGAATTAGCAACATTTTTAGGTAGAAATGAAGGTATCTGCATCAGCTATTCACCTAATTCAGAATTATCTCTTAAGCACGGCTAATGCTCGTACACGTAAAGCATGAGTCGGTATCATGGATTATGACCTTGCTGCTAAATTTTGTCTTGGTTTTCTTTCTTTACCAATCCATTAAGAGTTGTTTGTGGCTGTATGCCATACTTGTATCTGCATCATGATTGAATGATTTGTATAGTTTTGCAGGACAAATCTTTGGTGTTGACATCAAGTTTTGTTTATACACTAAATTACTATTAGTATCATATTTGTACAATTTGCGGTGAATATCCCTTGTAACTTGATCCCTTTTTCCTTTCTCTTTCACCTTTATTTTCCTTGTTATTCTTTGTAATCAGCTTTTGCACGAAAACATGTTTAAAGGAAGATAAGTGTTGGTCTTTGTTTACTTGCCTACCATTCATAGTTGTGTGCTGATTGATTGGTGATAACAGTAGTCTGATCTGGAACTCCAATATAAGCAACTTTTTTTCAAAAGCTATTTGTATTTTCTTGTTTGATTACAGCAAAACCTACCCACTTATGGGAGAGTATATGATTGCTAATTTGTTAGTATTACTAAATTGACTTGTAAAGGGTAAGTGGGAGGGCAATAATACAGAAAAGAATTGCATAAAAAGTTTGCTTACGTTGGGATGGTGTCGAGTTCATCAGAGAAGTTGATTACAGTCGAATAGATGAATTAGCAAAGTGTTTGAAGACACTGGACCTTGAGATTTTCGGGTTTTTAAAGTTGTCGATTGCCTGATCATACTATAGAAGATGAGAATTATTTGGGGTAATAGGTACTGGTAAACGATGAATGTGGAAAGAAACTGGGAGAGTTCTTTACGTTTATCTCAACTTTTTAACATTCATTGAATCAACTTCTTGCTCTATACTGCTCTGCTTTTACCACTTGCTTTCTTGATTCCACTTTGAACATTTGACTTGACATTCATTGAAGAAGAGGCCAAGGAAAGTTTTGTTGTAAAGTGATAGCGTTTATCAACTTTAAAAAGCAATTAGAAAAAGATGTATATAGTAAATTGCAATTAAAGTAAAGGGTAATACTCTGTTAGCTGATTTTTTTTGTTGTTAACAAAATTCTTTAAACACACTCTTTAGACTAAGAACCAAGCAGATGCCAGGACGGCGAAGAGAATGAGAGAAACAGGGTGCCATAGAAGGCTGAGGAAGAGAACAGATATGACTATGATGGCATAATTCATGTGGAAATAGGAAATGTTTGAGTTGGCACGCGAAAGTGTGTCTTGAAAGCTTTGGGGTAATGAAAGAGAGGCCATTTCTTGCCATGGCCGGCGTTTGCCTAGATCTGATGATCTGAACCATATCTCCGACGATGTTGTTGCTGCTGGAATTGTCCCATATGTTGTCATTTAGTTCGGAGAAAATTTTACAAGAGAATATGGAAAATTTTATAAATGAAACAAGAGAAACTATAGGTTAAAGGCTGTAAAATGAAAGTGTGTTGTTAGGGTATTTTTTTTTAATTTTAGTTCACAGGAGGTCCTAATTGTCTGGGAAAATTTAACGGTCATTGAGATCCAAACACGTTTCACCTCTAATTCCAAATTCTAAAACACAATGCAAGAGCAACAAAATCACATAAGACAATGTTTTGTTCCATTCGAAGAATTTCATCTGTACAAAGTAAGGAAATTCTGCACAATTTCTTAGAAGCATCACCATGCTATTGAGGATAATATCAGGAAATATCTGCATATACAACTGAAAATTCGTGCTTACTAAGGTGACCTTTTATAAGTTTGATTAGTTCATGTAACAGATTTCTCAGGTTGAACATGGTATTAAATGCTTGGATCAATAACCCACAACCATTCCTTAAAAGGTGACTAGGAGGATAAAATCTGATGAAACCTTAACAACCAAGAATCCCCAATATGAACTATACAACTTTCCAGTTTATTACTTCACAATGACATCAAGTGAAAGTGCTCCTAAAGTGATGTCCCTGTCATGAGTTTAGGGTCAGCCCAGAGTGGAGGTTCAAGGGTTATAACGGATGACACTCAGCATGCAATGAGGATGGTGGACTAAAGGCAAATTATTTTGATTCCAGTATTGAACGAGTCTGGACCATCGGGTCATTAAATCCTACGGCTGAAATAGTTGTTCAGGAACAACAATACTGACAGAAACGGACTGAAGGCAAACAGAAACATGCCGGGCAAACCTAAACCAGTCAATGGGATGGATGCCATTCAAATAATCAAAAAGGTTGGTGACTGAACATTTGAATCTGAATGCAACGGTGAACTATGGCATAGTGACAGCTAACTGAAGATGTATTTTAGCATACCCAACAATAAGACTACAGCACCAATATGTTACTAGAACCTGGATAGATATTAGTAGTAGATTGGTAGCATATGCACAAATATCTTATCATAGTGTCTTCTTATGCTCTACTTGATGGTGGGGGGCCGGGCACCTCTCCTCGCATCACCTTCCAAGGCCCGCCATAGAACTTTGGTTTCATCAAGGGTACTGCTTCTCCTGGGTGCTCTTCCCAATATTTCTCCTGATAAACAAGAAAATTTTATGACTCATTAATTAGAGTAAGAGCAGCAAAGAAGGAAGTGAAACTAGCCGAAATTGAGTGTTTACAGAGAATCAGGACTTTGGGATAATACATCAATCCATGGTGATAACCGGAAGCAAGCCTTCTAAGTTAAGGGCTTAAATCCAATCTATCGCATGCTCCTCAATCTATATAGAGGCTGGATTATCTATTTCTACCTTCCAGAAGTTATTGAATGTGAAAACAGTTGCCAGAGTCCAGAAAATCAGAAGTTATGTACAATGGAAGACTATCCAACAACATATCTAGAATATGACCAAAAAAGGCATAGCAACTTAAGCTATATATTGTGATGAACAAGAAGAGCCAGACAAGTGTAGAAAAGCTGGTGATACAGATGACATAAACAAACCAAGCTGAAACTAGAAGGTGCTAAACGGCAGCTATATCAACATAAAGCACCTAAATTTCTCACGCAATCCTATCTGGAACCCAAAAACAAAGTAATGGAAATATGATTAAACATGAATTAGCTGCTTCCAGAATACCTTATAGAGTTGCTCAGTAATAGCTGATCCAATAACCCCCGTGTAAAATGCAAAGATATATATCGTAACTAGGGGAGTAAAAGATTTGGGACGTCTATATGGCTCAACCATATCCCATAGAATTGTCTTTTCCCACTTGTTGTGTAAATAGTCCGCATACTTTCTCCACAAGTAGCTCGCCATTTTCAAGATATCCTTCCTACAAAAGCTGCAGCAGCATTATCAATATCCATTAAAAATAAAAAGACATAGGTTCTCAAAGATAACAAAGAGCAAAAAGCATCTCATAATCTAATCACGTGCCAAAGAAGTAAGGTCAACTCATAGGCTTACGCTGGCTTACAGATTCAAGCTGGAAACAGAAAATGAGGTCAAAATCACACTTCTAAGTAAACGAATTTAAAACAACTTAGCAAATAAACTGGATACTGGTAATTGTGTAAACAAACGAAAGAGGTAGGAAATATAGTGCAACAGAACTCTTCTATGACAAGGTTGGTAAGATGCTAGCTGTACAGAGCCCTTATAGATGCAAGGAGAGGGCTTTTTCCCTGCATAGCGGATATTTGAAGATTTGTTTCACCAATGACAGCATTTGGGAATTGAATTATTGAAGTTCAACTAGGTGTCAATGTGTCATACAATGGACTAACCATCACTATGGCTTTTGATACCCTCTTGATTTAGTACTATTACTTATTCAGGTTCACTCCCAAGCAGACCATCCAGTATTGATTAAATGAGACTCAAATGTTACAATAGAGTATTCATTCTATTCCAAATCTCCAACCATCATGGAGTATCTATAACCATCAAAAGACACAAACCAAATAATTATCCGCAGATAAAAACCCATATATGATTTCAACTAATAGCTCCTAAAAGTTCCAACCTTTACATCGTTCAGGCATTTCATCGAACACTTTGTTTGCATGAGAAGGTGAATAAGAAATTCTACTAAAACAAGTCCCTCTTTCTTCCTTTCCGTAAAACATTAGAAGCACTTATAGTTCTAGTAGATGCAATTAACGCCCAGAAATCAAAATATTTCGTAATTTCCCAAGAAAAAACAAGAGGGTTTTCAATCAAAGAAGATCCAAAGTCATGAGCATTTAGAAGCTTCAGCTGAACGAGAAGCAAAAAGAACAAGGGAATGCAGATGAATTCATTTACCGGTCGGTTCCGCACCAGCGCTTACAGGCGACTGCTGTAACCCAGTGCTGCAATGGGTTCCAGATTCATAAGCGTGCTAATATTTCCCCGCTTTTCGTATTACTACAACTATTCCCTCAGGTTGCTTTCAAGTTTGGAATTTGGTTTCCATTTTGTACTAGTACCGTCACAAATGAAATATTAATATTTGACTTTTACCATCATTTAAAAAAATGTAGTTTGATTAAAATTAAATTACCACAATATCCTCATTCATTGATCCTAACGGTAAAACTCATAAATTAGTGGAGTTTGCATCCTGTAAATTTATGAGGTTAGTTATGAGAGTTAAAGGAGAAAATATATACATTTTGAGAAATTAGACATTAATTTTAGGACAAATTATAATAAAAATAAAGACGAAAAGAGTATTATTTTTCAATAAAAAATGAGAAATCCATTATTTCTACTAAAAAAAATCGAGTTTTTATTCATAGCCAAAACTTTTAATAACAAAATTTCTACCTATTAAATTATTTTCGTGTTTTTGACAATTTAACAAAAGCTTTGTGATTTCAGATTAAGAGTGCATCCAAAAACTAATTTTCTTGTAAGAAAAATGGGAGGGAATAAAGTGAAAAAGACAATAGTATTCTTAGCTTTGGTGAAAAATGAGTGGATGATCGTAGATTTTGTTCCAAAACAACGTGTTTTGATTAATTTGTCAAAATCGTAACCTTGACAAAAGTTCATGTGCAGAATTATTGTAAATAAAAGTTTCGACCAAAAATACAAATCTCAAAATAATTGTTGGATGAAAATAGTGATTTTTTCTCAAACATATGTGATAGAACTAAAAAAAACCTATCGTGATAAAAAGTAGTTCACTGTCACTATATTTCAATTTAGGTTGACCCGAGTAGTAAGTAGGGATGGCAATAGGGTATATCGGGCGGGTATCTCAATAACCAATTCTGCCTCGCACAGGTGACCCATCGGCCGCCCCGCCCCGCTCCAGTGACCCATCACGGATCAAGAAATCTCTCCCCGCCCTGCCCCGTCATATTTTTTTTAAAAAAAGAAATCATTAATTTTATCATAAAAATAGAGTGTCCAACAAGTATAATTAGTACATTTTATCCCAAATCAATTCTCAAACAAGTACAATTAGTATATTAAAATAAAAATTAAACATGATTAGGTATAATAATAATATTATAATAACATAATATAAATGGGGCAAAATGGGGCGGGGGCAGGGCGGGCACGAAATCCATGCCCGATCTGCCCTGTTCGCGGGGCGGGTCTGATCTGTCCCCGCCCCATTCTCTTCACGGGACAGGACGGGTCTACTCAAAAAGATGATGGGGCAAGGCGGTTCACGGGTGAAATTGCCATCACTAAGTAAGAGCTCTCGCCCCTTAAACAAATGGTTGAGAGTGTTCAATGAGTGAGATTATTCAAGAACACTATGTAACAGTATACAAAAAAAAAAATTTGCTAAGTAAAATATTAATCAATTAAATTACATTTCTATTAAATTGATGAACATTATAAATACACCATGCAATGATAAAGCATATGTGAAACAATAATAGCTCTGTATCATTCTTCAAAGCTAGAAAAATGCAGATATACAGCAGTGGCTATATATGTATAAACCTAAAATGGTTGCTTGAAAGCTCCAGATTAAAAGAAGTGCTAAGTTGACGACGACTCTGCAAGCTTGTCTTTCGGTGCAGAAACTGCTTCAAGAAGATCTCCCACACCTTTGGGAGGACCTATGCTGCACCTAGCTGTGTTATGTAGTTCAATCGCGTCCTTTATTTTCTGAAACTGCATACGGTTTTGGAGATGATAAAGGTTAATTTCCCCGCGAGTATCAAATTTTTGCCACAAGGAGTAAATAACCAATTTGAACCTCGTACGCGACTTACTTTTACTATATAACACAAATGCATTAAAGATCTCATTCTTTAAAACTTTCTCACTAAAAAGAATAAACAATATGCTTCCCCCGAACAACCCCCAAGAAGAATAAATGAAAAGTTCTCAGTAGAAGAAAATAGATCATGTTTTAAAGTTTCTGTAATGGATAAAGGTAAGACTCATGCACAAAGCATTGGCTGGCTAAACCGTCTACTGAAGTTCGCAAAATCCTGAGTTCAAGATTGACAAACAAAAGTAAAAATGCGTAATTAGGAAACCGAGAGGGGAACTCTCCTATCAAGTAAAATTTTACTTACTTTGGCAAGTGAACAAGAGAAGGACTCTAGTTGTCCATCAGCTCCGCGGTAGAAATGGAAATAGGGAAGGACCTTTACATTTAAACTCTTGCACATGGGCTTATTCTCATCGAAATTGACTTTCAGGAATACGATTTCAGGGTGTTCCTCAGCAGTCTTGCAGAGCTGATCAAATGAATAAAAACTCGATCAGACAAAAATGTATTTGGAACGCAAAGCAAATAGCTCAAGAAAGATAAGTTTTATAAACATTGCAATGACCATGTAAATCAAACTTGCAAGAAGTACTTCTCTAGTGATCATTAATGAATTAGAAAATAAAGTGTTCGGATTCATAGTATGATCATAGCTAAATAAAATAAAACTAAAAACAGTTGAAGACCTTATAGAAAGTAAATTATACCTTTGGGAATAATGCTCGGCAAGAAGCACACCATGTTCCATAAAAATCAACTATAACTAGCTTGTCTCCAGCATCCCTTAGGGCATTCAAGAATTCTTGGGTAGAATGAATGTCAATCATATTTGGTCCGGCATTTCTTTCCCACCATTTTGGCTGCTCTCTTTGAGCAACAACAGCCTGTACCTGATGAATGTCCAACAAAAGTCACACGAACAACTTAGAAAGATGCTATAGCATATTCTCATACATACATAGTAGCAGCGCAACCAACTAGGGCATTCTAGCACCAACTACCAAGAACATTATCAACGAGACAAGAGACTTCGTCCTATCAATTTTTAATTGAGTTGTTTGACGAATTCGTAGTCATGGAAATACATGTAAAGCAACCAACAATGTGGGTTTCCCTAACAAAACTTTTACGAGCTAAATCCCATTAAGCCAATGGATGCAATTTCACATTACTACTAAGATGCATCATCTCATTCCTTCACAACAGATCAGTCCAAGACCGGACACCAATTCTTGGGGGGTCTAATTCTCATCCATTTCAGATATTTAACATATAGAAAGTTAACAGACAAAAAAAAATACAATGAACTACAAAGGAAAAAAATAATACTAACTCCATTATATAATATAAGTCGTTTAGCACATGTCCCGAAAATTAAGAAATAAAAAAGCAAGGTGTTATGTAAGTCAAAATATCAATATTAATCTCTTAAATAGGACTTGCATACCACTAATTCTATTTAAGAGAGTAGTATTGATATTTTGAGCAAAAAAATAATAATTTTTTTCTTCCCTAATTTTCGCTACATATCCTAAACGACTTAAATTATGGAATGGAGGGAGTAATAATCCGTTATTTGCTTCTCCTCTGCCAGATATGGAGAATTTAAAAGACAAGAAATGAACTGGTATACACATAATAAAGATTGCCATGATCTAATAGACAAAGAATGGAACTTTCTTTTTCATTCAATTACCATTACAAACCATATCCAAAAAATAAGAAGATATCAAATAAAACCTCGATCCCTTACCTTGAAAGATGTCAATGGCTTCCGGGGTCTAAATGTAATAATTGGCCAAACAAAATCACAAGAAATGGAAGAAGATTCCGAAAAGGAAACAACCCTTTTGCTGGGGGGAGCAATAGTTGGTCGAGAAGAGTTTAAAGATGAAGCAAATGAGGTATAAGGCAACCTAATCACATCAGCCATTCAAACAGGAAGAAAAAAAAACAGAGCACAAAAAAAAAACTCTAATCAGCCGCAGATTCTTTAGATTCTCTGGGTTGCTACAGAAACTGCAGGCCCTATTTTATACTGTCAAATTGGCAGCGCGCGGAGGGGTTAACATCAATAGGTAGGAAGAAGGCTTAGACTTTCCTCTTTGATACCAAGGGATTGGGATTGAGGAGTGTGAACATGGAAAGGGAAAATCTTGACCAGTGTGTGTCTGAAATATTTGTGTGATCCAGAATGAACCAATGTGAATTCTTTAGACATGTTTTTTTTAAAAAAAATTGTTAATCAAAATATCAATATTATGTATATGAGTCATATTTAATATAATAATATTAATATTTTGACTAATAAATTTTTTTTTCCCTTAATTTTCACTAAATATTTTGAAAGTCTTATACTATGAAATGGAGACTGTACTTTTTTTGTTATTTCAATATTGTGCAAAATAATTTTAAGCTGTTAAATCATTTTTATGAAGATTGAGATAGTTGCTTAAGAACAATCTCATGATTGATTGTGAATTACATTTTGGTATCATCAATAATTGATTATTAGGTTGTTTGATTTGATAATTTGAAAATAATCTTGTGATTAATTATTTGTGAACATTTATCTTAATTATCAAATTAGACGCGAATGATCAAATTGGTTTGTTATAGTGCGGATATAATAGTAGTTAAAAATAAAACGAGAGTCAAGGAGGCCGTAACTCAGTGAGGCAAGGCTCTATCCGTGACCAAGAGGTCACCCTCCCCCTACGTGAGGCAATGAAAATTCTTCTCCTCTAGTGAGAGAGAATTTAAGGTTGCAGACAAAAAAAATTAAAACGAGACGGTGTATATTATCATTAGAACTATTCAAATTTCCTTCTTGTTTCTTGAATATTATTTTCTTATTTTTGCCTTTTGCAGAAATAATGAAAATCTCCCCTCGAAGACTTGTCAATATTTGGTTGTTGTGCAGCATTTGGAAGGAAAAGTACATAATTTATTCTTTCTTTCTTTCTTTTATTTGGGTGAAAAACCACACATCAAAAGCCTATATTAACCCATACCAGTAACAGAAGACAGCACCTCCACAAGTTCATTACATACCATATTAGAAAAAGAATCATCATGGACATATCCTGCCACTAATTGGCTAACAAAAAGGGGAACAAATTAAAAAACTTGCAAGTCCATCCGCGCATGCATTTGCTTTCCTGTATACATGAGATATACTACTCTCCGGAATCTTCTCCAACAATACCCTACAATGATAGATAAGAGAAGACATGGGATGTACATCAATATTAGCACGAAGTAAAAAATTAATAACTATTTTAGCATCAATCTCAATTGCGAGTTTTTTTATTCTCAAATTATTTGCCAAGTTAAGTCCATCTCTCAACGCCCACAATTCCGTCACCGTGTTTGAGCATAACCCAATATTTCTAGCAAACCCTGACACCCAATCTCCATTGCAATTTCTTATCAATCCACCACATCCTCCTCGATTCGAGGATTACAAATGAGGATCCATCCACATTAAGCTTGTTCCAATCGCGAATCGGCTTTTTCCAAGAAACAATTCTTTCAGCAACGAGTATATTTGGGTTAGTTTTCTGTCTAGAATTTTTGTTCAGGAAATAGTGAACGTAAATGACTTATGAAAGAATATGTAAGGTTAGCGTGAAAATTTCTTTATGAAAGTGATATCTTTAGTTGGTTCTCTTTAAAAGGAAAAGTATTGTTTCCTTTATTTGAATCTAATACTTTCTTTTCTTTTTCTTTTTTCTTTTTTTAGGTCATAAAAAGGGAGTTCATTGAATTAAAATAGGATTATAAACACGCCTAGTGTAGCTTGCTCTAAAGGCGTCTAATGCTACTAATTGACTTACAACTTGGTTCAGCACATTATTGATAAAAGGGTAACCGAAATGGTAAAAAAAATATTGTGATGTAATAAGTCCACTAATTTTTTTTTTTGACGCCTAGCTGGGCGGAACCCCATAAGGGGAGAGTAGCAGCCTCATAAGAGGAGAAGAGATTAACCCTAGAAAGGGAGTCAAATTAAAGCATGTCTCATGCGCGGGGAGGGTATCGAACCCACGACCTCACAGTCGTGGGCAGGCCCTTGCCCCACTGGGCTAAGGAACATTTGATACACTAAATTGAATACAGGATTTTTAACACAGACAAGTTTTTTCTTCCTTTTTGTTATATGCACAGCCATTTCCTTCAATTTGCAGTAGTTCTTGCTAAATTGAACAACCTCAATGATCCATACAAAATACAAAAATAGCACATGAAAATGAACCAGAGATGAAGAATACGAAATAGCATGCATCAACAGGAACATTTTGTATGTAAAAACATCATATCATAATATTAATCATATCGGTGCTAGTTCTCCTTTACACATGCAACAAATCATAGCACTCGTGTAATGTGGCAACAAGAAGCGATTCAATTATCAGTACATTGCCAAGAAACATGCTACTGGTACGAGAACTCGTTACCTCGCATGAAGAATGTTCATTCAGCCATCAGCAAAAGGGCTCAACACAAGTCGAGACCCTTCAAGAGGCTTTTATGTTCAATGCCTAGGCAATAAAACCGATTCTGGAAATGATGCTGTCCCATTGTTAGATGCGCCTTGTATGTTGAGTATCTTAGTAACCAGATTGTATATCTGAACATTCTCAAAAGATGGAACTTTACGTCCCCTAGCAAATTGAGGTCCATGAGCGATAAAAATGGTTCTCATTGAGAAAATTGCATTATCATACCCATGTGCTCCTCCACATTCTTGGCTTTTCGTTTTCCTCTGTTCCACCTTAAATCCTTCCTCAATTAGACCAATAACAGGTGGAATTCGATCACTGTCTGAATAATGCAGCCGGCTAGGTAGCTCCTCCTTGATATAGACTTTCAATCTCTTCCCATTCACAACCTTATCAGATTGCAATCCTTCATTCATATTGGCCACAACATCCTTCGGGGATACTCCATAAGGAGGACGAATTGCGAGTAATGGAGTATAAGACTGCACCCACTCTTTTGGAATTTCGATCCATGGAGCTAAATCATCTAAAAAGATCAACTTTTTATCACAAGTACCTACCATCCCATGATCACCCACCATTATAATATTCACATCCTCAAAAACCCCTCTTTTTTCTAAACCATCAATCAGCCTCCCTATCATCTTATCAACCCTGGAAACCGCCTCCGTAATTTCAGGATCATCAGGCCCAACCTTGTGACCCTGGTGATCAGGGTCCTCAAAGTACAATGTAATAAACACAGGTATATCATCACTGGGAAAATCAAAGTACTTCAAAACAGTATCAACCCTATCTTCAAAAGGCACAGAATCATTATACTTCATACAAAAATTATCAGGACAATCCCAAGAACCTTTAGGTACCTCAGAACCGGGCCAGAAATAAGCTGCCGCCTGGAAACCATGATTCACCACAGTCTCCCAGAGTGGTTCCCCAAGCCACCATTTGGGCTCATGACTCTTCATAGTGAAAAAATCACCAGTCACAGGATCAAGAAAATAGTTATTTATAATTCCATGATAAGCTGGGTAAAGACCAGTGACTATTGAATAATGATTTGGAAAAGTTAGAGTTGGAAAAACTGGGATCAAACCCCTTTCAGCTTCAGTCCCATTATTAATCAATCTATCAATATTAGGTACATCAGTCTTGAATTGATACCCGAATCGAAACCCATCAGAGGAAATTAACAAAACAACTGGATGCTTTAGTTTCTTAAGAGGACGTGCGAATTCAGAACTCGATCGAGGGTCAAACGAGGGAGAGGAGAAGAAAAGGTAAAGCAAAGACTACAGCAGCAGACAAAGCAACACAAGTGGTAAGAATAAGAGAAGTGAAGAGAATTGTCTGTTTATTACCTTTTGATTGTTCAGTAGTAGTTGGATTAGGTTGTTCTTGATAATATTTGTTGGTGGTGGGAATAAGAATGATTTTCTCTTTCTCTTCAGGTGGTAAAAGAGATACAGAATCTGAATCCATTAGTCCCCTCTCTATGTATATCTCTGTTTGTAGAAAGAAAGAAGGAAAAAAAAACCAGATTTTTTTCAAGATTTTGTGATCTGGGCGGTAAGAACACAAATTGACAAAGCCCTCGATTTTGAATGGGTTGAAAGACAGGAAAGGTTGAATCTTTGGGGCAGGTTTCACCAGGGATTTTCAAGAATTTGATGAACTATGCTTTGATAGTACTACTCTCCCCAGCCTTCTCCTATTGGGGTTGGGTAGAGGGGAGAAGATTTGGAGAGTGGAGTGAAAAGGAAGGGAAGGAGTTGTTGGAAGTGGGGGAGATGGAGATGGAGATGGAAGGCACTTGGCGTGGAATTAGTTTATGGCTTGAAGCTTCAACCACCCTAAGTTTAGTGGGATTAAAGAAGTTGGGGGAAGAAGATTGCCCTTATTATGCGGAACAATTGTTATTTCGCATTGTAGAAAATGTGTTATACCGTTTGATTAAATAAATATTTTTAAGAAAAAATATATAATAACTATTTTTTTATTCAAATCGAAACTGTTGAATGAAATATTCAATTACCCTTCCTAATTCGCACACTATAAATATGGAGAAAAGGATGTTCCACATCATTGCTACATCGCAGAACATGGGGGCCAGGCTGTGGAATTTTTCTTCGATTCAGGCCGTTTGGCGAGTTGATTTGATTGGTCCGCTTTGATGTTTTGTTCACCAAAATATTGTTGTCTCCGAGTGGAACAATGGTAGTTTAATGACAATTTGGTCACTCAACTATAATTATAATTTGTCTATAGTGAATCTGTAGCTTTCAGTGGTAAGTTTTATTCTACTAGCTGGGACTTTTGAGTGCCGATTCCTCGTATCTTCCTCGTAGGATAATAAATTTTCCTCCTTGTGAGGCCAAACTCCCTCCCCAAGCATAGGGCATGCTACAATCTCCCTATCTAGGGTACTCTCCGCTCTTCCCCTTCGGAACAATCGCCTTCGGGCGTCAAAAAAAAACTATAATTTGTCTCTTTTGAATTTAAATATTTTTCATTTTTCTCTGAGAAAGACAAGAATTGCATAAAAAAACACAATAAATCTCAAAAAATTTACATAAAAAACGAATTATATTTATACACTTTATTCAATCTTAAAATAGTATACCACAGTCAAAAGTGTCATATAGCTACAGTGGCATGCCTCTTCCCACGATCGCGGGTGCTCGGCTCGACGCCTCCTTCGTACGGGGATAAATAATTTCCAACTCCTTCCTGTTAGGTCCAAAAAAAAAAATAGTATACCACAAAATTCACACAATATCATATCAAAATGACCAAATTGGATAATCACCTATGCGTTGCAAACGCCATGTTACAACTTAGGGACAGTGCATGCTTCGCCCCTTGATTTTGCCAGAGTTAAAGCATGCGCAAGTCAAGGGTTGTACATGGTTACTGGTCCGTGTTAAAATCCAAGGTGCATGTTAGGTGCCTTCCAGATATTCACAAAAACGTTACATGCATTTTCTAAATATGACACATCTTAGTCAGTGGCGGAGCCAGGATTTGAATTTAGGGGGGGACCGAACTAAAATTTTGCTTACGGTGTAAAATGATATATTTGAGGTAGAATTATATATTTTATTAGAAAAATTGAATTTAAACGACATATACAGAGTCTTAGATTAGCGGAAGAGGCCGGAATTTTTTTTTTATTCTTCATCAGCTCATCGAATGAGTTTTCTGCCCCGATTTTAACCCTAAATCGCTTAACATACATAACCGAGCTATTTTATTTACAAGGAGAAGTGGACCTATTTTTACTTAATTCTTTTTTGGCCCCAATGCGTAAATCTTCACTTTCACATCACAAGTCCATTCTTCCTTTTCCTTAAGCATTTTTGCAGCTCTTTTTATTCTCTTTTGCTTGATCTTTCTGCATGCAACTTGAAAGAACTTCACTGATCTTCATTTCTTCTACTAATCTTCAACATTGGTGGACCAAACGATTGTAAAAATTTCTAAATGGTATATTTCGGTGTGTATCATAAAATTCTTTGGGGGAAATGTAGTAGAAAAAAATCTATTTTTTTCTGAACAGTTGGATATATATACCTAGTATATAAAAAAATTGAAAATTCTTGGGGGGGTGCCCCTTGTATCCTCCGCCACTGATCTTAGTTCCTCAACATTTTGTACCATATAACAATGTCGGTTTAACAGCGGTTCTGTAAAACTTTCCCTTCAATCTTAGCGGTACATTACGATCACACAACACACATCTCCGTCAAGCTCTCCGTTCTTTTGAATAATAGAACAAAGATATCGAAAATACTCACTCTTTTGAATAATAGAACAATTTGCTTTGTAGTTCTACTAGTACTAAACTTACACTCCATATACTCTGTTTTACTTCAACTAATCCTAAAACCTTTAGATTCTAAGGTTTGTTTCCATACATCAAACTTGGCATTAACACCCATTTTGTCTCATCAATCAAAACTATATCATCGGAAAACAGCATGCACCACGGTAATGGATCTTGTATACACTGTGTCAATTCATCCATAACTATTGTAAACAGAAAATGACTAAGTGTTGAACCTTGATGCACCCTAATTGTAATAGGAAACTCTTCACTCATCCCGCCACAAACTCTGACACTGGTGTTGACTCCCTTATACATAACCTTAATAAGATCAATATACTTCTGAGATATACCTTTCGTAGACATTGCCCACCAAATTATCTCTCGGGGAACCTTATTGTAAGTCTTTTCCAAATCTATGAACACCATATGCAAGTCCTTCTCTCGCGCTCTATAACTCTCAATCAATTGTCTTAGTAGATGTATTACTTCCATGGTTGATCGTCAGGGCATAAAACCGAATTGGTTCTCTGAAATGCTCACAATCTTTCTCAACCTGTGCTCAATCACCCTTTCCCGCAACTTCATAGTATGGCTCATAAGCTTAATATCACGATAATTTGAACAATCTTGAACATCTCCTTTATTCTTGTATAATGGCACCAAAGTACTTTTCCTCCACTCCATTGTCATTTTCTCTCTAAGTATTTTATTAAAAATGTTAGTCAACCAGTCATATGAAGTGTCATTTTTTTTAACATAGGGAACTTCTTTGTTTTTTTTAACATGGGAACTAAACTATGACTACTCCCTAACTATAGGTAACAAATTGCAATAAATGCTAAAAATAAATGGTACTTTAATCCCTTGTTCAAAAATATACACTTAAGAATCATAATACCCTTAATCATAGTTTAGATAGTAAACAGTATATGTCTCTCAGTATTCACTTACAATTTATAATGACATTATTACCTATGTCAAAGTAAGTATATGATCAAATTTAACATGAACAATTACCAAATTTATAATAAATACGTGTATGCATTGGAGTAAGGATAAATTTGATTATATACTTACATCGTTGTGGATGGTAATGTCATTAACCATTATGTTGGTTATTTCTATGCTTTTTAACGATATTTAATTTACTACTTACATATTGACTAACAATTTTGTAGCTCTTAATTTTTTTTTTGGAAGTGCCAAAATACAAATACCTCTAACATAGACATAGAAATAGTAACAGGAATCGGGTAGCCAAAGTGGTAAGGCTACCCGGCCACGGGATGGAGGTCCTGTGGTCGATTCCCGTATCTCCCCTTGTGGGGCAAATAAATTCTCCTACTTGTGAGGCTAAATTCCCTCCCCAGGCATGGGGCATGCTACAATCTCCCTATCTAGGGTACTTTTCGCTCTTCTCCTTCGTGGGCAATCGCCTTCGGGAGTAAAAAAAAAAAGACATAGAAATAGTAAACTGCAATAAACTTTTATTTAAAAAGAACACCCTAATCAAGTGTTGATTATCGAATCGAATGATCTGACCATTATGAATAAAATAACTATTTTCACCTTAAAATAGCTATTTTATTTATACACTTGAGGAGAAAAAACACTTCCGCAAAAATGACTATTTCGCTACCGAACATTCCTATCAAAAGAACGATAAAAAAGAATACACTAGACTTGAAGGAAGTACAAGTCAAATTGAATCCGAATTTTGCTAATATGCTTATAGGGTTTATTTTAAATATATGTCCTTATAGTTTAATGGCCTCACATTATCTTTTATAAATAGTTTTTATATGCTATTTTTTTTTTTGAAGTCCGAATGGCGATTGTTCCATATAGGGGAGAGAGAATTGTCTTAGCCGAGGAGAAGATAACCCTAAAAAGAGAGAAGGTATCGAACCCACCTCAAGGTCGTGGGCAGGTGGCTGCCCCACTGGGTTAGGACACCTTGATATGCTCATTTTTAATTTTTGTTTTGTTGAGGTAGATCATTTTTAATTTGAAATGTCAAATAAATAATCCAACGACCCAATCTATACGTATGTATACTTTTAAAATTGGATCCAATGCTGATTGAACACGAATACCCTCCAAGGGCCCCTGCAACCGACGCCGTTACGAGTTGATCAAATTTAACACTTCTTCTTCTTCATTACCAGTTTCCCACTCCCAAGTCCAAAACGTTTCTCTTTGTTGGTTGCAGCCCCAATTCCTCAATCCCTAACCAAATCAGAAAAAAGGACCTTGATTTCCTTACCCTTTACTCAACAAATTCACTGAAGAAGAAGAAAAAGAAGTAACAAACAATGGCAGGTGGTTCATACATGACTATGAGCATGGGAGAAGCACACAGAAGAATAACGGATTACCTTAATCGCTTCTCCGATTCCGTTTCTGCTCAAAACGGAATTTCCTTCTCCCATCTCTTCTCCATCTCCTCCGATTCCCCTCTTCTTCTCTCCCTCGCCCACGCTCTCAACACCTTCCAGGTCCCCCCTCCTTCATTACCACTACTTTATATTTACCTTTTTTCATTTGCATTTAATTTTTGTTTTCTTTTTTTTTCCCACTGTATTTTAGCTATAGTTTGAACCCTTTTCAGATTAATGAGTAAGAAGAAAAGGGTCCTCATATTTTTCCATCAATAGCCGATTGTTTGTTTGGTGGCTTGGATAATGCTCATTTTTTTTTAAGGAAATCATCAGCAAGATTTGAACTTTGCTACTCAATTTCTTAATTTTTCTTTTGTAGTGTTTTCCCCTGTAATTTTAGTTATAATTTGGTCCCTTTTCAAATAGATTAATGAGTAAGAACAAAAGGGGCATAATCTTTTTCCTTCAACAGCTTATTATTTGTTTGGTGGCTGGGGTGATCAGTAGATAACTTGGATAATGCTTATGTGCGAAGGAAATCATCAGAAAGATAGGAACTTTGCTAGTCAAATCAAGGCTAACAATTATTTAGAGTGATTGTAAACAACTTGAATTTCATGGAGGTTGTGTTTTACTTCTACTTATTACTAAAAAGCATGTTCTTGTAGAAATAGGCTCCTTTGAGACCTTAAATTTGATGAAATACGAATTGGATTTCCCCCCCTATTTGAGTTGTATCTGTTATTTTTGCTTTTTGATTGAATTCCAACCAGTACACCCACTACTCTATTTCTTCATTCTTTTGCATTTAATTTGTGGTTTTATTGTTTTTCCCTGTATTTTAGTGGTGATTTGAACCCTTTTCAAATAGATTAATGAGTAAGAACAAAAGGGTTTTAATATTTTTCCTTCAATAGCTGATTATTTGTTTGGTGGCTTGGAAGTTCACTAGATAACATGGATAATGCTCATTTGTGAAGTGAATCATCAGTAAGATTGGAACTTTACTAGTTAAATCAAGGATGACAAATGACAATTATATATAGTGCTTGCTTGTAAATGCTTTTTGTTGTTGTACTTGTACTTATTACTAAAAGCATGTTCTCCTATGCCATAAGACTGAATTCTACACAACAGAGCCAGAAAAAGTTTGAAGATTTATAACTTGATTTAAAAATTTGTAATCTTGATAGAAAGAGTTCTGTAGAAGTTCCAAATGTGCTCCTTACAAAATATGATTATGTATACAAGTGATTTGACAAAGCACTTGGGTTGATGGTTTTTGTATGCAACAGGATGCTAACAGATTGATTAGACAATCAGATGAATACGCTCAGTATGCTGACATACTAGCTCCTATCTTCCGCACTCTGCAAAGTTACCATCTCAGGAACTTAGTTGAGTCATACCAGGCTTTCGAAAAAGCTGCTAAGTATGTTTACTTCGTTTGAATTTATATTTTTCTTTTGATAGTTTTTTTTCACTTAGACTGGGATCGCAGTGCTTTTATTCAGGAATTTCGTAATTGGGATTCAGCTTGGGCTTTGGAAGCACTGTATGTAATTGCCTATGAAATCCGGGTTCTTGCTGAGAAAGTAAGATTAGTACTTGTATCTTTGCTTTTAAATGCCCTTCTGGGCATAAAGATTCAGTACATAGAGATTTAGTTGTAATGTTTCAACAGATTGATGCTTCGCAAGCTGAATCATATTATTTGGAATTCAGGCAGACAGAGAATTGGCATCAAATGGGAAAACCCCAGAGAAACTGAAAGGTGCTGGTTCACTCCTCATGAAAGTGTTTAGTGCTCTTGCTGGGAAAGGTCCTAAACGTGTTGGGGCTCTGTATGTGACCTGCCAGCTCTTTAAAATATATTTCAAGCTTGGTACGGTTCATCTATGCCGCAGCGTTATACGAAGCATTGAAACTGCTCGAATTTTTGATTTCGAGGAATTTCCTGTTAGGGATAAAGTTACCTACATGTATTATACTGGCCGTTTGGAGGTCTACAATGAAAATTTTCCTGCTGCTGATCAGAAATTATCATATGCTTTGACACGTTGTGACGCTCGAAAAGAAGCAAATATAAGGTCTGTTCAGGAAACTTTTGTTTCTGTCTTTATAACTGATAAAAACTTGAAATTGATGGTATCCACAGTTAAAGGTTGAGTTATAAGTGATATCTTATTTATTACTCCCTCCATTCCTTAATATAAGACTTTCAGGACAAGTAGCAAAAATTAAAGAATCAAAATCCAAGGTATTTTGTTAATCAAATTCAAAATACTAATATTATTATCTTAAATAGAACTTGTATACCACTAATTCTATCTAAGAGAGTAATATTTATATTTTGATTAAAAAAAATCTTAATTTTTTCTTCCTTAATTTTCGCTACTTGTCCTGAAAGTCTTATATTTAGGAATGGAGGTAGTAGCTATCAAGATACCTGGGAAAAATTCGCTATGGGATGGTCCTTGTGGGTACCTGTGAGACATGAAGGTGGGACCTACTCTGCAGGTGGGTCCTGTCTAAAATTATGTGAGAGGAGTGTGGGGCCGGGGACTCATTGGGTCCGCCCCATGCCAGACTTTCCCAGATACCTGAATACCTTTTTATGTGTTGTTACCTTGCTTACTTAACTGGAGCATGCAGTTCTTTGTTTATCATACAGTAGTTCCTTGGAGATCTATTGTAGCTTGACCTCTTTTTATTAGTTGTGAGGTCCAGTTGTTATTTGATGTGGGCTTTGAACAGAGTTTGGCATTCTTTATTCTGGACAGTAAATTTCCATCCATGAAAAAGTTAAGTTTTAATAATGAAATTTTCTTTTTCACTTGGTGTAATGAAGAATGGATCTTCAGAACAGAGCACGTATATGTAACTTCCTTTGTGTGCTTGAAAGGCAGGCATTTTCAAGCATACTTTCCATGAGAATTAGGAATTGCAAGGTTGGAGTTAGGGGATAGGATAGTTTAACCTGTAGCTTCTCCTGTGAGTTTTCTTTGATACGAAATAGGCACCCCAAGATATGGTGAATCAAGAATCATTCTTTTCTTCAGTTTCTCCTCTTGAAAATATGACAAATTTTCCACATAGAGTCACATAGGTTGGCTTTTCAAGGGATATTTGGAACAGAATTTAAATATCATTTTCTGCTCGACCTTTATACAATATTGTGTTTATAACGAGAGAAAGCTTATCTTGTGTGGGTTGCTAAGATTTTGATGCCTGATTTATTGCGTTCAGAGACATTCTTATGATTAGAATCTTTATTCATGTCTTGCTTATTTTGTCATTTGGTGGTAACAGGATGATACTCAAATATTTAATACCTGTAAAGCTCTCAATAGGCATTTTGCCTAGTACACTGCTCCTTCAGAAATACAACCTAAATGAGGTATGCTTAATGATCACTGGTGATTCTCTGTCTCCCTCATGTTGGCTGTGAACAGAATACTTAAGATTACTCTTCCTTTGATTATCTGAAATTAGATTTTAATTAGGGCTGCTTGGCTGTACCTTGTCAGCACATAGTGATTAGAAACTAATTGAAATTTTGTTTACTGAACCCTAAGGCCAAATTGATCTGTTTTGTGGGAGGTAAAGCTCCCATAGTTTGGCCATTTTGACTCATATTTGAATATAATGAAAGTGGGATGATTCTACGAGAAACCTTAAATCCTCACTTATAGGTGGCCCTTGATTGGATATACTTTTGGTAATTTTCTTTTACGAAATACTCCTGTGCACCCGGCCAGATTTATGTTCATCTTCTGTTACTATATCCTTGTCTGATTTTTGTTTGAAT
Organism: Vinca minor; assembly: GCA_026122235.1. Taxonomy (NCBI): domain Eukaryota; kingdom Viridiplantae; phylum Streptophyta; class Magnoliopsida; order Gentianales; family Apocynaceae; genus Vinca; species Vinca minor. Next base: position 5,788,337 of record JAOCZM010000038.1, on the reverse strand, counting down.
TTCCTTCTCTGACATATTTTATCTGGGAAAATATGAATGATGCTAATGGACTCTATTTATTTCTCTACAGTACAGTAACATTGTGCTTGCTCTTAGAAGAGGTGACCTTCGACTTCTTCGGCATGGTCTCGAGGAATATGAAGACCGGTACGTTTCATGGATACTATTTCCCAGATCATTCTTTGGCATGTGTTGTGACAGTCTTCTAAAAACATTCACCTCTGCCTGACCAGATTCTTGAGATCGGGTGTATATCTTGTCCTCGAAAAGCTTGAGCTCCAGGTTTACCAGAGATTGTTGAAGAAGATGTAAGTCTCTATTTACCTGCAACTTCTATTTTCTTCAATTAAAGAGGTTCGCGAAGCACGAATGGTTATGAAACTTGTCCCGGTATTGCAGTTACAACATCCAAAGGCAAAAAGATCCGGCTAAAGCCCATCAAATAAAGTTGGAAGTTATTGCTAAAGCATTGAAATGGCTTGAGATGGATATGGATCTAGATGAGGTAATTTACCTCTCCCTATTGCAATCAATTCAGTCTTTTTCTTTTTTGGTGAATATTGCAATCAATTCAGTCATTATGCAGTGTTTGGCCTTTTAGTTTTGTATCTTCCCATAATGTTTGGCCTTTTACAAATTTTAAGGATTATTTTTCTAAAGTTACCTCACTTATAACTACAATTCTCTCATTCTATTATTTTAATGGAATTAGCAAAGGATATAATAGGAAAAACATCACATTAATCTATGCAAACAGTGTCATTCTTATATTGTGAAACGGAGGGAGTCGTATGCAGTGCTTTTCTTTTTCCCCCTTATCAAGTGCTTAGAGAAAAAAAGCTTGTTTCTTACGGTGCAACTGATTGCAGGTGGAATGCATAATGTCCATTCTGATATACAAAAATCTTGTCAAAGGATACTTCGCTCACAAGAGCAAGGTGGTGGTTTTAAGCAAACAAGATCCTTTCCCTAAATTGAATGGCAAGCCTGTTAATTCATAGAATGCTCCCTGGCCTTGTTTGATCTTGTTCTTGTTTATGGTTTTCTTGTTCTGTGAAATATGCCACAATCCTTCAACAAGAATGTTGTGCGTGTTTCTCCGAGAATTCTGGTTGCAGGGAGGGAACTCCACAGGAAGACTTGCTGAACAAATACCATCTATTTATGCTTCCAAGGGGATTCTGAGTTCCAACTCTGTTGATGATGTTAGGATGGGATTGTCCCTGAAAATGCTTTGAGGTGATCTCAGATTTCTGCCGAAATTTGAGTTATTCTACTGGAATGTGCATTGTTAAGGAATAACATTATTTTGCATTGGATTACATTACTGCAGATCTGATTAACAAGTAGTGTGTGTTTGGAGTAGCAAGTCTTTGTAAGAACTCGGTTGCAAAGCAGTCCAAAATATTTCATCGAATTGGATTCCGTTAAGATTTCTCAAGTACAATCTAAGTACTTGAACAGAAAGGTTTCTTGCAGAGTTATCTATAACGACATTTTAAATACTCCTCGTGACAAAATTTGATGCAATTTATAACTGCAAAATACTCTCGATAAATCACAAGAAATGGTATCACTTTAAATCAATTTCATCCTCCGACTTTCAGACCACGGCAATCCTTTGCCATCAATAAGGCAGAGTAAGATGCGATGGGGACCTTTGAATTTCAAATTTCATTTGCAGGTGGAAGTGCAGTTTCAACATTTGATGGCATTAGTATGTTGAAACCATCTGCAGCAGTAGATATGAGCATTCCTGGGATTTGCGAGTGCCAGTGCAGTTCTTTCAAGTCCTTCTGGCCCTGTTAAAAGTAAATTTTGTCGTTCGGCATACTGGAACGAGTAATATAAACATTTATGAGGAAGAAGAGAAAGATATAACCTGATGAACAAAAAGAAGTTGGGGCGGGAGATCTGTAGGGGCATCCACTCTCTCCTCCGTTTTTGCCTTGAATTCAGCTTCCTCTTCATCGTCTCTCTCTAAAGACAGGTCCCAAATTCTGTGCAATTAAGAGTCAAACAGTGAAACAAGCAACGTTGGTTGGAAAGGGCAGAAATATCTAAATTAGATCGTGCATATAAAGATATCGCACGTTAGTTGATTGTCTGATGATGAAACTGCCAACGTAGATGATTCATGGGGACTCCATTCAATAGATGTAATGGGATGCTTATGGTATTCAAAATGTGCCACAACAGCATCTCCATCCTGCATATTAGATGAAAAAGAGAGTACAAGTTAAAACGAAACTTGATTTCCATTTATCTGAAACAGGGTTATCACTTGTCACATTCTTTTTCATATTTTCTTATCGAACTTTCCATTAAGCCAGGGCATACAGAGATTATCCAAATTTTAATGTAGAAAAAGGCTATACGGCAAAGCATGCAAACTAAAATAAGAACACATATATCACTTCAATTGTCAAGCAGCAGCTGCACTTAAAAAATCCAACATTTTCCTACCTTCAGCATTCTAAGATCCCGAATAGAAAATGTTCCATCGTCACTCCCAGAAGCCATCATGCAGCTTGCCAGCCTAGTCCAAATTAAGGAGCATGTAAGCAAGGTGATAGGGTCGCCATATATTATACTCGTATATTGAGTAAGAGAAAAACTTCTAAAAACCTGTTCCATGAGATAACATTGACATCTGCTTTGTGTGCCTTTATAGATGCTGCAGGGGATTTTCCTAACCGAATATCCCATATAGCAATATTTCCATCCACAGAGCAAGATGCAAATACATAAGGTTCTGTTGGACTCCACTGCACAGAAACGATTAATGTAATTTTTTGTTCAGGAGAGAATCATGGAAGTAGAAATCTTACACCCGTTTCTACAATTTTCTTGATCACCAAAGTCTAAAGCTCTTTTGGATCCAATATCTGCTTCACAGACTTTTTAGTATTTACCTGTAAATCTTCTACACTTGCTGTGTGTCCAAGAAAGGGGGTCTTATCAACATTCCATGTTGAACCAGACGTTGGCTCCCAAAGATGAATACAATTCTTGCAGTCACCTAAGGATATGGAAACAACATCAAACCACGGAGAGGTCATTAACAGGGATAATCTATTATTTATTGCATGCCAGAACAAATGGGCAATATATAATACAGTACCTGAGATAAGCCTTCCAGTGACAAGAGGACTCCAGTCTATAGCATAGCCTTCATCTTTGTGGCCATACTTGACTAGAGGAGCTTGATTTGTAGCCTCGGGATCCCCATTGCTATTATCCTTGTCGGATCCAACCAGATCATTTAATTGAGAGCTAAAGTCCCAAATCTGCAAAGGCAAGATAAGAATTAAAAAACTGGGATGGCCTTCAAGGACCAAAGTATCTTTTCGATATAAAATCTTAAAGAAGGAACTTGATGTTCTTGAATTCATAATCTTCTTATACAATAAGTTAAGATGGTTCCAGACTTATGAATGTGTCAGAATTAGATGAAAAATAAGCAGTGTCGAGGTTCCAAAAGCATGTTTAACAGTCTTATCGTGGATGTTATGACTTAGATGTCTGTATAGATGCAAAGGAAAGATATCATATTAAACACAGTTCTTAATATATCTTTGCTGGCCAAGTAATTGAAAGTTTTTAAAGTCCCCCTGGTTCAGTCTTGATATATGTTCAGAAATACTTCACTTCTATCGCTGCACTAATACTCATAAAAATGCCATTAGCAAGAATCTGACCTGAACATGGCCAGTATCTGCCCATGAAGCACATATATGAGGATTCTGAGTCATTGCACGTATGCGGTTAACACCTCCTTCATGAGACACCTTTCGCAGCTGTTCGGTAAAATGATTTAAAAAATATTAGGCAGAGAAATGATACCGATTAGATAAAAGGAACATTTCATGGAAAATGAAATCCAAATGAGTATATAGAGATCGCAAAACCTGTAGAATTGGGGTCCCAGACACGCCGCTCTCCTCGTCTTCGTCTTCATCGCTGTCATCGCTACTATCATCATCCATATCCGAGGCATCAGTATTGGTTTTCTTTGGAACTAATGATTGTCTCTTCCCAGAAACATTAGATATTTTAAATATCCCAATAGAGTTCCATGAAGCTTTCTCAGCCTAAGAGAACAATAAAAACACAAAACAGTAAAAAGACAAGTTCCATAAAACAAGTCAAAATCACTTTCTCAAGCTAGAAACTCAAAGAAGCCAATAAGCAGCAATCTTGACTAAACAAAAAGATATATGCCAAGATAACAAAGGATTTTGCATTTAACAGCGACCTTACAAAATTGGCGATGCAAAATGATTGCTAAAAGAATAAATAATCAACAACCATTTAAAATCACTCTTCAAACAAAATTAGGAAAAGAAAAGAGCACATTAAGTCACCTGGGTTCCTGCAACGCAATAAACTGTATGGGAAAACTCCGTGCGAACCAAGCCCAACGAATCACGCAGGATATCAAAACTATCCAAAGACGGGAAACAAATTAATCTTCTAAAATACTAAACTCTCAAAAAATACAGAATTAACAACATTAAAACCAACTTCCACAAACTAAACATTTCCATAACCAAAAAAAAAGACTAACTTTAGCTTCATAAATCCCATCACAAAAAGGAAAAAGTCCCAAAAATACAAGGGTAAAAAAAAACATTCCACAGGAGCATTCAAAATTTAAGTTGACTCCCAATCTTCTAGTACACCCTAGTTTGTCTTAGTAAGAAAATGAGATTGCTCCGCATGTAACAACACTAAATTCACGGGCTTGGACCAATCACATTGCTCAACATGTGATAATTCCATTGATGTACTAGATAGTATACTAGAAGATAAAATTCTAAACTCTCAAAAAATACAGAATTAACATGTCAAATAATAATAAGAATAATAATAAAAAAAAGACAGTAACTTTAGTCTTACAAATTCCACAAAGCCCAAATAAATTGAATTAAATTTAAGCTTAAGAAAAAGTCCCAATAATCCAAGAATCGAAACAAAAACATTTAACCGAAACATTCGAGAATATAAGTTGGGGGATAGAAAGTACCTTAAACAGGGCCAGCCAATGTGGAAGGCATGAAGAGAGTTATAAGCAGAAGGATCACATTGAAGTTCTTCACCTTCTTCCAATTTATCAACACCTGGCTGCCATACTTTTGTTGGGAGTGATGGGATTACTTCATTTGATAATGATGATGATGACCCTTCTCCTTTTTTGGATCCCTTTTTATCAATTTTCAATACAGAAGCATAAAAGTATCAATTCAAATATTCTCTACAGACTATACAAGAATTGATAAGTTGAGAGAGTAAAAAAGATCAAACCTTGCTCTTCCGGTTAGCCTTCTTGGGATTCTTTATGCTCCGTACCATTTTTTTTTCTTTTTTCTTTTTTGGGATAGATTATGAGCAGGAGAAAAGTATGGTTTTGGTTTAGAGAGAGCGGTGAGGAATAGAGAATAGGGATGGTGGGTTGATGGGGGGTTTTGGGCTTTAGGCTTCGGAGGCGGCACCCAAATGGAAACACAAAGTGGGACGGGTCGGCTGGCCCTTTGTACAATTTGTATGCAATTCGGCTACGACGAATAACACCTTAATTTTCGAATGTGCGAGACAAATTTTGACCTCTTATGCGAGATATAATGATTTAAATTTATTTCAAAAGAACACTCATTCTTATGGTGAGAAAATCCTGAAAAAAGTTTTCACATCGCTTGAGAATAGATGTTCATCGAAAGAAGTACAAATGTTCATTTCAAATATATACCACAAATCTTGCATTCTATGACCAAAATTTATTCCGAACATGCAGAAACTCTTCAAGAAGGGGACAAGACGGGTCAGTTAAAACTCAACGGGTGTCAATAATAAGCGGTCAAATCGAGAATTATGGATCGACCAGAAACAATCGGGAAATAAGAAACAACTAGAAGGTACTGACGACCGAGAGGAGCAAATATGAAACAACCAAACGGGATAAACGTAAAGGTAAACAAAACTCCTAGACATCATGGACTTGTTCCACAATCAACTGATAAAGTATTATTAGGCCTTATTCTTTCCCCAACCATCATGATCTTCACGTGGGGTAAGTGGGATTCGGTCGGGGACAGGTTTTAGGCCCAAGGAAACAGATGGACATCCTGGAAAGAGGGAAAATGTGCAACTTCCACCTAGCTGAAGCAAGAGGAGTTTGCCCACATTCTCCATTATGGCAATGTCATGAGAGACATGTCCACTTCACCAAATCAAGGCCGAAATGAGCAGAATTCAAGACGGAAAAATTTAATAACGCATACTATGTTTCCTTAGACTAGGTTTCCCGCGTGATGGAGTTTTCACAATAACGCATACTATGTTTTAAGGTAGTCCGTTGGGCTCCGGACAGACTTTCTGCGTGATGAATTATTTCCAATAACACATACTTGGCTAAGTAAAAAAAAATTCAAGTGTAAAACATCTTGTAAAGAGAAATTTCAAGTGTGAATACGAGTTCGAACATTTAAGCTTTTTAACTCGACGTTCAACCGGAATTTTGGTGGCAACTTAATGTAATGAATCATGAACGTAGTTACATTTCTCTACATCTTCGATAATCTTTTCTTACATCCATACAAAAAGAATCAAGAAAAAAGGAAATTGATAAAAAAAAATGTTCTACAGTTCTGGATGATCATTAAGGCACTTCTTGATGATCTCATTTGCTTCCAAAGAAGCCTCGGGAACAGAGGTCTGATTACCATACTACTTTTCAAGTCCATATTTCCCCCGGTTAAATATTCATTCATCCATGTATTTCAATGTCTCGAATAAAGGTTCTTTTCCGCCTTTGTTGCATTTTCTGCAATACCGATTCACTGAATTAAAATGGATTTCACTTCATGATAAAGAATTGTAAAAAGAAAATTAGAGTTTCAGGAACTTAGAAATCCATTATTCCTTTGTGTTACATGATCATAAGAAGCAAATGCGAGTTAAACTGAAATGCTTGTGATACGCATACCTGGGATCCCTCTGCCTAGTGAGGAAAACAAGTAATCCGAAACCCACAACGACAGCAACCTTTATTGCCTGATAAGTACATCATAGAATTAGTTGCAGTAATGATTTTCTTCAGCAGTTGAGAAAATCAATCTAAAAGACTAAAACACCTCTCCAATTAAGTATTCTTAGCAATAAAGATTACAAGTTTAGAAAAGTTTGGTTTAACCTGTGCAACTAGTCCACCCGAGGCATTGCTCGAGGAGCTCTCTGACCTTGATTTTCTCAGGTTCTCAGTTTTATTACTATCCTCCTTCTCATGCTCAGTTCCATGCTTTGTAGAAACCTGAAAGTATTATAAATGAGATTCCCGTAATAATTGGCGTCAGAACCTATGCAAGCAGAAAAGTTTTAGGCATGCAAGGTAGGATACTAGTCCATGAGAGTGTTGCTGCTTTCTATAATGTTCCAGTTTGTAGAGTTAGTTTACTAAAGCAAAAAATGGTTCTTAAGTTTAACAGTTTGCAAACAGTAAGAAAATCATGAAGAAAAAACAAACTGCATAAGCAAATGATCCGCATTATGAGGCTATGAAGTTTATATGGGCTAACATGTATAACAGAATGCAGAATATCTTGGTATAAATTCTTAGGGTCTCCGAATTGTAATCTGGATCAGGAATATTCCACTATAAGGTTGTATTCTTCTCTTATTATAAAATAAATTTAAGATTGTTAAATAAGGAGTAAAACCATATACCATCCGAGTAATGCAAGAATGTTAAGTACCTTATCCACATGTCCAGACACAGAGGAATTCTCCTCTTTCTGCTGGGATCTAGAGGCAGTGTTGCGACTTCCGAGTAAATTCATTACTGTCTTACCTGCAGTTGTGATACACAAGTGTTTCCTGTCATTTGGGAATATCCACATTTCATACTTTTCAAAATCAAAAAGCTCCTCCTCCCTATATTCTAACGATTTTGATTCCCTACTGGAAGCTACTTGATCACTAATTTCAGCTGAACCCTCTTTTATTCTCCCTTCAACATATGAAGCGCTGCCAAAATCCTGGCGTTCGGTAGACAAACCAAGAGAACAAGATCTTCCAGAACTTTCATCAAGCTTGCTTCCAGAAATGCTACCTGATTTATCAATGGATGGTTTTTCCAAATCCGAAGATGATTCGGCCAATTCCTTGGAACTCGAGTCTCGCCTCTTTGACTCAGTGACTGCCGGAGTAGACTTCTCCAATCTATATGTCACCTCAGACGTTATATTGTCAACAAAACTTCTACCAGTGTCAATCTTCTCTCCACCTTTTCCTGTAGCATTCAAGTTCCCTGCAATAACTGGCTCGTGCCTTCCTGAGATCGGTTCTGCTGCTTCAGTAACAACTTTTGGGACAGAGTCGTTTGGGTAACCTCCTTTTCCAACTTTCCTTTCTTCAGGTTTAACAGCAGATGGTTTAATAGGGGATTTGAAATCCTGCTTGATCCAAATAGACCATATCTCTGAATCTTACATACAAAAGAAAACAAGTTTACAACTTCAAAAACATGCAGCAATATACAAGTTCTGGAGACTCAGTACCTGAGCTCGACTACTTTCAAAAGCACCAACTAATTTTCTCACTTTGCTAGGGATTTTCTCCGAAGGACCTTGCTGCTTTGATTTATCAACACGACCCTCCTTTGAAGAAACTGAAGTGCTCTTTGCGGCAACCTCTGGTCCAGAGTACTCCGACTTAGATGAAGCCTCCTGGCTAGAAACCGGTTTTAGACGAGTGTTAAGAAGTGATGACTGAACCTTGGAAAATCCCCGTTCATTAGTTTCATGGAGCTGTGCTTCAACCCCAAGGAACCTAGGAGCAGACATTGCCCTTTTCCACTTGTACATAGCCTTCTAAAAGAGGCGGCTTCACTGTTAGGGAAAAGTAAACTAAGGAATGGCTTAATATTTTTGTGGAAACAAGAAACATCAAGCAACATGTTGAAATCCTTAACTGGCATTTCTTTTTCGAGAACAGTCCTTCGTTCCTGTCCATAATTAGACTGTGAACCTTCATATAAAATGTCACTTTTCTGTGATGGACTGACTTGCATGGAAGCATCTTCAAGACTTACTACTCTGCGAATCGTTCTTGGCGAATCTTGCGAAGACAGAGTTTCATAGCATCAAGAAAAACCTCTTCAAAAAGGAGGAATCAGGGTTATTTGCAACTGAGGTGCTAATTTGTTTTTCTCAGCTCCCTTTTATGCCTCCCATTGTGTGTATTCTATCTTCTACTATGATAAAAATTGAGAAAGCACTAACCTGAAACTATCTGCTTGGCTAGCTGGGATAAAATGACAGAATCACTGTCTGAACCTGCAATTTCTGATTGTCCGGGGATTACGTTACGAATACCACCTTGTTTCTTTTTCATTGCAGCTTCTCTCTACAATAAAGAGACAAAAAGCAGCTGAGAACAGCATCAATAGGTTGACACTATAATTTAAATGAGCTAACTTGCTGGTACAAGTCTGAAACCAGTTACTTAATAGCCTAGTTTATTCTCATGGTTTGAGTTTCCGTGGACAAATTTATCCCGACTTTCTGTGAGGTATAACCACAAGGAAACATTCAACTTCCTAAAATTGCAATTAAATTTCTAACACTTCTTTTACACTCAAATGCATAACATCACCATTCAACACCAATCGATATACTATTTATGTACACAACTAGATCTCAGGCATAGATTGATTTCTAGCTCATTATAGAAGCGCGTGACATGAGAATGAAGGAAAGGGAGTACCATAGAACGAATGCGGTTTCTCTCTTCATCACTGAGAATAAATTGTAATTGCAAATGCACCTGGCTACCTCCATCGAGTTGGAAAATATCATTCCAAAGGACCTTTTCAACAATTGATATCGTCTGAATAACTGCCATGAGCCCAAAAAAAGGGGCTTAATACAGGAAAACAAAAGGGCTTTCTTCATTTTTACAAGGCATTCAAATAGACAAGTAGATGATATACCTGTATGACTTATTTCATTTCCCTCAGTATCCTGAAGTGTGATTACTAGATTATCCCGAAGGCTCGTCAATGGGCTGGAAAAAAAATCAAGATATTTACTTTTTACTGCTCTTAAACATCCCAAAAATCATCACACTGGATCCTCTATAACACTCACCGAGACACTCTTATGTAACACTCCCGATTATAGTAGTGTTCATCTTTTAGAATTTAGAGTTTATCTTGTTTAGTTTAGGATATATGAACGGAACTTTCCATAATTAGAGTAGAAATTTACAAGAAGTGTTGCTTTTTGGCTTTGATTTGAGGGCATGATTCTGTAGCAAACGCGACGGCATAGGGGACCATTGTTACATGTGTATTATATGAGCAACCACTTTGTGCACTTGTTGCCAAAGTAGGTTAGTCTCCAATACATCTGTTTCAGTGGTATTTTGGGATCAGCCACTTTGTTTGACAAAGGTTAGGTCTGTATCCCGTCCATCCCCGCCCATACCCCCAGTTATTGGGGACTAAATGGGTTATGCTATTGTTGTTGTATTGTTACCGAAGATCCGGAAAAATAATAATATAAGAAATGCAATAAAGAACAGTGAAACCGAAATGAGGTTCAGAATCATTACAAAGAGAAATCCCCAATATCTGATGTTTGATACTCCTTTTTCCCCATGGAAACTGCAGTATCAAATGAAGAAAAGACATAGTACATTCTCCAGTAAAACGGTTAATAAACTTAAGGTTGATAAGTATTTACCTTTCAAGAATCTTGATGGTGAAGTAGATGGGAGACCCTTGAATTCCAAAACTGCAGTAAAAATCAAATAAAGCCAGTAAATTTTGTTGTAAAAAATGCAGAAATTTATTAGAGAGAAAGCTTTCATTAATCATTACCTGAAACTTGGATAGTTCCTGGCATCAGAAATGAAACTCTCTACAGGACGACCAAAGATTCCAGAAGAGCCACTGAACCAGTTTTTCTACAAAGAATTCCAGCTTTAATCTTCTGGGTTGAAGTCAAAATTCAATCTTTCTCAATTTTCAAAAGAAAAGAAAAGAAAATTAGGATTGGATTGGATGAAGGTGAGGGAAGTGGTTGGGCTTGAAGAAATGGGTCCCATCAACTTCAGAACTGTTCATAACCACCTCAAAACACCACGGGTCCTATGCTGAACAGGTTAAATTCAGTACGTGCGGGCCACGATGTGGGCCGTTGATTTTATTTTTCAAATGGATCGACGTATCGTCATTTAAAAAGAGAGTTAAAAGTGCATATATGTAATTTTATAAGTAAATAATAATAATAACAACAAAAAGTAACACGCAACCGTCACATCGATTGGGTTACAGGGAGAGAGAAAAGTTATACTGAAAAGTCAAAGTGACATTTCTACAAGAATACATGTTTTTCGTTAGAGAACACATGTTCTTGTATATTGTGAACATATGTTTTTATTAGAGAACACATGTTCTCTGTCAGAGAACACATGTTTTGTATTATTGAACACATATTTTTTAAAAATTCGTTTTCCCGCCAAAAATATCTTCTCCTAGATAAAAGTAAGAAAGAGAAAAAATAGCTCAAAGTTTATCCCTAAAATACCCTTTTTTTATACAGCCGTTGGATAAAAAATACAAAATTCAACTAGTGACAAACTTGTCCCGTACGTACTGAAATTTAGATGCATTCAAAGATAGGAGCCGGACTGACCTCAAAATGCTTGGAGCAAAATCGTGATTCACGGGAACAGCATAACGCTGTCGGTTCGATACATAACTAACAAGTCTTGCTGGGTGTTAAATTTCACGTAACATCTGTTCTCAAATTTCCTAAGATTGTAACATGTGTTCTCATATTTTTTAAGATGACAACATTTGTTCTTTTGTTATAAACACTTGTCCTTAAATATGTAACACATGTTTTACGTAACAAGTGTTTAAAAATTACAACAGTGTCCTCAAAAAAAATCTTAGACATTTGATTTTTTATTATCAAACAGCGAAGTTATTACTTATTTACTGAGAAAACGTGTTGTATAGCTTCTTCTAAACTTGGAAGCCTACAACCATTATTATTGTATGTGTATTGATTTTTCCTTCGAGAAATTGTCTTGAAATAATTAAAAAGATTGTTTGTGAGAAAAATGCAAGGAAAGTGAAAATTTGTATTATAAATAGTGGAAAAATGGAATCCAAATGTACTCCCATTATCTGAAATTAAATTATAGTATTATGAACAAAAGAAATATTATGATTAAAGACCTTAACTGTCTTCTAATTAATATCAGGCTACTGTTAAAAGAGTAACATAAAATACCATCTCTGACATGAAAGTGAAAACTTAATTCTGGACGAATGAAAGTAATCTCCGAACATCAAACATGCATATCCTTCCTCTGAAAATTAATGGAGAAAGTGGATATTTAAATTCCCGACAAACAGATGACTCTAATCATCAAACATGCATATAAGAAAGCTAAAGCATCATTGCACCAAATTATCGAAGCCACCAGGATCATCCTTATATTTCTGCAAGTGTTTCTCCCTAATCCTAAAGTTAAACAACTTAGACTGTAATAAAACTGTTAGCTAACTGGTTAATAGTGGCATTTACATAATTCTAAATCAAGAATGAGCTACCTAGAGCCCATCCTAAAGAATAGCAATGAAGAATAAACCAATGGACTTCAGATACTTATACGGGTTCCATGAAAATGAACCACCTCAGAATAGATTTCCTTCCGTTGATACTCTGCAGCTGCAGCTGGTTTTTCTGGTATTCCAGCTTTTATCTTCTCTTCAACCATCCAAGTAGATCGCGTTCTTGGTCTTTAGAAGTAGATTGCTGCTGCATCCAAGCTGAGTCAGACGGGAGGACTATACACCGGTTCCTCATATTGGATAGTTGTCTCAATTGGAAATAATGGTGCTTCCTCTACAGCACTTCTTTTCTCCTCACGAGTGCCTTTGTTTTTTGGCATGGTAAAGACATAAGCTGACAAGAAAAATATGTAAGTTAATATTCTGTGGCTCGTAATTCAGAATTCAGTTCGTGCTAACTGCATAAATACATATAATTCAAACCTGTTTATTCAGCCAGGAAAGGAAAAATCTTGAATTTTACAAAGAAATAAGACTGCTTGCCAAAGAGAAAAATACTATCTACTTGTGAAGGTTTTAGCTAACATTTCTATACGAGAGAAGTCAACTAGAAATAAACTAACAAAATAGAACCCTGCTTTTACTTGTTTAGAGTAATAAACAAATGAAGAGAGAGGAGGAAATAAACACTTCATCTCTTCGATTAGTACATTTTCTACATTTTCTCCATAAGTATCACTAATCATGAGGACATTTAGTGAACTCAAGTATTCTGTCTCTTATCGTTGGCATAACATTTATTGGGTTTGGCAGGAAAGTGCATACTGTGAAGGTGTTAAAAGCCACATATTTTGAGATCAACAATCTATACAAATGCTTCACTGCAGTAGAAATTGAGTTTCACAATATGAATAGTCCATATTTCATTTCTCAATCAAGAGTTGGATCAAACCACAGAACCCACCACACTCATTTCTACTCTACTTACACTATACTGTACAGGTGTCGGGTACGTGTATGTATTTAGGTGTCAGATATTTAAACATCTAAAATAAAGGATACGGGGATACTTCCCCAAATTCGGACACGGGTACGAGGATACGACAATAAATTCCAACCGTCTCCCATTATTCTCTCCCCATCGTCTTTCCCTCTTCCTAACACTAATTTCTTCTCTTCTTTCTAACAAATTTGCAGCTAGTACAGTTTCAAATCACCAACCAATTTTAATGCCTTGTTTGACACCTATACCCCTCTTTACTCCATCTTCCCTTCACTTATTGCTTGAATTTTGTTCAAGCCCCTTCATCCGCCCAAACTCTAATCTCCAATTGACATACCTTCGATTCCCAGCGACGGCAACAATGGGTGTCCCAACGATGACGGCGATGAGCTTTCAAGAGTTGGTTAAGGTACCCATTCGCAGTTGACCATGTCAGATATGCATTCCATACCCATACCAACGTCGTACCCTGTCGACACCGGTACGTCACGACTAAATGGAGAGTCCGAGTAACATAGGTTTCCAGATATCTGAGCTGAACTTTTGTGCTTAGAATGGTATGCGTTTATTTAAAACCGTGTTGTGCTTAACAACAATATACTTTTTACTGGTCTCTGAGTCAAAATAAACAACATACTCACTCCAAATAGGGAGTATTAAGACGGATCTTTGCACATAAAAAGGCTCTATGACAGTCCTAGACCTTTTGCAGTGTTGTCAATCGCGAATGGCGGATCATGGCGGCAAGCAAAAAAAATGCCATAACGTTATAGCGTCACGCTATAACGACTTATAGCAGACACAATAAAATAATGCAAAATATATATAAAATATTTGATAATTCAAATAAAAAGAAAAAAACAACATGAATCAAACAAATAACTTAAAAGTCATTAACCAACCATTAACTAAAATATCTCGTAAGTTATAGAACTCAAAACATAACAAGAATGCATAACTTAAAACTCTCACAATATGATAATAAAAATGATAATCAAAACAAGACAAAAAAAGGCAAGACAATAAATTTCTTAATCAGGACACTAGACTCAGAACATGGCAAAACCTTAATCATCAATCAAAACCTTAAGTCTTAAATGGGAAACAGAGGATAAAAAAACAGATAAGAGAGCAAAAACAAAGGATAAAAAAATAAGACATTAAAAAATCACCCTTTGATAAAAAAAAATGAGAGATTGAGAATAAAAATCATAGATTAAAAAAAATCAAACAATGATGGAGAAAAAAAGAGGGAAGAAAGAGAAGGACGGTGGAGAAAAAAAAGAGAAGAAGGAACGTCACTGATACTGCAGAGACGGCAAGAAAATAAAGACTGATTACGTTGATTGTTTGTCGATTTGGTAAATATAATATAAGAGGGGAATAATCACATGGTAGCCAAAAAGTAACCTAGATTTGTTTTAAAAAAAAAAAGAGTCAATATTCCGCTTTGTCCGATATGCCCGCCATGAAACGCCATAACGTAACCGCCATAACGCCCGCAAAACGCTGAATAGCGGCCGCCGCCATATTAGAGTGTAACGCGCATTGCGTATAACTGTGACCGCCGAATCCTCCATGGCCGCCATTTGACAACACTGGCATTTTGCTGTCTCAGAAGGCTGCCACCACCATCTCCTCCTCCTCCTCCAACTAAATTCACGGGCAATCAAATGAATAACATTTTCACAATCCTGCTTAAAACTTACATGCCTTACTATAAGCTCTGAGTTATAACAATAAGTTCTTTCTCACAGGGACGAAGCCAGGAAATTGGTGTTGGAGGGGCGAAACTGATAAAATTTTCCAAAATACACATAAAATTTCGATAAATAGTAGTATTTTTAAAAATCTTGGGGGCGATGCCCCCCCCCCCCCCCTGTCGTCGCCCCTGCTTTCTCATATGATACTGTTTTGTTGGATATGAGTTTAGGCTTTTAACTTCTTACCAATATCATCTTAGCATTGCCACCTCCCTTTCAACAGGTCAAACTAGCATGAAAATGCAAATGATAATAAATAATAGTGATGCAAATGATAAGAGAAACAACAATTATAGCGATGGAAACTAAATGATATTAGAAATTTCCAAGTTTTCAATTATCCCACATGTGGGGCTCTGTTATTACCAGGGTGAGTCCATAACATAATTTATAGAAGAATATATAATTCATGAAATCCATTGGAAGAGAGAAATTTCTATATAACATGTGCATACTTATTCTGAATATCACAATTGAAACAGGGGACAGATTAATACACATCAAAATCACCACAATGCCTTGAAAATGAGATCTCCAAGTGCAATTTAGAGCTCCATATCATCCAAAACACAGCTTTTATCGAACTTTAACTAACTCAAACAAAGATATTCCAATCAAGTAAGATAAAGAGAAATTAGCGTGTAATACCTCCCATCAATTACAATGAAAATTCACCCAGTATTCATCGGCACATGAAGTACTGAAATGAATTTCCCTCAGACAATTCATGGCCATATACTGATATACGGAATAAGACAAATCATTCTTGAAAAAATTTTCTCAACTAAAAATGTTCTTGCCAAAATATCACAAAAGAGCTAGACAACAGCTAACAGCATTGTAAAGTACCCAGACCCTATGGAAACAGCCTCTCTATGCAATAAGGGTAAGGCTACTTACATTACATGGGGACCTTCCTCCGACTCTGCTGATGGTGGGGCCTTGTTACGACCTTTTTTTATTCAACATATAAACACATATATAAGTTTCTATATCTGGTAGAATTTTCAAATTCATATATAAATCCACATAAACAAGCATATATGAAGAGAATCTCATTCTTCTGGAAATTAACACTTTAAGAAATTTTCAAAAAAAAACACTTTAAGAAGAAAAAATAGATTTAATTGCTTTTACCTCCGAGAGCAAAGTTGCAAATTAGAAGAGCACGCCACCCAAATTTCATACGCTGGACTTGCGGCACCGTCGGATGCTGACTTCCGGGCGGCGGAACATATTTCCGAGCTCCCTCCATTTTTCTATTTCTGCCACTGTTCTTTGCGTGATCACTGATCATCGATCGGTTAGGGTATTGGTATTTGGTTTTACAAAAATACGGTTCAGCAAAAGAGTCCCTAATTGGACCGGATTTTAAATAGCAACGGCCCATTTTTAATTTTCATAGTTCTGATATGAATTAGCTCCATTGAATCATGTGGTACAAAATTGGCCACGTCACTATAAAATGATGAGAGAGACAATTTTGTGATGACGTGGCTAATTTTGAACCACAAGATCCTTGTGAACTTGGTCCATATCAGAAAAATTCTTTTAATTTTTCGTTTTCCTTCACAAAAAAAAGTTTTCACTTTATGTCCAATCCAATTCCAAAGCCGACAACTCTTAGAAATTCTTTTTATGTTAATATTCAGGTTGGATAGCTGATTTAGCTGTTCAGGAACAAGCCGTCAGATTAAACGATCAGGTGATCAAGATTTGGTTTAACATGGTATTGTCAAAATAGCCGTTAGACCATAATCGAAATATTTTTATCAATATGCAGCACACATAAAATTGTCGTTTAGGAATATCTATTTTGACATAACTGTTACCAAATAGTTGTCGTATTTGTTAGGCTTATGATTCGTGCTTCTAGCCTACGAACACGGGATGTGGCATTATGACATCAGTATACGCTCACTAGCCAGCAATATGTAAATTAAGTGATATACTGTGAGCGGTGTGAGTCACCTCTAAAATCTCATACTTTTAGTCTGATCCTGGGCTAAATATGTTTGGACACTAGTGTGATTTCAGCCTTGAAATGACAATTGCTAAATAGATAACGTAAATACTGCATGTCAGACTTATGAGTTGAACTTTAAACCCGTATCCACGAGAGATGAAATATTTAATCTCGTATTTGTTAGGCCAACCATACAGAAAAGTTAATCCCATTATTTTTTCCCTGTCATTTCCATATATATGATGATCAATATCTCTCGTGATGAACCTTTCTTCCTTTTCTGTCATGAGTCAGTGGTGATGTATTGAAATTCTCTCAATATCCCATTGACTATTTTAAAAAACAATTAAGGAGAAAATTAACTTTATAAGTAAGGATTTTATAGTTTAGAATTGAGTGTGTTGAGGGTGCCACCAACTTATATGGTAAATTTTTGAGATTAGTTTTGTAAGAGATTTATAATTTTCTTTTTTTGAACCGTTAACGCAAATTTGCATTAAGATCAAATCACGTTAAAAATATTAGTATTTTTTGTATTGATTTATTTATTCTTTTTATTCTTTCCATATATTATCTGCGTGTTTTGACTAAAGACGAAAGTCTCACTGGAAGTTTTAAAGGGATTTGTTGGGACAGCGGAAGCAATATGGAGAAAAAAGAAGAGAAACAATAAATACAAGAATACAAGAATACCAAGATTTATATTCAAATTTCCTTATGTAAATTTTACATACAAAAAATTACAATCTTTCTAAAAAATAACCCATAGTCCAACCCCGCAATTGATTAGGTTTGATCAAGACATTCAAATTAGGAAAAACTTATTTATAGGATGAATCGCTACACGGGAATTCGAGAAATTTCCAACGGGATTGATTTTTTTATTTTGTCGATAAAACAGGACAAGGCAAGTGATAGAATTTAAAAATAAGTATTGCTAAACAACTGAGTTTGATGCGGACACATCCTTGAAGATAAGAGACTCATATTTAAAGTTGTCCAAGATCATTCATTCAAGTTATGATCAAGTTTTTGACTCATTCATTCCAATTCCATGGACATGTTATCCAAATGATGAGACTTGGATATTGTCTCAAAGGAGATAAGGGTGTTCTTGGACAAGGTTTGGCTTGAGACTGGTTTGGTTTGGTCTCACTTTTGGAGGGAAATGCCCAAAATTTGACCACTTAAAATAGGCGGGAAACATTCAAATTCAAATTTTTTTCTTCAAATAATCGTTCAATTCCAAATTTTTTTCTCTAAAATTGTCGGGAGATGTTCAAATTCCAAATTTTTGAGGCCAAAATTTGAATTTGGACGAAAATTTGAAAAAAAAATTTGAATTTTTCTCACATCACATCACTCATTTTGGAGACCCAAAGACTCTAGGTAATGAGAACTCTCATCAACTTGGATAAACATTAATTTCAGCTTTATGACAGTTTGGTGTAATTGTCATAACTTGCGATCCAGAAATCCAATGAAGCTCATTCTAGATGATATGGAAAGATAAGAGGCATATCTACAACTTTCATGAGAACACGAGATCAGATTATGCCTTTATGAAGTCCTAAATTGTCGTGCAAGTTACTACACCATGCTGTCCAGATTTTCAGCGAGAATTAATCTTGTTTTTCTAAGTTTAGTATTTATTTAATTTTCAGCTTTTAGTATATTATTAATTTCAAAATATTACTTAAATAAAGGACATGTGGTCCATTTAGCAAGTAGTTTATGCTTTAGCATATTCTTTAGCAAATAGTTTATTCTTTAGCATATTCTTTAGAAAGTATAATCCTAGTCCATTTAGGACTTAGCTTGTTTATGGCTTTTCAGCCGAAATCTTTCTCTATATAAAGAGAGGTTTCGACCGCATATTAGAGAGACTTGATATTAATGATATAGTAAGGTTTATTCCTTTGTTGCTATGTGAATTGAATTTCTATTTAGATCTTCCTTTCATTGTTACTAATCAACAAGCTAGTTCCCTTGTTGTGGTGTTTCTTCATCCATTTAGTGTTCTTCTGCCTAGGTAGCCAAGTGCTTATCGCTGCTTGGAGGTCTAGTGTGTCGAATACTCTGAAAGTTCTTTGCTATAGTAGTCAAGTAAGGAAAGATCCTATTTTCCTTGTGTCGAATCTTGATTCCGTCAAGGTTCTTCATCAGAGTTATTAACAGCGTGTTTAATACGCCAGAATGGAATGGAATGAAATCCCTTTCCACCCAGAATGAGTTTTCACCCTAAATAGTTTTGGAATCCTCTTTCCATTCCACTGATTGGAAGACAAAGGCAGAATGGAATGACGATTCCTTTCACGTGTTTAAAAAACTATTATTTAATGTTGGAATAAAATGTGATTCAATATAATGACTTAAATGCCCTTTAACATATTTTGACGAGAAAGCTAATTAATTGCACAATACATAAACTCACTTGAAAAAAATCATATTTGTACATGGTAGTAGATTCAATGGGATGACTATCCCCAACATTTTTAGAAATGACGATTTTATTATAAGAAAATTTTAATTTTTGTAAGATTTCCTTATAAATATTGTTTAAAAAATCAGTAAAAAAAATTGCCCATTTAAAGATTTTCTTGGGCTCCGCCACTGTTTCTACATTGAAGCGCATCAAACATACATTTCAATATTCAAATATAATTAATATATAAAGTTGAATATAATATAAAAATAACTATATTTCATGTTAAATTAAATGAAAAAAGTAACAAAATAAATAAAAATATTTATGTAATTATCGTATTATAAAGCTTTATCAAAATAATAAAATATTTTTGGAGAAAATGAACAGATTGTTGTCTAATTTGAACACTATAATAATTAAATAAAGGGTATAATGGTTACTTTCCACTAATTGGGGATTCCAGCTTCTCCCGAAAAAGCCATTACATAGGTTTTGGAGTGGAATGATCATTCCCACTTCTTTCTGGAATGAGCATTCCCGTAAAAAGAGCATTCCCACTTTAATTGGCCAACCAAACGCTGGAATGGAAAGAGAAGCTGGAAAGGCCATCCCATTCCTTTCCATTTCAGCGTACCAAACACGCTTACACGCTATAATTGGTGGTAAAAGTATAAAATAAAGTAAAATCCTTTATAAAAAACAGGGGGTTAAGAGTATTTTATAATATATTATAACATAAATGTGAAAGAATTTAACGTATTCTTTAAAAATCAGTAAGTCAATATTATTTTATTGCCAATAACCTTGAGACATTAATCATTTCCCTAAATATATATGAGACTATTTTTGAGGGATTATTAGAACATTCATCAAATTTCATATCAAACAACCTTTAGATATATAGATAGATGAAGAACATAGGGACCCGAATTATGGTTGCCAACATGTTCAAATAACTATCATTACTCATTAGCATTACAAAATCACACACCAACTTATTATATAATTCTTGATTATTACTACCCCATTCTTAAATATAAGATTTTCATTATATGTTGCAAAAATTAAGAAAGTAAAAACGAATGTTTTTTGTTTTCATTAAAAAAAAAAGAACAACAATGTTTTTGTAATCAAAATACCAATATTACTCTATTAAATAAAATTAGTAGTATACAGATATTATTTAAGAGAGTAATATTGGTATTTTAATTACAAAAATATTGTCGGTTTTTACTCCTTAATTTTCGCAAGAGTCTTATATTTAGAAATTGAGGGAGTATTAGATATTGGTACGTAGGTAATTTATTACTCTCTATCACTCACTGTAACACTAATTATGATCCTATCGCATCCTTCCAGGCCAAAAAATTATCTGTCCCCGTGTATGTCCTCATTCATGTACCCAACCATTTACAATTCGTCATGTAAAAATATAATTGGAAGAAATGTCCACATAGCGAATTCTAATTGATTGGGATGTGTGTATGGACATACACGGGGACGATTTTCACCCTCCTTCCAGCTAGAACAACAAAACAAACCTAGGCAGATCAGAACATAATAAAACTCTTCAACCGTGGACAAGGCCACAAGATAGGGCCATTAGAAGGATTGCAGCTTCCTTCTCATCTTGAGGAAAAACACGTTGAAAGGCCAAATTCTTGCTCAGATTGAATAAGAAGTCCTCGAAAACGTTATTCTTTTGTGAATATTGATGGGATGATTCTGAAGAATTGATCATTTTACACCTTTTCTTGAATGGTACGGAATTGTTTATCTTCTCTTTGTTATTCTGCACCTTTATCTTTAATGTTGTTGCTGTTTCGGAGTTTAGGGTTCTACCACCATTATTTGCTGCTGCTGCCGTCGCCATGGCTCTTCTTGCCTTTCTTTGCCGGATTCCACATGCGTTACAAAGTGACTGAAAATTCAATTAGGATTTGGTTAATTTGCTCTCAAATTGAGCTGTTTGATATAAATTAATAAGTACTGCCTGCCTCCATTCCTAAATATAAGACTCTCATTACATATTGCGAAAATTAAGATATTTTTTTAATTAAAATACCAATATTACTCTCTTACATAAAATTAGTTACAAGTCATATTTAAGAGAGTAATATTCGTATTTTAATTACAAAAATATCTTAATTTTTACTTCCTTACTTTTCGCAACATGTAATGAAAGTATTATATTTAGGATGGAGGAAGTATACAATTGATTATATGGCTAGAAAAAACTAGCTATAGGATGATGAATCCTATCATTAGGCCATCTTCAATTAGAATTTATTTAACTTGTCGGATTGAAAATGTACGCGTGTTCTATATTACTCGTTCTGCCTAGAATTAGATTTCCTAATTTTTGTATATTTTCTTAAAAAAATATATCGACATCCAATTTTGAGCGCAATTGAAAATGTGTGTGCACACTCTAAAACTAAACGTTTACTTTCCTATTCATTTTCTATAAAATAATTAAGATATTCAAATTTTGAAATAAGGGAGTAATTTAAATATGATAAATATTTTGGAATTTAATGAAGAGACTATATATACCTTAGGACCTTGTGGGCCACTTCTCCAAAGTGGGGTCTTAGTAGTGTTACAATCAGCACAAACCCTAATTGTGGGGTTGGTGTGGTATGAAGAACTGTTGCTGCTCAAATGATCAGCTTCAAGTGAAGAAGATGCTTGCTTATTCTGATCTTCAAGATTAGCAGAGCTCTTCATCTTCTGCATCACCCTCATCTTTGAAGACATCCACTTAGCTGGACTTTCTTCTTGATCAACATCAGTTTGTTTTTCATGATTCTTCCACAAAGTTAGCTTCAAGCTCTTCTTGCTATCCTTCTTCTCAAGATCATATGATCCTGCTTGATTTTCAACCTACAAGATCAAAGATAGTGATTATCGTGATCATCAAAAAATTATTAATTATTTGGAGAGGGCTATCAAGCTCGGAATCTATTATTCTGAGACAAAAAGGTTGTGCTAACAGCGCTAGCCTTACTTGACTTAAAGAAGCGATCCTGATTCTGATCGTGATCAAATTAACAAAACAAGAAACCTAATTACTCACCTCTTGATGATGGGGTGGGTGGTGGATCATAGTAGGATAAAATTCAGTTTGATCTTGAGGAGTTGATGAGGAGTTGAAAAAAACATGACAAGAAAGAGAAGATGAGGAAGAAGCATATTGGTAATTTGGAATAAAAAATTGATGATTAATCTGATCATGATCTTTAGTAGACTCCATAGCAAATGGAGAAGGAGATGATGAGTTTATGTAATTAGGAATCATCATGGGGGTAAAAAAGAGAAAGAAACACAACCTAAGAAAGGACTATTTTTTTTATTTTTTTATGTGTGATATATAAACTGAGGGACAAAGGAAGTTGTCTAAAAAGGGTTTATTGAGAAGAGTTGGAAAAGGTTTTTTTTATAAAAGGGAGAAAGGAATGGGGCTTAGAGATTCACGTGACTTCATGGTAACCAAACAAACAAGTTTTTAAGAATTGACAAAAGACCAAAAAAATGAGATCAGAACAGAATGCTACCACACGACCATTTGACAGAACCCTATCTTCAAAAGTTTCCAGTACCCCCCAATTAATCTATATTAATTTTCATAAAATTAAATGAATATATTATTGGAGAAATATCGTAATATCTTAGCCACACGTATATAGTACTGGAAAATTCAATCCTAATACAGTCCTCACATAGATTATGAAGGGCATACTTGCATGTGGGTTCCGCACAATTCATATGAGAGGACTGTGAGACTCTGTAACACTTACTCTTTACTCGAGGATTCTCCAATATATTAAATCCCGGGAAAGAGCAAAACTCGGTTTGAGATCATTTGTTTCATCTTCCGTCCTATCATTTGCCCTACATTTTTCCTCTAGGATCCACTATTTCTTTAGATTATATATATATATTTTTTTAAAAAAAAAAAACTCATATGTTGTAGATTGTTGATAGAGGAACTGGAGATGAAACATAAAATGCGACAGAAGATCCGAATTGACCAAACACTTACTATTTACTTGTTTGAAAATAGTGAGGGGAAATTGAAATTGCTGCTATTTAGAACAAATTTTTAAAAAGCCTATGTACATCAGTTAGTAGAGAATATGCTTCTTCTTGGGTTTGCATTATTGAGATCAAATCAAGTTGATAGAGCAAAGACCTCACTGCAATACAAAAACTTGGAATATATATGCAGGGTTTTGAAGCATGTATACCAATGCAATTAATGACTCGGATTTTACGAAGAATTCATTTTCATGGGTAATCTAATTAAGAAATTGCAAATAAATAAGAAAGGCAGAATTTTTCTTACTCGAAAATATAATGATAAAACCCTAGCAAATAGTTTCCTAATGGGAAATATGAATTATATTTTGAAAACCATATTCAATCCCACTATTGACTCAGCCCTCCACTACCACCACAAAACCAGATCGATATGATTATAAAAGTTTATAAGTTGGGTCAGATTTTAAATATAAATTCAAGTCAAACTTAATATCTGTCTTATTCTTTGTTCCATTCAAAAAAAATATGTCACTTGTTTTTTTAGGGTTTTATATCTTTTTAGGCAAAGAATGATGCAAAAGATATGAACTCGTCAAATATTAAGGGCGGTGGGATTATTCTATCCTCATTCTGTGTCATGTTTTCTATTACGTCAATAACAATTCTAATGTGTTAATTTTTTAATTAAAAAAATTATAATCTGAAAGAAATAATGGAACTCTCAACGAAAAAATTAAATACGACGATTTTTTATTAGTGTGACAAGGAACTAGATATAGAACGAGGAAACGATTTTTTTTTTTGCCTATCAAGGGTCACCATTTATGGGGAAATAATAATAGCCATGATTCTGTTAAAACCACTGTTTATTTCCAAATTTAGAAACTTACCGCAAGGATTCCCTCAAGAAAAGTCTATAAGAAACGGCAAGAGACTTTAAAAGTTTTGGCCACTGGGAAATTCTGAAAGCAATTTCTTCCTTCTTTGCCCCTGCAAGTAGCTCACATGAAGAAGACTTCTGCTTGTAAAAAGGCGGTGCAACTCCCCCCCCCCCCCTTCTCTGTGTCTCTGCAGAGACCAACGGCATGCTTTTGGATTCAAGCTGTTAAAAAAGACTTTTTTACCCCAATTTTGGTTTTGAAGATCAAGATTTACCAATTTGGTTCAGACAGATCTTAAATATGGAATGACTTAATCAAACGACTTAGATTATAAACTTTCCAGTTTCCATTAATAAATGATCCGATGAGTTGAGATCTATTTGCAATCATTATAAATTTTCCATTAATAAATGACCGATGAGTTGTGATCTATTTGCAATCATAACTCGCAGCGGCCCCTGCATAACTTACTATTGTCCGTCAAATTAAAATATTGACGGACGAAATTGATTTAAAACTAAACATCGTGTGATCCGTATGTGTGTAAAATATACTATTCCGTATAGGATCCAGTGGATCATAACCGGGGTTTGTTTGGATTTGATCCAAGTTTGAGATTCTGGTATTAGTCTCAGACCAATCTCAAACTCAAATCAAATTCTAGATAACTTGATGCTTCAAAATTCATTTTCAGACTCAATCCAAATAGAGTCAAGACTTAAGTCTCAAGCCTAGGCCAAACCTAATCCAAGCAAATACTCCTTGAGGTTTAGACCTAATACCCATTTGATTGATTAATTCCGTTAGGTCTCACTAGAATTTAAGTGTGATCAATGATTGGACCACCATATGTCCACAAACAAAATAGAATGACCAATTTGGACAAAGAAATAAAGCAATGACAGAGTGTACAAATCAAAATGAAGTAATTTCAATTTTATCCCAATCCAAATATGAAATCCCAGGACTCAATTATCACTCAAATTAACGATCCACTAAAAATGAAATTATTTTCTAAACAAAGTATTAGAGTCTTAAACTAGGAGTTCAAGGATCATATTTAAAATGAAGTACTTGATTGATATAAGATGTTACCGCAACAACTCCTTACTAAGAATAGTTATGGAAAGGTAAACGAAATGAGTGATGTTAAACGGCTAAGATTTACAGTTAATTAATTGGTTAAATTTATGGGAAAATTGTAAATAATTCATTGAATATCTTATGCCAACATGAGTGAATAATGTTTATTTGGATTTTTAGCCATTTTAACCAATTATGCTTAGCCATTAATTATTACCCAAATGAGATTATGTGTGTGTTTTTTTTTTTTTTTTTGAAAGAAGCATTAATTAAATAAAATGTTCTAAATTTCAACGATTTTTTTATTTATTGAAAACCTTAAAATGGTCTGATGGGTCGGGGCCGGGCCGAGAATCATTACTGATTAATTACAGATATTACTTTATTTTATTGAAGATATGATATGATTATGCTCATTGATCCTCGTGGAATGTTTACTAAACAAACAAAATTTGACTCTGGATATTTTCATCCACTAGTAATATATTACTACTATGCTTCGTCCTTAGAGATCTCAATCTCGGTTATTTAATCTACTTAACATCCGGTTTATCTATTACTTTACTCTCTCCGAATTTGAATATTCCATTTTGATTTCAATTAAAATTTAATAATTGTCTTTGACTTGTAATACAATTAAAAATTTACATTCAAATTTTAACTAAATTTAGAAATGAGATTTTCAATTTTAGACATTCTTATAAAGAAAACGAGACATTAAAATGCGGATGTATATGATTTAGGTTTATATATCATTTAGGATTTAGGAAATCTATAAAGGTTACAGGGGCTAAGCAGTGTGCGGTTTCAGTGTTGCAGCTATACTAAATTAATCTCGAACGGATGTTGCAGCTATTTTATGAATACTATACTAAATTAATCTTGGTCAATCTGATTCGACAAATAAAATAGCTGTTTAAAATTATTCGACGATCGAAATTGTTCCAGCTTGATGTTTCCCTGCCCGAAACCAAAATGGGCGTTGTTATCCAAAATCTGAACCGCATCTATTAATATGGATGTACAAATTTGAAAGGATATAAGTAATTCGAAAGTGTTACAACATTAATGAGATCATAAAGACATGGGGCATCATTTATTTATTAACTGAAGAATGAATTAAAAGGCAGAAATATCCCCCAGAAGAACTGAAAAACATACCATTTGTAGGGTGTATGAACTTTTTGTCTTTATTATAGGAAAAACATACCATTTGTAGGATGTAGTAATAATAATGATAATAATATCGGATATTGATAGAATTATCTAATTTATTCCTTTTAAAAAAAAAAGAAAAATTATATCTGAAAATTATAAAGAGACAAATAATTTATACGATCACGAGAATGGCTACGTAGTAAGGTTTATGGTCACTCCTGTAACATGTTAGAGGTAGAGACAGCGATTGGGACATCGTTAAAATAATGATCATGTTCCTTGTCAGCAGTAACAGGCCTGTCCAAACGCAGGTAGTTTTCATATATTGGTGAGACGATTTCTATGGGGCCCGTCAATTTTCTGATACATGACATTTTCATTCATATTAAAAAATAGTGACTCAATCATATGATCGCTATATTCATAAAAAAAAAAATATGATCGTTCTTGTAGCATTGCCTTACAGTCCCCTTACATTAATTGAGCGGAGCCATATTTAGAGATAGACCTTTTCCAATTTACATTAGAAGATTGTGATGTCAGTTCCATAAACACTGTCATACAATTGAATTTTCTGCCAAACATGCCCCATTCTCTCTCTCTCTCTCTAGAAGGTCCCAGTTCAATTCATGGGCAAAAAGATATAGCTGCGGCAGAAAGAAGTTTTACAAGTTACAGTTGCGTCTTGATGGAACCCCCCAGGAGCAGTGGCGGAGCCACAGTGGCGCCTGGTGGGGCAAGTGCGCCACCAATTTTTTCCAAATTTTTTTTTTTTAGTTTTAGTTTGTTTTTGTAACACCTCGTCTCGTGAACATAGTTTATTTTACCTATTTTGAATCATTTTACGATTTAAAAATAAATTATTTATTTAATTAGTTTTATTTTTGTAACACCTCGTCTCGTGAACATTATTTATTGTACTCCATTTTGAATCACTTTACGATTTAAAAATTAAATTATTTAGTTTGTGAATTATAGGAATGACACCACTTATATTTTAACAATTTTGGTTAAAATGGTAACAAACTTAAGTGTGTAAGAGACTAAAAAATAAAATTACTAATAAAAAATCCACAATGGGCTCTCTTGTAAACTAAAAAAAAGTTCACAATATGAAGCCAGAGGACTTGAAGGTTTATGAAGCACTGATCAATAGAGTGAAAAGGGTAAACAAATTGTGAATAACTTTAATCTATAAGATTTCATCCAAAATTTTTTTTGGCTCCGCCAATATTTATATGCTTTTATAAATTTATTTTGTCAATATTAATTGTGCCCCCAAAGAAAAATTCCTGGCTCCGCCACTGCTCAGGAGATCTTCTTCATTCGTTCTTCTTAATTAGGGTTTACGCCCTACAGCCGCTATGCCATTCTTCATGAGGTCGGGACTGTCTACTTAAGTTCAACTCGCTGATCAGCGCTTGCTGAACTTGATTCATTTAATGTTGAAATAGGATAGATACGTTAGGTAGTAGTGCAGTTGACTGATAAAATTTAATGATGCCTTATAAATTTCTCATGGCATTCAAAAGACGAGGTATTTGAGTTGGAGTTATATGGATACAATTTTAATGTTTATACTTTACGGACTTGTCATGCAAAATTCTAATTGAATTAATCGAGTTAAATATTCATACACGGATATAAAAATAAATTGGTTAGAGTTAAAAATTTTATAAAATTTGAATTATTTATGAAAATGTTAAAAAAAGAAAAAAGAAAAAGAAAATTGGATTAGGTCCGAGCCCATAAAAGTATCTGTCATAATTTTCAAACATGTTGGGATGGCCCTGCTGGTCAGACCCCAGCCTCTTACTATGTTCAAAGTGACATGCATAACTAGGACTCTCATTTTGAGGGGAATAAAAAAACTTTAAATCATTTAATATATATGTTACTTGAATTCGGGTACAAGTGTCAAGTGCAAGTACATATCTAAGTGTTATGTGTTTATACTTCTAAAAGTAATGACACTATGACACTTCTTATAATTCAGACACGAGTACATGGATACATAAATAATTAGTAGTATACAAAAAAATTAACGAATTAACTACCTTTTGAAAAAGGAAATAAGACTATAATATCCTCCACACTATAGGCGGGATGAAGACGATCACCATTCGAGATGCACTTAGTTTCCTTTATATAATTTATACTTTAAAAAAAAATGCCTAACTTTAATAACTAATAGTATAAAACCTCAATATTATTCCTGCGGGTGATTCCATGTTTGTACCAAATCCACAATCTTTTCTTTCTTTTTTTTATTTGGACCAACTATATTAATTAAGTTTCATCTATATGCATTCTAAATAAACAATAGATCTCGTGACAAGACATAAATCATATGTTTAAGATATTTTCGGCAAATTCATGATACGTACAAGATGAAACTGGTACCCTATACACTTGGTCGGATCAAATTTTTGTGGCTAACTACTTATAAACTGCACCACACACACACACACACACATGATCACAATACAATTTATGCCTATCATGTCATAGTACAGATACATACAAATTAATTGGTTATTATGAATAATCAAACTGATGATTATCCGTTAGTCCTAAAAGATTATCTTTAGCTCTTCCCCTTGGTTAGTAGTCCCTGCACTGCTACTCGATGTCGAACTTCGATATCTCTCGCCCGTGAGCGAAAGGGAGCGCCACTGGACTACAACCTTCTTGACATGTTTAGCTCCCTTTCAAAAGCAAAGCTGACTAAAATATGTAGCCACAATTTTTTTTTAATACATTAAATATTACATTTTTGTAATATACCTATGAAAATCATTTCGAATCACCTGTAACATGAAGTTTAGGACTCGAATCTTCTAGATTTTATTTTTATTTCATTTTTTTTTATATGTTACGGGTTGAATGTCACACCACATTACCAGTTATAACAAATCTATAAAGCATGGAATAGGTCATTGAATGATATAAGATCCATTAGATATAGACATATAGTTTTTTTTTTTTTCCCTTTGAAGTTTACGGTCATGGAATTAAAGCATCTCAGAGCAGTATGATAAGTTCAAACTCATGAATTCTCTATAATCCAATACTGTTGTTACATGTGAAGTAATTTTATTGTTACACTAGAAAATGTACTAGAAGATAATTGGAAGTTTACGATTTATTTTAAGATATATAAATGAAAGTTTTTATAATTAAAGTATTACAGACAAGTGTTACCAAAAAAATAAAATCGAACCACTTGAAAAATTATTCTGCATGTAACAACGTCTTCCAGTTAAGTGGAGGAGTTTGGACTAATTAATCACATTACTAAATGAAGTAACTTATTTTTGTACTACTCCTAAAATGAATAATTAATAGAAATATACAGACCTTAGATTTAATGTATATATTATCCATTTATATGAATAATGTTCTGATCATCATAATCATGAAGATCTCTGAATCTTCAAAGGTGTAACAGTATAGCTGGTCCATGTTGAAATACATGGGAGAGATGGGCAGACCTCTCAAAGGCTGGACCATTATTATATATTTCCAGAGAAGCACAGATCAATCCTTCTTGGCATATTGAGAAAGTCTTATCTTTTTCATTTTCAGTAATCCTATGAGTGAAAATCATACAAAATTTTCATGGTTTTTTTAAAATAATTTGGTTTTGTCCATGAAAAGAAATATTAGTCATTACATTCCCTGATAGGTCATTTTCAAAAATAAACGGTAATTGCAGTTTTAAAGTACAAACGACAACTTTGTGGGGACAAACAAATTTCTTTTCTCAGTACGTATTTTTTATCCTACCTTTCGAAATTTTAAAAAGTACAACTTCTTTAATTAAAATGGTAATCTTCTTCGAGAACCATTTTAATTCATCTTGGTCCACTTCTCACATTATAAGAGTGGGGTTATTGAAGTTAATAAATGGTGAAGTTGAAATTTCTTAAATCATTATAAAAGTTTAGATAAAAAAAAATAGCACTAGTTTATGAAAGTAGACATTTTAAAAATAAAATTAAAATATTCAATTACAGACTATAAATATAGCATTAGTTTAAGAAAGTATAAGACCTAATGAGAAAGAAAGGTAAAACACTCAATTTTTAATTGAGAGATCTCAACATTCGAGATTTTTAGATAGAAAAATAGTGTAATCCAAGTGTAAATTGACAACAAATACATGCCCAAATAAACAAGTGAAAAGAATCTAAACCCTACGTGGAGATCAGACTTCGGAGTATCCTATTTTGAAAAGGATGGGAACGTGCATGTAATCGTTGAGTCTTGATTTTATGCGAAGGTGTGGCTAAAAGATCTTAATGTTAGAGAAGTTTCGAGTACTCCAATCAAGATTAGGGCTAGTTAATCTTATGACCGTCATTCTATGACTAACCTCACAACTCTTCACATAAATTGCGGGATTAAATTTATGTGGGAAATATGTGGCCAGTTCCACTAAGACCATTAAGAATTTGATCACTTAATCTTTTTATCGTTTTTCTATGACTGATCCACCATCTCTCACATAAATTGAATGAGGATCGAGAGTCCAAATTCATGTGAGAGAATATGTGGTCAGTCCCACAAAGACGTCTTATTATTGAATTTTCCCAAGAATATAATCTTGTTGACATTGGTTATATCCCATCATCAGAGGACTACTATATTAATTTTCTTGTTTCAAACACTACAAATCACTCAAGACCAAGTTCACTCACACACACACACATATATATGTATATAAAACACAAATGTTTATGTTTTTTAAATTTTGTTTATCCCCTTAATATATAAGAAAAAACAATTATTTTCGACGAGCTCGTGTTTAGTCTGATTTATCAAAGAAAAATTACTCTTCAACATGAGCTCCGCTTGATCAAGGATCACAAATGTGGAGCTGAACTAGGTCTTGGAGATAGTGTGACAATCCAATCCCGCTACAGTGTGCAACACAAAATATTTTACGTGCGAAACACCTATTAGTCGTCAGATAAAAATTTTAGCGACTGTAATAATTTTTTCACAAAACTTTTATGATGCCTGATAAAATGTTATTTTAACATGTGTTGTGAAATAGACGATATCAGATGTCAAATCTTTGATTCGATGGCTGACAGTACGGAACACTAGCCGAAGACGTGACAATCATGTGTTAAAAGTTTGGTCGGAAACCGCTATGTAAATGGTGAAAGGTCCTTGTTCTGTAACCCTAAAAAAATGAGAGGTTATTTTTTTCCAAAAAAAAGAAAAAGAAAAAAGAATTATTAAATCCTGAAACTGTAAATTGTAAGTGCAGCAAATTTAAGAGACCAAAGTTAAGAATTACTCCGGGCTGGCATTTATCTAGGGGTGTCAATCGAGCTATGTGAGCAGAGTTTGGCATAGCTCACGCTCAGCTCACATAAAAAATTGAAAAACTCACGCTCACGCTCAGCCCGGAAAAGCTCATAAACCTTGAGCTCACGCTCACGCTCAGCTCACATTTTAACACGAGCTTCCCAAGCTCATTTATATTAGCGAAGAAAACAAAAATCCTGTCTCAAGAATAGAATAATACAATGAGCCTTAAAACTAAATTTGGACAAGAATACACAGAAAGAAGACTATTGAGTTAATCCACACATTATAATTATAATGTATATAAGTTTTCTTTTTAAAAATTAGTATTATTATTATTATTATTATATATATATATATATATATATATATATATATATATATAATATTTTAATTATATTAATCTTATTCGGGTTCGAAAGCTTTTTTAGTGGCGAAGGGGTCAAGCTCACGCTCAGCTCACATAAGAAGCGAGCTTCAATATTAAGCTCACGCTCACATCACCTCAGCTCACGCTCATATTTTTTCGAGCTATGTGAGCCGGGTTCGGCTACATTTATCAAGAGTACCAGACTCATTTTCCATGCCTTATTGGGCTCAGAACTTTACCACCGACGTTAAGACTATAAAAAGATTAACTGACTTACACTTTCTGGAAGGCCCAAGAAAATGTGACAACCGATATATTTCAACTTATAATGCCCAAAGGAAGTTCAACTAAAGAGAACGATTCCTATTGGCACCGGCTTTGGAAATAACCAAGTTCTATAAAATAAAAGCATTTTACCTCGCTGCAGTCACATCTGGCAAATAATAATCTGTACTCGTCTGTGTATTCAATCATATACTCAATCAATCACAATTCACAGAAATGGGGACACAGACACAAACGGGTACAGTCGATTTTCACCCGTCACATCTTTGTCGACAATTTCTTCTTCTTTGGTCACTTTACTCCTGTTCTGATTCATCCATCTTCTAAAATTTTTTTATAGCTAGTACTCAGTCCTTTTGGGGATTATCCTCATTCATCATATGTTAGTTATCTTTCGAGGCTTTTGAAATCATATTTAATTGTAGTGTGTTCTTTTTCACCAATAGTAATTTATAAACTTTGGATAATGAAGTCAATGGCAACGACACCTATCATTTATTCTTAATTTCTTCCACAACACTCTTAAATCGAGATACTAACTCATTACATTTATTAGTGTGATTATTCCTCCATCTTGATTGAGTAAAATCTATCTTCATCTTTTGTAGAGTCTTCGACAACTTCTTTGGATGTCTCCTTCAACGCCGTCGTCTTGTTTTGAGGAGTCATTGTCAATCGAATTGTACTAACCGCTATCTTCTTAATTGTAGCCCAATTTAAATCTTTCACCCCTTTTGGCTTTTCATCATCCATAACAGAATCAACACCTTACTGCACTAAATATTCTTTTTTTTTTCTATTACAATTATTTATTGGACCTCATCAGAGGAGGTCGACCTCACCAGAGGAGGAGCCCATGTAGGGCGGATAGAAGCCCGGCTGAGCGGGTGTCGTAGAAGCCCGTTGAACGGGTGCCCCATGAAGGGGAGTATAAGACCCACACAAGGGAACCCAGAGAAATTGCAATTAAATCATTCCCCTTGCGTGAGGGAGGTATCGAGGCAGTCCCTTGCCCCACTGGGCTAAGAAACCTTTTGATGCACTAAATATTCTTCAAATATGTCTAGCATGCAACTTCTTTTCACCTCTCCCCAAACCCGGACCTTGCGCTCTGATACCAATCGTTAGATCAGTGAAAGCACATCACTTACACACACACACACACACACACACACACACTCACATATATATATATATATATATATATATATATATATATAGAGAGAGAGAGAGAGAGAGAGAGAGAGAAGTAAATCTATAAATCAAAGACACGAGTTTTAACGTGGTTCAATCTCAACTTAGACTTACATCTATGACCTCGAAGGGTAAATAATTTAACTTTCACTATGTAATATTTTAATGGGAAAAAAAATTACAAACCCTCTCAAAGAACTTCAAGTCTAAACTGGCTCGAAAAGTTGGTGCAATAACAAAGTTCGGTGGACATGTTCATAAGGTTTTTTGCCTTAGTCCTTTTCTCTTTCTAAAATGTTTTTCATTTTAGCATAATAAGAACGGTTGTCAATTGAAGTTGATCATGGCTATTGACGGATCTATAAATTGCGTTTTTGGGCCCCCAAACACAAGGCATAACATTATAGTACGTATTAAACCGAATTACTAGTCATAAATGTGGTAACTAAGTGTTATACCACAGTCGGTGAGAACCATCTCTAAAGTTTCACACCCTTAATTATTGGTTCTGAACTATGTGTTCAGGGCGCCTAACAAATACGTTAGCCATAAGGAAGTTGACTGACTAAACTTGAAATCTATCTACTACAAGTTGCATGATCACACTCACATTCTTTCTAGTTGGCTAAAAATTAATACGAGAATATGAGTAAATGGGAGACAAAGATTTGTTGAGCTGAAGAAAAGAAAAAAAAGCAAAGAACTATTGAGAAGGATTAGATCGTTTCGTCATACAAGTGAAGATCGAAAAGGCATATCTGGATATGGTTCTTATCAGTTATGAATTAAAGGGCTTTGAAAGAATCTTACAAATTGAGATAACCATAAATTACCGAACATGAATTGACAAAACCTGTCACGTAAATAGTTGAGGAGGATAAGGAGCATATTTTGCATCACATGTAATGATTTTTATGTTAAACAAATGGAAATTCTTTTTTTATTTACATAATCATTCACCTCATATATTCAAAAATTCAAATAAATTACATAGTGAATAAATTCATCGCGTAACCAATAATCTTATTATATAGAAAAAACCAATTATCAAGCTTATTTAGATGAATTATATAGTCGTATGATTTCACCTAAAAAACATAAAAAAAATCAGCCAGACCTGTTGAGATGGTCGTAAAAAAAAATTACTCCACATGGAGTGTCTTTTTAGCCTTCAAAGGAAGAAAAAAAATATAAAAATGTATCTTTTATGATGATTTTCTTGGGATGTCTTAATCCATGAAATCGGGCAATTTGAAATGATGTAAAAGAGTGATGCTGCTTTTTAGGACCCTTATAACTTTTATCCAAATGAATATACCACACTTTTTTTTTTTAATTATTATTTGCAGAGAAATATAACATATATAATTGGACGCCATCAATATTTTGTTCTTATCCTTTATAAATTTTATCCAAATGAAGTAACCATACTGTTCCATTAATTTGCTTTCACATAATATTTGTTGATGTTACAAGTTGTTAATAGACAATGGTTGCAGATTATCAATAAAATGTTTAATTGTATATCTCACCTATCCGCATTAACTAACGAGCTAAAAAAATACACAAATTCTCTGTTACAATACCAATAACATTTCTAATTATAGTTTTATTTACATTTAGATTTATCCTATTTAGTCTAAAATATATGAATTTATGAATGAAAGTTTCCTTTTCAACATTTCAATGAAACTTCTGTTTGAAAATAAAAAAACTTTTGGTGAAACTTTGGTCAACACGAACTGATCTGGTGGCTAAAATGTATGTATTCTATATTACAATCAGGGTTCAATCCTCTCCTTTGATATATATGCACACCTTTGGATAGCAACTACGAGTTAAAAAAGAAGGAAAAATGGGGGAAATCCAATTATTAATTTCTTGACTCGTACTTTAGATGGTTAATTCTTCCGTCTTTTTAAAAATACAAAAGATAAAAGATAAATAAAAGAAAGATTAGTTGACCAATTTTTTTCTTCTATCAAACTTCGTTAATGGTCGGCTTATCCATCCACCATATAAAGTACCTATCAAGTTTGGTTGCACTATATTTTTCCAATCATCCACAAAAAAAAAAAATAAAAAAAATAAAAAAAAATCCTATAGTAGTACTAGAGTTCAAGTAGTATAGTATTATCAATAGAATGAAATTTCAAGCTAAGGTAGTTGTTCTATCGACCCTATTGCCAAATCTTAAGAACATGAGGCCTTTAAATATGGTCCCAAACTCTCCCAACAAAATTGGTTGGGTATATTGGTATTTGTTATGAGATTTTGACTAACTTCGATCCTATGAGAATTTAGTTGTGAGAAGTGAAGTAGTTAGGCCTGCCAACAATATGCAGTAAATTCAAGAAACCAAACAAGCCACGATCAATAGAGTATCATAGGTTCGAATCTACGCAACAGGTGAAATTAATATTTAATGGTAAATTTTAAATGCAAGGTCATAGTACACCATGTCGCTCCTCCTAAGGTCCTATAACAACATGTTGTAAAGGAAAGTTCATGGGGAAGAGAACCGCTTCCGGAACGTCCAACCTAAGTATGTGTAAGTTGTGACTGACCTGCTTCAGGATTAATCGGGCGAAGCTCAAACACCTGAGCCATAAAATAAAACAAGAAATAGAAAAAAAATCAAGCAACCTAACCAGAGTTTGTGAGTCTGTTTGCTGTGTGAACATTTGGAAGATTGCTATGGTTGGAAGTGGTTGAACAAATTGAAGATGCAACAACAATAATAATGTAAATTCCTAGAATTCTTTTTTTTCTTTTTCCACATTTGTAGAAATCCTAGTTTAGAAGATAACCAAAAAAAGAATGATGATAAATATATTCTCAAATGAATTATCAATATATATCAGGAAACTGGTAATTTGTTAACTAATGCTTAGGAACATACATTAGGTTCACCTAATGCATTGCTAATCAAGTCAAATAATTATGTCATTCAACCATGCTGATTACGATTAACAAACAAACCCCTCGTTTCACTTTGTAATATTATGAATTCTTAGTAGCATTTCTTTGAACAATAATAAGTTGTTACCATCACTAACTGCTAGAAAGGGACATTAAGGAGTCGATAATTTTCTCATTTTTCGTTTCTGATTTTTTATGATTCAGTTCTAATTTCCAAAGTTAGACTCTGATGTTACATTGAATGTATTGATTAATGATTATCTACTATCTAGACGATTTCATGAGTTATGATAATACAAATCAAAATAGGATACTTCTGATAATACATCATCACAAAGTTGTCTCTCCTCGTTATATAGTGATGTGGACAATTATGTACCACAAGGTTCACATGACCTGATCCATATCAGAATTTTCCATATCAGAATTTTCCATCAAAATATGCTTAAGGATAAGTTTCATGAAGAATTCATCCAAGTAAAGTGAAATAAATGTTTTCCAATTGATTTTTGGGATTGCTTGAGATTAGAAGGCTGAATTTCTTTCAAAGTTGATTATGACATTTGGGGTATAGTTTCGTAAGTTGAATATGACATTTGCATATTACAAGTCAACAAATTTGATAAATAAAATGACAATTGGACTTGAAAGTCACCGTAATTGAAAACTGAGATCAGTGTGTCCTCATGGAACCATTAAATTCAGATTTCTGTGTTTTAAGAAATCATCATATCCATTTGGAATCTTGAAAATGAGGTGTAGTATGCATTTTGCGAGTAAATAGCTATTTAAATTATTAAATTATTTACGTTATTTTTTGTTTTGGACACTCAATTATTATTTTTTTGGTTAATTATATCATCTTAGTATTTACGCGTGACTGAAAATAATTCGGTTCCCACTTTTTACGATGGTTTTCAGTCAAATTAGACACTTTTTTTTTCTTAAAGGAGAATTGATGGTGGTTCCCATTTCTCCTCCAGCATGACTCGAACTCCCGACCTACCGATTGGAAGTGAAGTGTCTTACCGCCTAAGCTGCGCTTTGTTGTCGGTCAAATTAGACACGTGTCAGACAAAAAATGGTAACTAATCATAAACACGTGTTTAGCAAAAATACTAATAATTTAAGGGTAAAAATGGAAATACACACTAACCTCAATGATCTGTATCAAATTTTGGACTGGTAACAAATCAGACATGGATTTAAAATTGGAAGAAGTAGAGGGATGAAGCCATGAAGGTAAGGTGGTGAGTGGAGACTATGGCCAGGACGATGATAAATCTTGAAAACTGAGGTGAGCTATCGGCTGTTATTAATGGGTCGGTTGCATAAAAATGGGTGAGTACCTGGATTGTCTAATTTAATAGGGGCAAATTTGGTATATTAGATAAGTCTACTATTTTTTAAAAATTTCACCCAAAATCAAATGTAAATATTCAATTTAGTATAGAGGGACTAGTTTTTTTTCAGTACTCGTTTGGACACGTCACCAAAATTAACGAAATTTTTAGACGTTATGAGCAAAATGGCGGTTCGTAGATATGTTGGGTATCAAAAAAGTTAAAAAAATATAAAAATGGCCAAACTGACTCGAGCGTAAATATATTGATTACTAAAATAGCAATTAATTCTTATTTGTATTGATTTTCTTTTTGCTAAATTATTTAGTATATGCCTATCAATTATGATAAATATTTTTTTTTGTTATGGACCAGTGATATGTTCCCGCACATAAATTTTTTGGTCCAAAATTCTTTTAGATAATGAGAGAGACAATTATGATGTTAACAATTATGTACCACAAGAGATCCATAACATAATTATAATATTATATGTGCCCCAAACAAAGCTAGGAATCCTCTGTCCCCATTCAGTGTCTCATTCTTTGTCACCAGTGGCGGAGCAAGAATTTTCAATTTTTTTATATACTAGGTATATATATCCAACTGTTCAGAAAAAAATAGATTTTTTTTCTACTACTACTTCCCAAGAATTTTATGATACACACCGAAATATACCATTTAGAAATTTTTACAATCGCTTTGGTCCACCAATGTTGAAGATTAGTAGAAAAAATGAAGATCAGTTCGAAGTTCTTTCGAGTTGCAAGCGAAAGATCAAGCAAAAGAGAATAAAAAAGAGTTGCAAAAAATGCTTTCGAGGAAAAGGAAGAATGGACTTGTGATGTGGGATCGAAGATTTACGCATTGGGCCAAAAAAAGAATTAAGTAAAATAGGTCCACTTCTCCTCAGTAAATAAAATAGCTCGGTTATGTATGTTAAGCGATTTAGGGTTAAAATCGGGGTAAAAAAACTCATTCGACGAGCTGATGAAGAATCAAAAAAAAAAATAAGCAAATATATGTCGTTTAAATTCAATTTTTCTAAAAAAATATATAATTCTACCTCAAATATATCATTTTACATCATAAGCAAAATTTTAGTTCGGCCCCCCTTAAATTCAAATCCTGGCTCCGCCACTGTCTGTCACACCAATAAGAAATTGATGTGTTAATTTTTTAATTAAAAAATTATAATCTAAAATAAATATTGAAACCATAGGAAAAAAATATATATACACGTGGTAAATATTTATTCGTGGGGATAAAAAAACATGGCACGTAGCGGGGAGAGAGGTTTTTTGGCCACCAAACAAAGGGCCTTCTTGCATTGCTCTGTTTACTGCTAAACTGGAAATAGCCTCATAACCAACTAAGACTGGGTAAACCGTCTTCTTATATAGTTATTATGTGGCATTCTAATCCTTTTATACAGCCAAAATGTCCCTTTTTTTTTTGCTTAGAAGAAACTCTCACAAATTGGGTAATCTTTTTAATACTCCCTCCATTCCTAAATATAAGACTTTTAGGATAAGTAGCGAAAATTAAGGAAGTAAAAATAGCAAAAAAAATAAAAAAAAATAAAAAAAAAGATATTTTTTAAATAAAATATCAATATTATTATCTTAAATAGAATTAGTGGCGTACAAATTTTATTTAAGATAATAATATTAGTATTTTTTATTAATAGAACACCTTAAATTTTACTTTCTTAATTTTCGTTAAAAGTCTTATATTTAGGAATGGAGGTAGTACTGGACAAGAGAAGACAATGAATTATTCGTCCAAGATTGTGTTGTTTTGAATTAAGGAAAGATGTAGGACCTTTTAGCCGACTATCCGGACGTGGCATCTTCATCTTGGTCTTTAAGGTTCTTGTGCAAAATGCCCCGTCTTAATCAGGCTTACCTTTGTTGCATTCATGACTATGAGGCTTCTTGACTCTGCTTAGCCAACTCCGATCCGGTGAGTAACGTGTATTATTATTACATGTATATAATGAACTGTTGTTCTTTACGGGATGAACAACTATTTTGAAATTGCAAGAGGAGTTTAAAAACAGCTATTGAAAAAGAATTGTCTATCAACATGAAAAACACGATGTCCAAGTGTACAGACAGAATACCCGTTCAATACTGAATCCAAGTTGTTATTTAGCACCCCCTATTTGCGTAGACGGAGACAGGGGCGGGGAATAGTCACACCTCCGAGATTTTTAAAAATTCTATTAGATATAGTAAATTTTATATATATTTCGGAATATTTGATCAAGTTCGCCTATCAATATTTTTTTTCCCAATTTTTATATGTAGTTTATCATACTGTTGCAGTTTTTTGCCCCAAACAGACAATTGTTACCTTTGTCCCTGCAGACTCTGATAGTGCCTTGCCAAGGGAAAATGGGAATTTCTTTTGGGGTTAATTTTTGAACCTCTAACCTCCTTATCTTGCATCTATTACACTCTATTACATACAAAAAAGTGAAAAATTAGGAAAGTGAAGATGCTTTACTTAACTAACAGATTAGGCATGAAATGAACAACAAGATTTCGATATTCTTACCCTTTCCAATTCTAAAATACTCTTTGGTTTTTTTTTTTTACTGCAATCTAGAGCTGTCAAAATGGGCATATGCCCACGGGCATGCCCGCCCCGTGAGCTTAATGGGCGGGTATGGGGCTATGAATTCCATGCCCATTTAAATGCGGGTATTAATGGGCATACCCGTTCGGGTAACGGGCAATGCGGGTATGGACGGGTTGCAACCGGGCATGCCCACTTTGTTTTCTTTTCTTTTTTTTAAATTTTGGATATGGATTAATTTTCACAGTTGAGACTTGAGAGTCAAAAGAAGAAAAAAAAAACACTAAAAGTCCAAGATAAAAGTTGAACCGTGCTATATATCTTGGGCAAAGCCCTTGAAGCCGTTCTATACTTCTATTACCCAAATATTAACGGTTTCATCTCTGAAGTTAACTAAATTATGTTCTAACTTATTATTTATCATTTATCATTTACCATTTATAATGTTTTACATTCTAACTTCTCAAAGTTGTGTGTGTTTTATAGGTGGAGATGATGAGAAGGAATCAACATTATCTAAGGTGGATTCAAATAATACTTCTAGTGTTCAAGATCTAGATCAATAGATAGAGGATATTAAAAAAAAAGTATCTATTTTTTGTTGCTTTGACTTCAGCAATATGTTTGTTAATTTTGGATAGTTGATCTTTAATTATTTTTGAAATTATGGACTTTGATTGTTTTTTATAACTATTTTGGACATTGTGGATTTTTATTTGATTGTTCTTAAACTATTTTGGATATTTATTTACCCTTTATAGGACTATAAACTGCAAGTGAATGAGAAAGAAATAATTTTTGTTGAATTTTTCGGATTTAATCTATTTTTTTTTTTTTAAAAAAAACAAAATTAATAATAAGGGTTGCGGGCATGTCCATTTGCCCACGGGCATTCGGTGGGCGGGTACGGGCATCCCTTTTGATTGCCCATGAAAAAAGCGGGCATGCCCGCCCATCCCTATTTAAGACATGCCCATGATGGGCGGACGGGCATACCCATTTTTATAGTACTAATGCAATCAATAGTATGCATTAATTAATAACATATAAGGATTTAATTAGGGGATTGCTAAATGCAACTGATATTTAGGGGATGTATTTATAATTTATTCAAAATTGAGGGATGAAACTGATAATTAGGCAAACATTGTGGAGAAAATGTAAATAACCCTTTTGTTTAATTCCTTCAAGAGGAAGAAGTTTAATGAATCAAGCAATATTGCAAGGCAGTCCAACCAAGTTGTTACACTTTTTTTTTTTTTTGCTAAATAAGTTGTTACACAAATGTTGGGAAGAAAGATCATGTGTCGGTTTCAACAATGAGGTTTGAACGTGTATTAAATTGTCTTAAATTTATTTAATCCGACTCTAATTATAAGTCGCTCTGATACTAAAATATTGGAGATTTGTGATGGTAGCCGAGGTTTGGGCTAATAGGCTAAGTATGATTTTATTAATTAGTTCGAATTTTCTGAAATTAGTGGATTAGAGATATTTATTTATCAGAGTTTTATCATTGAATTATCTATGGTAACAAAATAAAGAAATAAATAGTTCGAAGAGATCTAGCAAAATTAGATATAAAAATGAAAGAGAAAGTAATTTGTGGCATGTCCACTAATACTATTTTAGTTGGTTTTAACTGCAACTCTTTAAGTTTTGCTTGAAGCAAAATTATGAGTACGAGACATCTTGAACCTACAGACCAGTACCTTTCAGATCCTACCCAGATACCGGTCACCAAAAGTAATCTACGACATATTTTATTTATTTTCCCTTCTTTTCTGGAATTTTCTTTTTTCTTTTCATGAGTCTCTTTTTTCTAGATTTAATTTTTTCTTGAAAGAAATGGAAATTGGTAGGTAGTCAATACAACAGAAAATTGGGAAGGTGTCTGTTGAGTTGTTTGTTGAAAAGAAACTTAGAAAGGGATCAGCCCTTTTTGCTTTGCCCCTTTCTTTCTCTTTCAGGTTTAACCTCTGCTGCATCTGTCTTAAAGACATCATATCTTCCTCTCT
Source organism: Vinca minor (assembly GCA_026122235.1). Taxonomy (NCBI): domain Eukaryota; kingdom Viridiplantae; phylum Streptophyta; class Magnoliopsida; order Gentianales; family Apocynaceae; genus Vinca; species Vinca minor. The sequence goes on along the minus strand of JAOCZM010000038.1, from coordinate 5,745,388 downwards.
TGTACGCCTTGTTTTCACTCATCTAACAATACTAGTATAGCAATACGAGTTGCTTCATTTGATAAATATTTGACACGTCTTTACAAATGCTAAGTGTTCAATTTTCGATGCTGATGTGAGAGTTGTGTTGGTGGGCGATCTGTAAGTACTCTTGTAAGCGACCTATGATCTCTAGGGTCTGCCCTAACCTGTAGTGGTGAATGAAGCAGAACCCACCCAAACGTTTTTTGAAGGAAAAAAAAAAACCATTCTAGCTAGTATGGTATGCCACGGTCCTCCCCACTTTTATTTCTTTCTTTCACACCAAGTATCATCACATTATTAGCCAGTCATTCATTTGCTAAAAATATCTAAGGACTACAATAAATATTGTGAATTAATAGATTGAAGGTTTTGCTAGGGTTATGAGACGCATTTAGAGTTCGTAGAAGCAGATGGGTGAAAATTCTCTGTCCCTATCCTTATCCCTATCCCTAATTAATCAAAATTTATCATATAAATATTTTTTTCAATTATATATACACATAGTGAATTGTGATTGGCTGGAATATGGATGGGGATAGGAACGGGGACAGGGGATTTTTTGCCGAAGCGGATCATGACAGTTAATTTTTTGTTTCTTTCGTTGCTACCATCATTATATTCTTAGTTAGTTAATGGCTAAAAAATGAGTAATTACTACAATAAAAATAAACAAACAGTAAATCACCTACGAATACTACAAGATTCATAAGACCGCGTTCAAGGTTTGTGGACATAGAGCGTGACGATTAAACCTAGTATAACTATGAATGATTTGTCATTTCTTTGTGCAATCTTTGAATATGCAGGAAATTTAGTAAATTTGTGACATATGTCCCAAATTATTTGCAACGTTTTAATTTTTGAGACATCCCAAATTGTTAGTCACGTTTAAAAAATCAATGTATCGTTATTATTATTTTTCTAGTTATACTTTTAATTTATTACTCAATTAACCACTAATAATAAATTTTTAATCATTAATTAGGGTCATTTTAGTCTTTTTATTAATGCAAACAATTTGGGACGGGGTAGTATTAGGCTTACTTACTCTCTACTTGTTCATACACCAAATTAAAGCATGAGTGCTATATATGCCTCATTTTTTTTAGTTCTTTTTACCTTAAAGTTAATGAATACGGCTAATATGTATCTTTCCCTCTCTATGTCAAGTAATAATGATATAAAGCCTAAGTTGTGACCAACTCCCTTTCCCTTAAATTGTAAAATATGAAAAGAAAAAGGAGCTTTCCACTTTTTCCTTTTCTTTTCCTTTATGAAACAAATGAAGCAAGAGTGCAAGTCTTGTGTTTACCTCGAGTAATAACTAATGAAACTATACAACCGAAAATGTGGTTGTTCTCTTATCTGGAATTGGATGAATAATAGTATTCAAAAAAATTAGTATATACTGAACGTTTTTTTAATAAGTATTACATGTATATGTGTTACATTCTATGTAATATGTGTTCTCATAGATTAACACATGTTCTAAAATATGTAACACTTGTTTTACACAATAAGTATTGAAAAATTACAACACATGTTTGCTACAAAATAATCTGGACCGGCAAATTTTATATTTGACGACAAAAAACCGTTCAATACATATTAAATTTTTTGTGTTCATCACCATAGCTGGACTGAGGTTTTTATGGGTTCTTCTCCTTTCAGAAACGAAAGAATATATAGGAAGATGAAGGGATTTATTTATATATATAAACCTTATTCATGTTTTCACGTATGAATCTTATGGTTTAAAATTTCATTTTTGAAGATAAATAATTAAGAGAAATTGTCTCTTCCATTACCTTATGATGTGGAAAGTTTATATCACAAGGTCTATTAAATCACAAAAGTATTTCAAAATAAAAGTTAGATATTCACCGATAAGAGTTGGCCAAGTGGAAGGAGGTTGGTATCACTTAAGACTTTTTACTGTATATTTTATATATCAAAAAAATTATGTTGGAAGCTCTTTCCCTGCAGACATGAAAAATATTACTAGTAGATCGTTAAAAATAAAAATACTAAATAAATAAACCCTTAAATGGATGGGCAGCTTAAGGTTCCGTGTGAGGAATGGTGAGGCCCTCAAAGAAAGAGCATATGTCCCACTTTCCTCCAATGAATATTTATATATAGCAGTTGTATCCATACCAATTTTTCATGCTCAGAACCAAATACTATACTACTCCACCAAACTTCATCTTTTTCCCTTTCTATATATAAATGCAATTGTCTTAGAGAAATACTCAAAATTCAATCATAGAATATTTAGCATTTCTCAAAAGAAGCAATAGAAGAAGATAGAAAAGTTCCTTCTTGTGTTCTTTTCTATTTTCACCAGTAGAAAGGACAAAAAGGACCCAGTTTTTTTTTTTCTTTTTTATTTTTGGGATTCTAGCAGAAGAAGAGAAGAATCCTCTCAACTAAATCAATGATGGGTTCAATTTGGAAAATGCTAAAAATCAATTTCTTGCTGATTACAGTCTTGTTATCCTTATTATTAGCTTGTTGTTCATCATATGTTAGAGCTACTGTTTCCTATGATGATAAGTCCTTCATCATTAATGGCAAAAGAAAGATTCTTATTTCTGGTTCCATTCACTACCCAAGAAGCACTCCTGAGGTATACCAATGCCAATGCCCCCATTTCATTATTTTACATATTTTTCTTGCATAAATATTTCAAATTTTTATGATCATATTTTTTTTCTTTCTTGGGGTGGATGTAGATGTGGCCTGATCTTATACAAAAGGCTAAAGATGGAGGCTTGGATTGTATACAAACTTATGTCTTCTGGAATGGGCATGAACCATCTCCTGGAAAAGTATTCCTCAATTACTCTCTATTTTTTTCTTTTTCAATTTTTTATTATTTGGTCAAGGAAGGTTACCATTGTTGGCTTAAAACTTCGGACTCAATACGTGTCCATGTAAGATTATTATATGGGCCGGACTGTCAACACAAGACATATGGTTTCGAGTCATAAGTGATGCGTCAACTGACAACTGCATTACTCTCTATTTGATGGCTCTTCATATTGGAAAAAGAAAAGTTGAATAATTTATATTTTTTGTGTTTTTTTTTCAGTATAATTTTGAGGGAAGGTATGATCTTGTAAAATTTATCAAACTAGTTGAAGCAGCAGGCCTTTATGTTCATCTTCGAATTGGACCATATGTTTGTGCAGAATGGAACTTCGGGTATTTCAATGTTCTATTTTACATTATTTGTCTATTCTTAATTCATTTGTTGTTATTCACAATGATTTTCCCCTGTTTTTTGATGAACAGAGGATTCCCAGTTTGGCTAAAATACGTTCCTGGCATTGAATTTAGAACAGATAATAAGCCATTTGAGGTCAGTTAAATTAAAAAGGGTCATTTTCCTGAATTTAATTGAAAGTTCATATTCATCAGTTTCAATTTTGACTTGATATAATGATATTTTACTGGGTTTCTTTTACCATAATGAAGGCTGCAATGCAAGGATTCGTATCCAAAATTGTCAGCTTGATGAAGTCAGAAAATTTATTTGAGCCTCAAGGAGGACCAATCATAATGTCCCAGGTCAGCAATATCATCTCTTTCGCGCTTCACGTTTACATAATTGTCTGGTAGTCGAATATCTAATTTAATAGTATAAGTGTATAATAGTACCCCAAGAGTATCGATATTCTCAGCTTAATGGTTTAGATATATGACAATAGTCTAGCAGTTGAATATTTAACACATAGCTCATTATAGTAGTTGAATATGTGATATCTGATTATAGTTGACCACTATGTCCCACTGGACCATATCGATGACATAAGCATTCTAGTTGGTCGAATCCTGACAACTTTAAAAAAAAAGAATATTGGGTTTTGTCTTATCTTTGGATTTCAATATTATGCAAAGGGGTATTTATTAGTTGATCCACTAATTAGAAAGTGGGATTTAAGAAAATATTGATTGGGTTTTGATGGTTCAGATAGAGAATGAATATGGGCCAGTTGAGTGGACAATTGGTGCCCCTGGGAAGGCATATACACAGTGGGCAGCAAAGATGGCAGTGGCTCAAAACACGGGTGTTCCTTGGATTATGTGCAAACAAGAAACCGCCCCTGACCCTATTGTAAGCATTTTCTTTCCTTTTTTTTTCTATTAATTGTTTTGGTTTAGTTTTTTTGATTTTCCATTTTTGGTGCTTTAATATTTTTTTAATGTCTAAGTGATGTTCATTTGTGAGTTGTCAAATTTAAGAATTGGGATATGAGTTAATGACTATTTTGGATACGTTTTGCGGTTTTATTACTCGATTATTTTTTTTAATATATATATGAACCAAAAAGGATATGGTGGGTCCTTTTTGGTTGCTATATCCAAATCTTTACCTTGTTCAATTGATTAAAGTTTCAATTTTTTTATTTCTGAAGTTTTCTTGAAATTGGATGATGGGTTTTCTATGTCTGTTTCTCTGAAAGTTGTGTGATTCTTCTTCTTGCAGATAGATACTTGCAATGGTTTCTACTGCGAAAATTTCCGACCTAACAAGCCATGGAAGCCAAAAATGTTTACTGAACTCTGGACTGGCTGGTGAGTTGTATATATATAATTCTTTATTCTTGTGAATTGTTCATAAGTTTACTTGATTTACATATATTTTTTTAAAATTTTTATTATCGGGAAAGAGGTCGAACCATGACCTATGATTTTGAGTCGGAAATGTTGCGCCTTCGCTGACCTATTTGATTTCCATGTTTTTGGGTGGAAATTGATGATCCTTAGGTACACACAGTATGGTGGTCCAATTCCCAAAAGACCAGTGGAAGATATTGCGTATGCAGTTGCAAGATTTGTCCAGAACAATGGATCTTTTTTCAATTATTATATGGTTAGTGAAGATTTCTTGATAATCAATCATAAATTGGAAATGGATTCTAGTTTTAAATGATCTTTACTGCTTCATCTAAAGTGTCTGGTTTTCCATTTTCTGATTTGTGTTGGATTTGCAGTATCATGGAGGAACAAATTTTGGCCGAACTTCTTCTGGCCTTTTCGTTGCCACTAGCTATGATTACGATGCTCCTATTGATGAATATGGTATGGGAACTATTAAATTTCTGAGTAACTAGCTTTGATTTTGCATCAGATTGGTACATCTGCGATAAAATCGCGAATAATCGTGAAAAACAAGGACAACTAATAGATAAGATACTAGTATAAGATTTCTGACAGAAAAAACTATTGTTTGTGCTTTATGTTTCTTGGACATGTTGATGAATATTAGATGATATCCCTGTCTTGGTGTTCTAGGACTTTTGAACCAACCGAAATGGGGGCATTTGAGGGACTTGCATAAAGCAATCAAACAATGTGAACCAGCTTTAGTTTCATCATATCCTACAGTTACCTGGCTCGGGAATAATCAAGAGGTTCCGATGATTTAAGTTGCTTTAGGCCATCTATACCGTGTTGCTGTATTCTACTTGTTTTTAATTGATTGCAACTTCGGTTTCATACTTGTCCACAGGCTCATGTATTTCAATCAAAATCTGGAGCTTGTGCTGCTTTCCTTGCAAACTATGATCCAACATATTCGGTGAGAGTGACGTATCAAAATTTGCCGTATGACTTACCACCATGGTCCGTCAGCATTCTTCCTGATTGCAAGACCGTAGTGTTCAACACTGCAAAGGTAAGGAAAATAATATCTCCTCATTCCAACTAGCATTATTATTTGCATTTGTCATCGCAGACTATCTTGGCCTTATGCACGAAGTAATATTAAAGCATGAACTTTGTAACATGAAATCATTTGTCGCCCACTGCAGGTTAATCAGCCAAGTTCTGATGTGAAGTTTACGCCAGTAAGTCGATTGAGTTGGCAGTCGTACACTGAAGAAACACCGACTGCTGATGACAGTGACACATTTTCACTGAATGGATTACGGGAGCAAATAAGTATTACCAAAGATTCCTCGGACTATTTGTGGTACCTGACAGAGTAAGTATTTCAATACTATTGATGCCCTGGCTTCTCCAAAGCATTTTCTGATTCAATCTCTAAGCTCTCAGAACCATTGCTAATCATTTTTTTGGTCTCTAGTGTTAATATTGCACCGAATGAAGCATTCCTGAAGAATGGACAGGAACCCGTTCTAACCGTGATGTCCGCTGGCCACGCCTTGCACGTTTTTGTAAATGGTCAATTCTCAGGTATTTATTTAGCTGCATAATGTTCAGAAATAGGCCGAATTCTTTTCTGCTTTCTTGATTAGTAGATAATCGTCTGATTTTCTTGACAGGGACGGTGTATGGGAACTTGGATAATCCAAAACTTACATATAGTCAGAGTGTAAAGTTGAGACCTGGAAGCAACAAGATTTCTCTTCTGAGTGTCTCAGTGGGTCTCCCGGTAGGTTTATATTTATACATTTCTATGTTCTTCAGATGTTTCGTCAATATATGCAGAAACAAGTTGAGCTAGATTTTCTAACAAATTCAAAATTTATCTATTTCAGAATGTTGGAGTGCATTACGAGACATATAATACAGGCGTTCTTGGTCCAGTGACTTTGAAGGGTCTCAATGAGGGAACAAGAGACTTGACTAATCAAAAATGGTCTTACAAGGTTATTATCTGATTGCCTTTGTTTTTACTGAAGATTGGGCCTTCTGGCACTGCCTAAATATCAAACAGTAATATACGAAAACAAGAAACCAGTCTGCTAAACGAAATAGTCTTAGAATTTTATGTTTCAGCCACAAGAAAGCAGTCTGCTAAACGAAAACTTTAATATTCTATGGCAGGTTGGTCTAAAAGGCGAATCTCTAAGCCTTCACACTGTAAGTGGAAGTTCCTCCGTGGAATGGGTAGAAGGATCACTAATAGCTCAAAAGCAACCAATGGCATGGTACAAGGTAAAGCTACATTTCAAACAGAAGTCGCATAAGTCTCTCGCGATCAAAATATCAAGCATCCAAAAATCTAATTCCGAGACTTTGATTAGCTATCCGTTTAAATCAAGATGTAAAATTTCTTTCAGGCTACTTTCAATGCACCAGCAGGAAGTGACCCCTTGGCTTTGGATATGAATAGCATGGGGAAGGGTCAGATATGGATAAACGGTGAAAGCATTGGACGGAATTTGGCTGGCTACATAGCAGAAGGCAAATGTGATAAATGCAACTATGCTGGAATTTACAAAGAGGATAAATGCCAAATGTATTGTGGAAGCTCTTCTCAAAGATGGTAAGACATATTTCATGAAAATCAGATCTGTTTTCCTGAAAAAAAAAGACGAGGATTCTTATAAAAGTGTAAATTTCAGGTACCATGTTCCACGTTCTTGGGTGAAGCCAAGCGGAAATCTATTGGTCGTGTTTGAAGAATGGGGTGGTGATCCTACTTGGATGACATTGGTCCGAAGAACAGCATGAAGAGGATAATATGGAAAGATTAGAAGGCCAGTGATTTGGTCTCAATATTGAAGACTTGTACAGTCGTTTCTTATTGTCGATGAAGCATTCAAATGGCAATTCCAGAAAAGCTTTTAGATACTTATACAACAACACTCCAACAAGAATAGCACTCTCATTCAGCTTAAGCGCGAAAAAGAGGAAGAAACTGTAGATTCTGAAAGACAATAAGCACCTCTATTCAGCTTAAGAGATTGAAGAAGCGCTTGTAGATTGTGAAGCACAATAATAGTATACTACTGAAAGTTAGCAACTGTATTTCTCATCATCTTTAGTAATTTCTACTGCCCTGTAAAAGCAAATATGAAAAAGAAAGCTGCAAATAAATATAGCCTCTCATTTTGTTTATTCTAGAATTGTGCAGCGGTAATATCTTAAATTTACTAATCTATCCTGAATATTACCAATGTGCAACTTTTAATTTCATTTGGAGAAAATGAACCGTCTCATCCAACCGCAGATACAGGACGAAGTCATAACTTTTAGCATGGGGCGAAAAACTGCAACAGTATGCCGAACTACATATAAAAATTATAAAAAATATGTTGGGAGCAAATTTGATCAAATATTCCGAACTAAATATAAAATTTACTATATCTAATACTCCCTACATTCCCTATTAATTGTCGTTTAGGAGATATCTAGTTATCCAAATTAATTGTCGTTTAAGCTTCTTTTATTAGTTGTCAACAATTTATTCCAATTATACCCTCAACATTTTTCTTTCTTTATTACAAAGAAGTGAGAGAGAGGGAGGGTGGGATATATTGGAAGTTTAGGTGAAAATAATAACTTCCTTAATTTTCTCAAATTGTCTAAAGAGTCTTATATTTAGGAATGGAGGGAGTATAATTTTAAAAAATCTCGGCTACTGCTCACCTGCCCCTTGTCTTCGTCCCTGGAGGGATAGATAGATGTTTCGCATTTGCGAACAAAACACAATTTCCGCACATAATCCAAAATCATCATCAGAGAGATAACCTTCGGAGCAGTGAAGCACATGAGAGACAAGGCAGTGTCTAAAAATCTAACCCTAGGATGAGTTTCGTTCAAATTGAGAGAGCGATTCAGTTCGGAAACCGTAATAGAGAGGTATTGATCGTCTTCATTGTCACTGATCATTGGATCTAAGGTTTGGAGATTGGACCCCCAGCGTCGCAAAGAGAGAGGTTATTTCTGATAGTTTCGACATTGTCGATTTTGGAGCTGCTCAGAGAGAATGATGAATGATTTCCCGCCAAAAACAAAGATGGGAACTGATGACGTATTTATATGGAGGATCTGATAAGTCCGAGATGGGTTGTAATGGGCTTGGGCTTTAAGGCCTATTGAGAAAGGGAAAGATGGGAACTGATGAGGTATTTAAAAGATGGGAACTGATGAATTATTAGAGAATTATTGGGGGCTTTCTTCAACGAAGATCTACAAGAGGAAACTCAACATCATCAACGGTTTGGAGACGGAGACATCTTGAAGATTGAATCTTTCATGAGAATGAGTTTTCTTTCTTTATCGCTTTCAATAAATTCTTTTATTAATTCTAGCGTTATGAGTAGCTAATTTTCTATTACTTGAATGGGATGAACCCTAGACTTATGTCTATGTATTGATTTTTGGGATTGTGATTAATTCATATTGAACCATATTTTGATGTTTATTATGCGTTTTCATTGTGTTGCATTAATTTTCTAGAGTATTAATTCATCTTTGATTTCTTATTTGGAATTGAAAAAGGAAGAATTTGAATAGATCATCGCATAATAAAAAGAGTTGCATGGTTTTTCTAGAAATAGAATTTACATAAATCTTCGGGATTAGGGTCAAACCTAATAAGGGAATTCATAAATCTTAATGCATCTTTGGGGGTTTTAATTACGAAAGAAATTTCAATTAATCAACTCAAAGGTAGGAACTTTAAACTGTTGAAAAACATTAAAGCTTCATTCTTGGAATTTTCACTGCTTCAGAAAAAGTTCTTTTGAATTAATCCATCCGGTTCATACATAGATACGTCTAGGGGGATTCTCGTTCAAGTATCTTTTCTCATCTTATTCTTATAAATTATTTATTTGTTTTCTAGTTATTTACTATTTTTAAGCATATAACTCGATCGATTAAACAGTAGAAAAAGGGTAATTATTAGTGCTTGTAGTCCTTGTGGGATCGACACTTGACTAGACTGCTATACTATTCTAAGCGATAGGTGCACTTGCCTAGTGATTTTTATAGTAAGGTAAATCGACCATCAAGTTTTTGGCGCCGTTGCCGGGGACTCACAACATTAAGAAAGCCTATTATTTACTGATTTAATTTTTATTTGTTTCTTTTCTTTTATTTATTTTATTTTTCTTTTAAGTTTTCGTTTTACTCGTGTTCTTTGTCTTTCGTTTTTTGTAGGTTTCTGATCTCGTAAGAACCAATGGCTATCAATCTAGCTCTAAGGACCATGGCGGACTTTACTCGCCCTTCTCTCACTGGGTCAGAATCAAGTATCACCCGACCTCCGGTGGCAGCTGCAAATTTTGAAATCAAGCCAAGTGTCATAAAGATGGTTCAAGATTATGTTCAATTTTATGGATTGCTTGATGAGGATCCAAATGCTCATATTGCAAACTTCTTGGAGATATGTGATACATTTAAGATGAATGGCGCTACTGATGATGCCATCCGCCTTAGGTTGTTTCCATTCTCACTCCGAGATCGAGCTAAGGCATGGCTCAAATCATTACCTGCGGGGTCCATCACTACTTGGAATACTCTTGCGGAGAAGTTCTTGATTAAGTATTATCCTCCGGTGAGGATTGCTCAGTTGAGGAATGCGATATTCTCTTTTGCTCAAACTGATGGAGAGAATCTCTATGATGCTTGGGAGAGGTTTAAAGAACTTTTGAGGAAATGCCCGAAACATGGCATTGAACTTAATCTTCAGATGCACACTTTTCACAATGGGCTTAGTCATGCTTCCAAGCAACTCATTGATGCATCCGCAGGAGGTACCACGGATCTTAAAACCCCAGAGGAGTTACGTGATTTAATTGAAAGTATTGCTGCAAATAACTGTAAGTGGGGAACTGCAAGACAAAAGCCGAGAACTTCTGGACTAATGAATGTAAATGCCATGACTGCACTTGAAGCTAAGGTAGATGCTCTTACTAAGAAAATGGAGAGTATGAACTATGTATCTCAACAATCTCAAGTGATGAGTTGTGATTTCTGTGGTGGTGACCATCCCAATCATGAATGTCAATCTGCTGAAACTATCAATTATGTTGGAGAGAGACAACAAAGAGATCCTTATAGCAATACCTATAATCCTGGTTGGAAAGCTCATCCAAACTTCTCTTGGAGAGCTCAACAACCACAACCCAATTCTCTTTCTCCACCTGGATATCAACAGTCCAGACCTCTACCTCCACAAGTTCCTGCAGAGCCAGTTAAGCCTACTATGGAGGAATTGATGACTAAGTTTATTTCTACTTCGGAGGAAAGATTCCAAATGGCAGATGCAGCCATAAGAAATCAAGGTGCTTCAATTCACAATTTGGAAAATCGAGTTGGGCAAATTGCTAAGATTTTATTTCGAGAGAAAAAATCGGTTCTCCGCTCGGAAATACCGAATCAAACCCGCGAGAGCATGTTAATGTTGTTATTTCAACGAGCGGTACTAATTTGAAGGCAATGGAGCCAGAGAATTGTGTGAAAGAAGAAGCAAAGAATAATGAGATTTTAGAATACAAGCCAAGGATTCCATATCCTCAACGCCTTGTGAAGAAAGATGGTCAATCGGGTAAGTATTTCCCGCACCGCCTACCCAATTGTTTCATAATATACCTTCTATTTCAACTACATGCGGACTTCCAATCTTACTAAGCCTTTGGCGGACACTCGATCAAACAAGAAAGAGCAAAAAGTAATCTTGGATGCGGAGTGTTTACCAATCCTGGAGAACAAAGACAAGCTACCTCAGAAACTCAATGATCCAGGGAGTTTTACTATTCCTTGTCAAATTGGTAGTGTATCTATTAATAATGCATTAGCAGACTTAGGTGCTAGTGTGAATGTGATGCCCTATAATTTGTTCAAAAAGTTAGGATTGGGAGGCTTGAAATCCACAATTATGAATATCCAATTGCTTGATAAATCTTTACAATGTCCAATGGGAGTAAAAGAAGATGTTCTTGTTAAAATTGATAAATTTATTTTTCCTGTGGATTTTGTTGTTGTGGATATGCAAGAAGACGTTGGTATACCTTTGATTTTAGGAAGACCTTTTCTAGCTACGGCTAGGGCCAACATAGATGTTTATAGGGGAAAATTAACTCTTGGAGTTGGAGATGAAAATGTTGTCTATACAATTCCAAAACACTTTGAGAAATCCTTAGAGAAAAATGCTACTGCATTCGGCATTCAAGTTGTGAAATCTAATATTTCGATTTCTGTGCAGGAAAGCTTGATCAAGGAACCCTCCAAAAATGCTTCAATCAACGACGAAAATTCTTGCAAGAGAAAAAAACTGAAAATTAGAAGAGCTAAAAAGGATCAAGTGATGCATTTTCCTCATGATCTCACAAAAGGATCACTACTTCAATTTGAGGATTTTGCTTCTCGTCAACCTCCTTGAATACTACAAGAAAACGGTAGTCAAGCTCGAGACTATAAACGAGAACTAAATTTTTAACCCTTTTGTACATATTTCGTGTGTGTTTCAATCTTCGTTATAAAAAAAAAAAAAAAAAATGGGCTTTTCTGCAAGTCGATTAAAAAAGAAAAGTTTATTTTTTATTTTATTTGTTTCGATTTTTCAAAAAAAAAAAAAAAAAAAATTTAGGGACTTTTGGACAGAAAAATTCCTGCACAGGAGTTTTACAAATATCCTGCACAGGCAGTTCACTCAATTTTTTTTATTTTTCAAAAATTTAGCCTTAAACAGAAAAATGCCTGCACAGGCACATTACAACAGCCTGCGCAGGAAATTTGGTCCCAATTTTATTTATTTTTATTTTTTTAATTTTTAAAAATAGGGGTACCATTTTGACAAAAAATACCACCCACACCCAATCCTTACCCTATTCTCTTCCACAACCAGACGCAGTGAATGACTTTTCCCTTTTCTTCAAATATTTTTTCTTTTTATTTTTTATTTTTTATTTTTTTCTCTCTCTGTTCACCCTCGCTCCCAAATCCCCCCCTTTCCCCCGACACCCAAATTGCTTTCTTCTTTTCCACACACCATCAACCTCCTAATTCTTTCTATTTCTCAAGTTCAATTTTTTTTTTTTCCCCTTATTAATTTCCCGTCTTAATCTTTCAAAAATACCCAATCAAAAATTGAGCAGCGGCTATAGGCGGCTACCACCGACGTTCGACAACACTTGGAGACTACCTACTTTCTCTTCCAATCACTGCTAAGGACCGAGGGGAGTATGCTATCCTCTATTTACTCTATTTTTTTTTATTTTTTTTATTTATTATTAATCTTTGTGCAACAATGAGGACATGCTGCACTCTTAAGTGGGGGGTGGACTATCTTCTTGTTTCTATATGTTTAGATGTTTTTATAGTTTAGTTTTTGTTTTCTTTATAAAAAATAAAATAAAATAAAAATATATATACCAAAAAAAAAAAAAATGTGCTTTCCCTCATTCAATCGCTCCTATAAGTTTTTGTGCTAATTTTGCCTCATTTATCTTCGAATGCTCTTTTAAGTAAGTTGCGATAAAATTGCATGTGAATTCTTTGTGACCAAGAGAACTTGAGACGTTTTTGAGATAAAAGGAATTTTGGTTGCCTAATAAACACTTGACTAAGATTTTGTAGACAAGTTTACTTTTTGGAATGTATGGTTGAGCACAACTAAGAATTTCACTCCCGATATTCTTGTGTCCAAGCTTTGAGCTTGGTACTTTTGACTTGGGGATGATATTGGCAGTTTTTGACTCGTTTGTGCCTTTCTTGCTTACCCGATCACATTGAATACTTAGTTCCCTATTTTGTTAGCCTCAGGAGGGTGCATTTTGGTGAAATTTTATTTTGAGGTTTGGAATGAATGGAAGAGAAATGCACCCTTAACTAGTCGGCTCATTGTTGACTACAACCCTTTATCTTTGTGAGAGTAATGCATATAGGAATTGGCCTGCTGTTGATGGGGATTGAATGTACTGAAATGTGTTTAAAAAAAAAGAATGGAAGAGAAAAAGAGATGTTTTGTGTCGGAATATATATACTAGTCTACTTGATTTGATTGGATTGAGATTTCTTTGATTCCGGCCTCTGTGGTATGAGAAGTAAAGCAATTTCTAAAAAGCCTAAGTTATTATTGGTGGCCATGAATAAGGATTGCGAAAGTCAAATTATATTGAGATAGCCTTTAGTCAACATTGATGTATTTACATATGTTGATGTTTAAAAAAAAAAAAGTGAAAAAAAAAGAGGAAAGAAAAAAAAAATCATTACAGTATTTTATTTGTTTCTATTGATTAAAGAAATATTCGTCATTTTGTTGATTTACTGATGGATCGATCGACCATGTACTCAAAGTTCTTATCTTGAAAGGTATATTAGTCATGATGGTTGATTTGACGTTGGAACTATTGACTAGTGTTATTGAAAGTATGGAATGGAATGTATAATGAAATAGAGAGTTGAAGTTGATGGTAGATTTGAACAAGTTCTTCTTTGGGATCGATACGACCTCCATGAAGTTTTCGGTAATACATAAAGTGGGGGGTTGTTTTTGTTCTATGAAGTGGATAAGGAATCATATTAAAGAAGATACAATACTTACTCTCACAACTTTGTATATCTTATCTTTCGTTTGTTAGCCCCATCCTAAAGCCTACGTTATAAGCTGAGAAGTCCTTTTGGACTCAAGTTGATGCACTATGCTCCATTAGCGAGCTACATTAGTGAAGAATATCGAGTTTCAAGTCCTTGGTTGTGCTGGGTTTGGGTTTGAGGAAAAAGTTCTTATCTACTTTAATCTTTTTCCAAGTGTTTACTTAGTAACTTGTTTTATAAAACTGTTCCATGCATTCCTTGAGTTCTCTTTGTTACAATGAATTTACTTTGAAGTTTTGTATCTACTTTACTTGGTTAGCATTCTTTGATAAGTTGGGAAGAATTTATCATGCTTACATATTTGAGAATGAATGTGTAGGAGGCTATATGTTTTATGTTGTACGTTTGTTTTAGTTTGCTTTTCTCGGGGCGATCAAAGATTAAGTGGGGGGTAATTTGATAACTCGTAAATTCATCGATATATTCCTTTAGTTTTATAGTGACTTTGTGCTTAAAAATGTATTTATATATCGAGTTTTAAGCTTATAATGGTATATTCCTCACTACTTTGTGTTTTAATGGTTGTAGGGTGCTTATTGAGCTTTTATGATGTTTCGATGACTTAATTGCTAAATCTGAAACTTGACTGGAAAGCTGTGGGACTTTAGTGCAAAATCTGAAAAGCTGTCTTGTGGTCAAAGCTGGTCAAAGAAGTCAACTCGGGTCAACATTGAAAATTTGGTCAACCATGAAGAATATTTGGGACTTTCCTATTAGACTCCTAATTCCCTTCAACCTCTATGGTATTTTTCCTAAAGCTATAGGAGTCTAAACATTATAAAGATCCTTCAGAGATTCATCATAAAGGGGGGAGGAGATTAGGATCGATATATTACCATTATTATTTTAAACCTAGAGTGAATTATTAGAGAATTATTGGGGGCTTTCTTCAACGAAGATCTACAAGAGGAAACTCAACATCATCAACGGTTTGGAGACGGAGACATCTTGAAGATTGAATCTTTCATGAGAATGAGTTTTCTTTCTTTATCGCTTTCAATAAATTCTTTTATTAATTCTAGCGTTATGAGTAGCTAATTTTCTATTACTTGAATGGGATGAACCCTAGACTTATGTCTATGTATTGATTTTTGGGATTGTGATTAATTCATATTGAACCATATTTTGATGTTTATTATGCGTTTTCATTGTGTTGCATTAATTTTCTAGAGTATTAATTCATCTTTGATTTCTTATTTGGAATTGAAAAAAGGAAGAATTTGAATAGATCATCGCATAATAAAAAGAGTTGCATGGTTTTCTAGAAATAGAATTTACATAAATCTTCGGGATTAGGGTCAAACCTAATAAGGGAATTCATAAATCTTAATGCATCTTTGGGGGTTTTAATTACGAAAGAAATTTCAATTAATCAACTCAAAGGTAGGAACTTTAAACTCGTTGAAAAACATTAAAGCTTCATTCTTGGAATTTTCACTGCTTCAGAAAAAGTTCTTTTGAATTAATCCATCCGGTTCATACATAGATACGTCTAGGGGGATTCTCGTTCAAGTATCTTTTCTCATCTTATTCTTATAAATTATTTATTTGTTTTCTAGTTATTTACTATTTTTAAGCATATAACTCGATCGATTAAACAGTAGAAAAAGGGTAATTATTAGTGCTTGTAGTCCTTGTGGGATCGACACTTGACTAGACTGCTATACTATTCTAAGCGATATGTGCACTTGCCTAGTGATTTTTATAGTAAGGTAAATCGACCATCAGGATCCATCAACCAATAGACCCCCAAAAAAAAAAATTACAGGAAAAATTTGCATATTTTGGATGAAGAGAAAAGAAGTTGAATCCACCAAATGGACAAAATGGGCCAAATAGATTCTTTTTCTTTCACATCTCAGGTAGGGGTGAGCATCGATTTCGAATTCGGTAAATCGGTAGTTTGAAATCGGTTTTTTCGGTAATTTCATTTTTAAAATTACCGACCTATTTCGAACCGAATTCCGAATTACCGAATTCGAATTGAATTCGGTAAATTTACCGAATTACCGAATTGGTATAGCCAATAATTAAAAATCTGTATATAAAAATTTCATAAAAACAATGGCATGCAATCAACTTCAATTTCTAGAATACACAACTTCTAAAATTCAGCTTACTAAATCCTACTTCTAAAATCTAGCTTACAAAATCCATAAATGATTCACATGTTAAGTTCAAAATATCAGTCCAAAGTACAGAACTATAATCAAGTTAAAGTTTAAAGTCCAATTTACAAAATTAAAGTCCAAAATACATGAATGATTCATGTTTTAAGTCCAAAATACATGTCCAAAATACATAAATCATTCATGATGCAAGTCCAAACAAGTATGTAACTACTTCAAAAAACAATATCCAACAGCTTCTTCCAAGTCCAACATCTTTTGCACTTTACTTCAAACGTCAACTATGGTTGATTCATCACCAGTTTTGAGAATTTCTGCAACAATAAAACAATTTTTTAAAGCATCTCAAGTAAAGAAGTAACTAAATAAGTAATGAATATGACTAAAGAATTTAAAAAACACACCAGATTCAAAAGCTTCAAGTTCTTCCAATGACTCTTCTATGTTTATTTCTTCATTTGATGTTTTAAGCCAATCTTCAGCACACAGTAAAGCTTGCACAATCCTAGGAGTGAAAGAACTCCTAAATTGATCAAGAACTCGACCCCCAGTACTGAAAGCCGATTCAGAGGCAATTGTAGAGATAGGGATAGCTAACACATCTCGGGCCAATTTGGAGAGAATTGGGAATCTGAGGCTATTTCCCTTCCACCACATTAAGATATCTAAATTGTCATCATCTTCGGCTGCCTCCTCCAAATATTTGTCTAACTCAGATTTAGTATCTCTACCTCCTAGTTCCAACCTTCTTTTCTTAAACTGTAACTTGTACTTATGATTTATTATTTTTGAGGAGTCTTCCTCAATTGCACCTCTACCCTTTGAAGAACCAGCCATTGGTGAATATGTACTATTTTTTGGCCTTGATTTTGGGTCAGCAACATTGCTACCCTTTTCATACTCGCAAAACATATCAACTAAAGCATCTTTTGCAAGCCCAACAAGCTTAATTCCATCAACTTCACCATACATCTCACATAACACAAATTTAAGATATTCAAATTTATTTCTTGGATCAACAATAGAGGCAATAAATATTAGCATATTCATCTTCTCAATATTACCCCAATATTTATCGTATTTCGCCTTCATTGACATTGCCATAGAATTTAAACTAGTTTCATTATCAGCTGCCATGTCATGTAAAGTACTATGAATGTGACTAATTTCATTAAAGAAGTTGTTGGCAGTCACATATTTTGTCCCAAAAACATTCAAAGTTATTTGATAAAAGCTCTCCAAAAACAAGACCAAATTTCTAGCACTTTCCCAATCAAATTTTGTAGGCACATTTTCTAATTCCGTATGCATACAATGATCCACCACTCTCAACCTCTCAAAAGCTCTCTCAAAATTTTGCGCTGATTCTAGCATTAGGTAGGTGGAGTTCCACCTAGTAGAAACATCCAAACAAAGCAACTTTTTACTCTCAATTTTTTCAGCTGCAACACACTCTTTGAATTTTTTAAGCCTAGCCGGTGATTGTCTAACATATCTAATTGTTGCCCTTATATTATCAATTGATTTTCCAACCTCTTTTATGCCATCAGTAACAATCAGATTAACTATGTGAGCAATACACCTAACATGAAGCCATTTCCCATCTAACAAAGCTTTTCCCCAATTTCGAAGTTTTCCTTTCAGATATTGAACCGCTGTATCATTTGATGATGCGTTGTCTACTGTAATAGTCAAGATATTATCAACTCCCCAATCTAAAAGACAACTCTCTATGGCCATACCAATTTCACTTCCCTTGTGACTAGCAATTGGACAAAAATTGAGAATTTTCTTTTTCAAACTCCAATCATTATCAATATAATGTGCAGTGAGACACATATAATTTATCCGTTGAATTGAAGTCCAAGTATCCGTGGTTAAGCAAATTCTTGACTTATTATTTTTCAAAAGATTTTTCAATTGAATCCTTCCATCTAAATACAGCTGATAACAGTCCCTAGACACGGTCCATCTAGATGGAATCCTAAAAGTGGGACAAATAGTTTTCATCAATTTTTGAAATCCTTTTCCCTCTACATGCTTAAAGGGTAACTCATCAACAATAATCATGTAAGCTATGCATTTCCTAATAGCCTCAGCATCAAGCTTCCAACTCATAATTGTACCATTTACCTCCCCATTTTCATTTTCAGTTTCATCCACATATAATTTAGCTTGAGCACTAGGCTGATTTCCAGGATTTAATTTACATTTTTTTTAATGTGAATTCATTGGAGTCGTACCATTATTTTTAGGATCAGCAGGGAACAATCTTACCACAGTAGTTGCACACACCATGGCGAACTTGGTTTATGTAAGTGATTGTAAAATGGATCCAACACTTGGCCCTCTTCTTGTACTCTCCTCTTTTCGAACCTTTGTCAACTTCTTGAGCGCTGACTAGAGATTGAGCTGAGCGTTCATTATCCAAATTTGGTTCCTCCAAATTAGAAGACACAGAATGAAAAAATGATAACCCAACTCAAACAAAGTGGAGGAGTTACAGTAGCTAAACAACTTCTTAAACAACATAAGATTCAGAAAGTTCAAGGCATCATATAGCAATAACAATACAAGGAAACCCACTTAATAAGACCAAGCTTAAATTAGCTATGTTAAATTAGCTCTGTACCCATCCTTCAATGCCTATATATTCACAGCAAAAACTCAAAAATTCGTATAGAAACTCATTGTTAACTTCCAAAGTGTGGAATTCCGTTCTTTATTTGTCAAACAAAAAAAAAATCTGTTATTTAAAGGGTTGTGAAAACAATCTATCGTCATTCAAAAGAACAGCCTTTCAATCTATTACTATATTTCCTCAAAGGAGCAGGATATCTAAGTATTCGAGTTCAACTCTTTTAAAAAATTGAGGCTGATATCATATTCAAATTCGAACTAATTCTAAAAAGTTATCGAATTAATGTGTAATTATCGAAATAATACAGTCAAGTCAACCTTCTCAAAGTTAAAAGCAAATTAAAGACGATTTTTTCCTCATCCATTAGATAAAAAGTCAACCATTAAGATTTATAAATCGAGAAAAACAGTCATCAACACCTGATCAAGTGAATATATAGGCATTGAAGGATGGAATTTAATTTTAAGAAATTTTAAATCTTTTTCTCCATTTTTCGCTTTTGAATGGAATACCTGAACTCGAGATCCGGAGAGGGAGAGTCGAGAGAGCTCGAGATCCGGAGCGACAGATAAGTTTTTCTTCAGATTTGGATTGTGTGAGTTTTGAGAGGGGGAGGCCGAGAGTCGAGAGAGCTCGAGATCTGGAGAGGGAGAGGCCGAGAGAGACAGAGATGGAGTGGCAGGGAGAGGCCGAGAGTGAGAGAGCCGGAGATGAGAGGCCGACTGGCCGAGAGGGAGAGGGAGAGGTCTCGGTGTCGGTGTCGGTGGAGCTTTTTCTGAGGGAGAAGAGAAATGTAAAAAAGGCTGAAGGCTTGAAGCGGCCGCTTAGGTAGAAGTAGAATTATATTAGGGTTAGGTCAAGTAAAAGACTATATATAGTGTATTTATTTTATTATTATTTAATAATTTATTTATTTTGAATTCGAATTCGGTAATACCGATTTCACTAAAATCAAATACCGATTTCGAACCTATTTCGAAATTTTCGAATTCGATATTGACCGAATTACCGAATTGGACCGAATTACCGAATTCGATTTACCAAATTCAAATCGAATTCGGTCGGTAAATCGGTTTTTATCGGATTTGCACACCCCTAATCTCAGGTTGTTAATTAGTCTTCTTCTTCAACTGTCTCTACATTGTTTTCCTCAAAACATTATATGAAATGACATTTTCATTTTGTTTTCTTAAATACTTATCCAACATTATCATTGTAAGAAAACTCATATTTTTTCCATATTTGTCCAAAAATGTTTGTTAATTTTCATAACCCGTGTAATAGTAGAATACTTCTTTTGAAGGTACTCCCTCCATTCCTATTTAATCGTCGTTTAAGAGATTTATATGTATTCAAATTAATTGTCGATTAAGGCTCTTTTATTAGTTGTCAACAATTTATTCCAATTATACCCTCGACATTTCTTATATTTGCCGCCTCTGTTATTCCTATTTTTTCCTTTCTTTTCTTATGCTATAGAAATGAGAGACGGGGTAATATTGAAATTTTCGGTAAAAATGACAAATTTCTTAATTTTTTAAAATTGTCTAAATAGTCTTATATTTAGGAATGGAGGGAGTATTATTAATTCTCTAAAGTTTTAGTAGAATAACAATTTAAAAATCGAGTTTCGCCAACTACTTAAAACACTCATTGCACGTAAGGATGAGGATTTGTTTGACAGAAATTTAATAATAAAAGGAAGAATCTATAACTTTGGACTTCAAATATTTTATGGTAACATGGAAGCAAAAAAAAGGTTGAAAAAACAGAAGACAATATTATACTAAATCCCAGAATTGTTTATCCAGGAGGGGCTTGATGTGTTGGACCTCTTACTCTAAGGATAGTTCTGATATGGATCAGATCCATTGAACCATGTGGTTTAGAACTGGTCACATCACTACAGAATGAGGAGAGAGATAATTTTGTGATGGACTTGTGGTAGTTATGACTTGTGATCATGCAAAGTAGTAACATTTTGTTGCTTGCATAGAAAATGCTTCTGAATAATTTGAAATTCTTCAAATATATATATGTGTGTGTGTGTGTTCGTTAATATAGAAAATTATGTTCGTTAATACAGAAAATTACATACGACTTTGTAACATCCAACCGTCCTTGAGCATATATATATGAATTGACTTCAAAAATATATATAACATCAAACCTCCTAGAGTATATGAATTGACCTCACAAAAAATATATATTTTCTTAATTCTCTCTGAGTTTTCTACCCAATCAACTTCGCATTCCAAAAAGTCAACTTTTTTATTTTACAAGTAAATTGTTAAATCCAAAGTAGGATAGGGTTAGAAGAAATGTCAATCATATCACACAAGCCAGTTGGGATATCAAAAGGGGCTATGTGCAGCTCTGCCCGAAAGGGGTTTAGTAGTAGAAGCGAATCATATTAGTTGTGCACCATAAAACAAATAAATGTTACCGATTAAATTTAGACTTTACACTAAAAAAAAACTGAAAAAAAGAGAGGAATGAAGGTTATGTAGTTAGATACAATATTTGACTTTGCCCAAACTAATTATGTTATGAGCATGTATATTACAATTCCTATTACCATATGTCAACTTCCAAATTCATTCCAAAAGTCAAATTC
The DNA here is from genome assembly GCA_026122235.1 of Vinca minor. Taxonomy (NCBI): domain Eukaryota; kingdom Viridiplantae; phylum Streptophyta; class Magnoliopsida; order Gentianales; family Apocynaceae; genus Vinca; species Vinca minor. Next base: position 5,723,673 of record JAOCZM010000038.1, on the reverse strand, counting down.
ATTCCTTTGCTCATGATATTCTTTCAAATTCTATTCCACTCATCTATGATGTAACCTATATAACATTGTATTTTAAAGTCCAATTCTTGACTAAGGCAAAGAGAGAGCTATCTCTCAAGAGGAAAGAAGAAGAAATTGAGGGCAAAAGAAAAGAAAAAGACAATAAAGCACCCACTCTAAAGGTTCTTATATATACCCTATCATCATCATGTCCCTAACTATTTCCTATTCTTTTGCATATATCTTGGACATGTTACACATGATGCACTACTTAAAGGGGTTCCCTTTTATTAATCTTAATCTTGCATTTCTAAAGCAACCTTATTAGATACCAACATGATAATATACTTTAATGGCTTGATATTCTCTTTGACACTTCTTTGTCATTGGTCTAATAGACATGGAAAAAAGTTATTGTTTGCTTTTTGAAATTATAAAGCAAGATTCTTCATTGGGTGCTATATATGGCTAATCTAAGATTTGCAAATCACAAAAATGGGACATTTTCTCAATTTTATTGTATGGCTGTAAATACAATCAATTCCTATTCATTAAAAAAAAAAAAAAAAAAAAATTCAATTCATGCTAGAAATTGCTGATTCTTTTGATTAGTTACAAAGCAAAAGTAAAAAACAGCTTTTGGTTCTATTTTATTAGAACAAGAAGATTAAGCTTTTTAAGCACAATGCTTATGAGTTAAGAAAGAGGGCGTATTACGTGTTATTGTTAATTTGGTTACATTAAATTTGCAATCATTATTGAAATCTAACTTAATTTAGTTAGTCATGATGATCAGGGACGAAGATAGGAATTTGGTGTTGGGGGACGAAACTGATAAAATTCTTAGGGGCAATAAAAAAGGCAAAAAAAAATTCTTCGGGGGGGAGGGGGGGGGAGCAAAACTAATAAAATTTTCCAAAATTTTTCAAAATACACATAAAATTTCAATAAATAGTAGTATTTTTAAAAATTTAGGGGGCGCCGGCCCCCTGATGATGATCATTAATATATATTGCCTGCCCCAATTTTGATGGTCTACAGCATGACAACCTTGGGTTAAAAACTATGGACTGTAGAATTAATTAACCCCTTAGCTGCATCACGATTAATGAAAATGTAAAAATGGTGATGATAATCAAGAATAGAGAGGTCAATTATTTTGCTAATTAAAAGACCAAAAAAGGTGACGGTACCAATGTTTTATAGGCAGAATCTCTAGTTTAAGTTATGATTATTGTACTGAAGGAAGATATAAATCATTAACGTAAGTTCAAATAATCTCTTATCGCATATATCACGTGAGTTTAAACATAACCCTAAGGCCAGTTAAGGGTGCAATTAGGGTTTTGATAATCCATTGGATTAAAATTGGAAAAGGGTTATGAGGATTATAGAGATTATCATTTGTTTGCTTACAATAAATTGGTGAATCAAAATTGTAGGAATATTCTATCCCTCTTTCGTTGTTGCATTCATTGTCCCACTAATAAAAAAATTGACATGTGTTGACATTTTAATTAAAAAATTTATAACCTAAAAGAAATAGTTGAACCCGTAAGGAAGAAGTGAACACGTGACAATAATCTAGAGACAGTGAACGGGACACAGAATGTGACAAATGATTATCTGATAGCAAAGAATGGATGGCAGATTGGTCCGTAAACTTTGTGATATGCCAGTTCGGATCCCATGCGGAACGCTTCAGGACAAATATTTTGATATCCTGAGCCTCATGACAGCGTTCTGAGACTAAAAAACACGTCCGTTTTAAATCAATATTTACTGTCAAAATTATAATCTAACAGACGAGGAAAGTTCCGCACATGCAGAATTATCTCGTTCCCGCACTGGAGCCACCGTCGTGATATGCACAATCATCAAAGAGTGATTTGAAACCCACATGAGGCAAAAAGAGGCATCAAAAGGCAAATAATCGTCTATACTTGTCTGTATACTCATTTATTTGTCCAATCAATCACAATTCACAATGTGTATATATAATTAAAAAAAATTATCACATGACGAATTCTTATTGATTAGGGCACAGAAATAGATATACAGACGATTTTAACCCATCAAAAGTGGGCCATTTCAATGTTTTGCGGGAGAGACTGGCAAATCTTACAACAATAATAGAGTCTTGATGAACAGCTCCTTCGATTTGACTTTTCAATTCCATTGCCCACAATCACTCGTACAACTTCATTCCAAATCAAATCTCTTCATGTTCATTTAAAGAAAAGATACCCCTTCTAGCACATGAGAAATATAAAATAATTATAAATGTTGTATAATTACGTGTCATAATATTCGTTGTCAATTTAAAATATTCCTTTTTTCATAATAGAAATGATCACACTAAATGATTGATTGGGTTACTGTCATACGAATAACTCCCTAGTAATTAGTTCTCTTAAGCTCGATCAATTACGTCAGTGGACTGAGAACTACTAAAGTGGGACGATGGGACTAACTTAGTCCCACATTCAATCCCACATCACAGTTTTGATTAAAATAATAAAAAATATTCCCCCTTTTGGTGCATTGGTTGAGACGTTTTTATTGTTTTTTAATCAAAAGAGGGGATGTGGTTGATTGTGGACCAAGTGATCTATGTCCTCACTTGTAGGCCATGTCTATATCAGAATTTTTCCTTAAGCCTAGGGTTTGATCCGAAATGAGTATAAGAACAATGTGTGATATACAAGTATAGAGTTTAGTATTCATTGTCACATTAGATATTCGACAATGCATGTGAGAACAATTGTCAATTAGGTAATCGTGTGATTATATCCCACGAATTGCATTATAAGGTTTGCAGGAATAAAACGTGACATTATGGTATAGGAACCGTACATGCTAGAAGCCCCTCTACAATCCTACGTCCATGGTTTGGTTCTGAACCATAAGGATAAGTATAGAAAAAATATGTGATGTATAAGTATCCGATGCCACATAGGTTTAGTTCTGCGTCACATGCGATAAGTATAAGAAAAATGTGTGACGCATGAGTATGAGGTTAGATATTCATTGTAACTTTAGAATATCTTCCATGTGTCGTACTTTTAGGTCCACATGTGACAGTTTCCTCCCTTGGGGAACTAATTACTCCAATGTTCCCCATACATATAAAATAACTTGTAGGGATTAGCTTGACTAGATGAACTCAAAGTTGTTATGGAGTCTTAACTAAAGAATCTTAATTGCAATCTCTGGTTGACAAGTTGAAGAAAATCTGGTTTTGATCTGCTCTGGAGATGGTGGCCAATTGGCTAGGACGTTTTGGAATGACTGAATTTTTCCTGGGGCCATATGAGTTGTGTAGAGGGGATGGTACCCAAAAAAAAGGGTCCCTAACTAACTTATTTTAGTAACCATTTCATTTTTTAAAAAAATCATGTGAATTCCTCTTAAAATTTTCATCCAGCTCACAATATTTCCTCAAGTAAATCTAAAACAACATGACATTTTACCTCTGAATTTTCATTTTCTCTCCAAGAAATGCCGACAACCTTGAAGTGAAACGTGAGTGTAAGTGATCAAACGAGTGACTTACAAAAGTGCTCGTCATGATATAGTACTATACTAGAGACATCTTGGAAGGAAATCGAATCTTCTGTCGTACTTTATATTTGTCTCGTTATCTGTTTTACTATTATTAAATTGTCGCATGACAAAAAAAATTATTGCGCTGTTAAAACTATTAGGTAGCAAAAAAAAAATGTTCAACTTATAAAAAAAATATCAACGCTAAAGAGAAAATAAAACACCAAGCAGCAATGAGACCGAGATGGAGACGAAGAGTAGGAAAGATGATAGATTTCGCAATCTGTAATGGTTTAAACAAATAGAAGGGAAACTGCTTGAATGAATATCCGGTTGTCTCGGATCATGTCCAATGAACAAACAAAAGGAGATCCAATGGCAAGGACCACAAATGAGATCCAAAGCTTCTTTATCATCTTTATCTTTTAATAAAATATTCAAATGCCAAAGAAAAATAATTTGCTAATTTCACTTTGAGGATCAACACTTCATCAATTTACAACTTAGGAAATAAGTTCAATACTTGCAAAGAGAGCAATAGAAAAATTGAGAGGTACAAAGTTTGAGTAATTGGTTTGGTCGTCACTTTGGCCGCCACTTTACCCCTTCATGGGCCGACCCCCATATTAGAAAATTGAGAATAAGCTTCTTTAGTTCAGCTACAATATCTGAAAATGTCCCCATCTCTCCCTTTCAATCCCCCCACCCCCCATATTTCTACCAAGTTTCCTTTTCACTCCCTCAATCCACTATAGAACAGAGATAAAAAAAAACAAAGGATTTCCAAAATGAATGTAGAAAATAATAATTGGAACAAGTATTCCAAAAAAACTCCCTAACATCTGAAAGTTGCAATAAGTTTTTATGTAAAAAGCTAGAGTTTATAGTATTGGAGAAGCCTATTGGCTTCTCTAAGACCACTAAAATATGCACCATGAGTAGTTGAATAATGGGTTCTATGTGTTGCTTCCCCTGCAAACAGAATTTGAAGAGGAGGAGATTTGCCATTTTTGGGCAATGGCTCAGCCATGGTGTCCAAATCATCTCCACTTGATCCAACAGCTACATAACTATATGACCCCAAGAAAAGTGGATCACTCCCCCATCTACTCTTCATTACTTTCCCAAACTTTAAACATCTTTTTTCACCTGAGCTTTCTGCAAAAGAATTTGCATTATTCCCATTGCATAATAACTCATGGCTGCCACACCTCCTCATTTGAATTTCTGAGTTTGACAGGAGATTTGAGATTGTTGACGAAACCCCGTTAACGATATCTTGATCATTAAGGGATTCAAGTTCTAGAGCTTCTTCACCTGCAAACCATGACAATAAAACACTGGACTTTCCATAAATTGGACTTAAAGTAGCTGTTCTCCTCATCCACCAGGGGATTGTTGGATGCCTTAGTTTGGAAGCTGATTGATGAAAAACCAATTGCAGATTCGGAAACTTTGTCGAATTCCGGCTTTCTTGATCTTGATTTGGGCTTAATTGTAAAAACAGCTTGTTAACAACACCATAACCAAGCTTTGTAATTGCTTCAGTTTTAAAGCTAGGCAGTGGAGGACTGAACATACCGGCTTCTTCGCAAATTCCTTGCTTAAGAACTCCAAGTGAAACTGTAAGAATCACATGATCTGCATACATAATTGAACCATCCAAGAAATGTAACTTCACTGGCTGATTCCCATGGCCATTTTCCACTGCTGATGGGAAATGACCATTTCCATCAGACCGCCACTCGATCTTCTTTACCTTCCGGCCTAATTGGATTGTTCCAGCCGGAAGAACAGATGCTAATGAATCAACAACACTTAGATAACCTTTAGCAATGGTTATTTCTTCACCAGGGAACATAATATACTCGCTTTCGGCATTGTAATCAAGAGTATTCAAGTCCCCTGCTGATGTATATGTCCTTTGAGTATTCTCATGCATTGCAAAAATGGCCTCTTCAAGTGTTCTTTCAGTCCAATTATCAAACACCTTCACTTCATCTGAGTTCTTCTTCGAATTCAAATAGAATTGGAGCCCTCGCCGGAGAAAAGAACCAACACTAAGATTTCCAGGGCCACATGATTTAGCAGCACAATTGAAATCTTCAAAATCTTCATCTTCAACTGCTTTTCCTTGGGCAAAATCCATTAATTTCTTGAAAAGATTGGACACAGGTTGAACATGAGATTGATTATTAAGCTTATGCCCACCTTCAGCAAATGTAACTGGGTCATCAAGAAATCCATCCATACACTCCCATGGCTGCTCAGAATCCAAGGAATTGATTTCTTGAGCAATTTTGTGAATTGGGCTGCCTTTAATTCCGTGGATCCAAGTAGCACCCATCTCAATTCGGTCACCACAAAACTCTGAGGTGTTAATTCTCCCACCAATTCTGCTTCCCCCTTCCACAACACAAAGCTCAAACAAATCTTTGAAGCCTGGTGAAGAAGTATAGAGCTTGTTAGCAGCTGTTATGCCTGCTATTCCTGCTCCAATTATCACAATTCTTGGCTTCTTGGTCTGCATTTTTTTTACTGGGATTCTTGTATAGTTTTTTTTTTCTCTAGACAAAAAAGATATGCACAAGACAGGAAGAGGGTGAAAATTTGTTAGGTGAGAATGTAATGTACAGAGGAATATATATACAAGGAGTGGAGTAGTACTTGGGGCTGAGTGGGCTGGGCTGCGGCTATAGTGGCCTAACAACATTGCTAAAGGTTATCTAACTTTAAAATTTCAATAAGTAATAAATATTTTTTGGTAGGTCTAACTTGATTTTTAGACATTTATTACATTCTATGTAATATTTGTTCTCACATAATTGAGGGGTTACTCTGATATGGAGTCGCCCTTGTGAGACTGGTCTCACGTCCCTCTCACATAAATTGGGGCAGTGTTTACTTACAAGTTAGGCGCTGCTCCAATTCACGTGAGAGGGCTGTGGAGCCAGTCCCACAAGGGTGACTCTACCATAGAATTTTCCCATGATTAGCACATGTTGTGTTATAATAATAAGGTTACAATACATGTTCACTCAAAAAAATTTAGATCGTAAAAAAATTTATTTAACAATTAAAAAATGTTCAATATTATTAAATTTTTTGTGTTTAGCATCATAACTAAACCGAACTTGTGGTGGCTCCCTTTTAAAAGACAGGGCTATACTTTTCTTGAATTTCACTTCTCTACTTGTTTAAGTAGCCCATACCCCCAATGACACACTTAAAACATCCTTTAGTGCCACCACGACCAGCCCCACCCTCCCTCCAACTTTCTACAGAATGATATTTTTTATATATTCAAAAGACTATTAAGAGCCATTTTAGTTGTGGATTGTCATTATAAAATTTAACTTTTACTTGAAGAAATTTGATTTAGAGCTATTTTAATATAGTAATAAAAATAAAAGTCGAACACATAACCTTACTTTCACATAGTTAGTTATTTAGTAATTGATTCATGCTTATCTTCTATATATATAAGCGTTTATCGCAATTTTCTACTCTTCGATTATGAGATAATTTCAATTTAGACTCTTATTTCTAAAAAATATCACTAGAAGTTTCAAAATTGTTAGTCAATTGTTAAGGAAACAAATCTCTGTAAATAGCTATAAAAATAACCATTATGTACCTCAATTATCACTAGCAATTACATAATTACCCATATCGATGCAAGTGTGTATTAAAAAATATCAATGTACATAATTCTTTCCCAATATGAAATTAGTTTTGAAAATAATGAAAATTCTTGAAATTATCACCTAAAACTGCAGTTGCACAAATATAGACAATTATGTAATTCTCAGTGATAAATGAGAGATGAACCGGTCATTTTTTTGGCTAATTCAACAATGATTTTCTTTCCTAACCATTGATTAACCATCTTGCTACTCCTAAACGTATATATATATATATGGAACTAAACTACAACTATGCCTTATCTTAGGGGTAATAAAGTGCAATAAACCCCTATATATAAATTCATGCACGTATTTACGGACATAAGGCTCATTCAGGCAAATACAGCATTGGCCAAATTCAGTTCTAAACTATAGCTGGATTTTCCTTCTTTTATTCATTCATTATGTTATCTTTGACATCTCAATCTCTTTCAAGAGGAACATCTGATTTTCTTGTATGATTCTTTTGGGATTGCAGTATGTTCACTAGCAGACATCATTTGGTGTTAAGGATTGTCCCATATGTTGTTTGAATTGTATAACCAAGTAAATGAACGCTAAAAAGTATTGGTATTTGCTAACATCTGGAAGTTTTTTATTATTCAAGTGTTGGTAATTCAGCTAATCAGAAATGTGGTTCATCTATGAGATGTGATCCAAAGAGTTGGACTAAGCGCCACAACCCACTTTTGAATCGCAAAATAAGTAAACAACAACAACAATAGCATAACCCATTAAGTCCCCAATAATTGGGGGTATGGCGAGGATGGACGGGATACTGACCTAACCTTTGTCAAACAAAGTGGCTGATCCCGGGATACCACTCAAACAGATGTATTGGAGACTAACCTAACCTTTGGCAACAAGTGCACAAAGTGGTTGCTCATATAATACACATGTAACAATGGTCCCCCTATCGCCGTCGCGTTTGCTACTGTAATCATGCCCTCAAATCAAAGCCAAAAGGCATCAGAGAAGGCAGACCCAAGAACCATTTTGATTTATGTGCACATCACCATGCTTCTTTCATTCAGCATCCAGAGCATTAGTGGTACACACTGATCGCAAAATAAGTAAAATAACGTTAAAATTATTAATAATAATTACTTTCGTTTGAAAGTCCTTACTTATCATGTACACCTCTCAAATCATTTCTTAAAGTGGTAATTTACGGCAAAAAATCTTCTGTCCCTTTTCCTGTTCCCATCCCTATCCCCAGCTCAATCATAATTCACCATGTGTATATATAATTGAAAAAAATATTTATATAGTAAATTCTGATTAGTGGGGGACATGGATGGGAACAGGAATGGGACAGAGAATTTTCACCCGTAGTTTACTGATAATCTATTGATGATCATGGCAGTCACAATCTATAGACTGTTATTTTCATGATTAATTAGTATAAAAAAAAGCATAAAACTTTATCAAATATCTTCCTAAAAGACTGTGAAGATACGTAAGCATCGTTTCTTTTGTTAATGAAGAGAAAAATAAAAAGCTTAAGGAGGATTAGATGCTTCAAATGTGACTTGAAAAGATTAATAATGACAATTACTCTTTTCAGTAATTATCAATCATTTTCTCCGCAGCCTAATTATCAATCATCATTTTCACTTTAAAAAGTAGGTCGTTTTTTTTTTTTTTTTTAATAAATATTTCCACTATGTTTATGCAACAAAGATTTTTAATATACATTTGATTTAATCCCATAATTAAGTAACTATTGTTAACAAAAAAAATAACTACTAAGATGCCTTTGTCACCTTCCACACCTTATTTTGGGCAAAAAAATTATCTGTCCCCGTGTGTGTCTCTGTGTGCCCCAACCAACTACAATTCATTATGTGTATATATAATTGGAAAAAATATTTATATAATAAATTTTGATTGGTCGGGGACTGGATTGAAGACAAGAATGTTTCACCCCTTATTTTGAGTGAATGCAACATAAGGAAAGACTATCTCAAAGAAATATTCCAAATTAATGCAAGCGAACCTCATGAATTCTATTTGACACACTCTGTATACTGTACAAACAATAAATTTATCGTGTTGTATATTTAGTATACATATAAATTTCGTCCACAATTATATCGTTGTATATATAATATGAGGATATACTAAAAAATAAAATGAAAGCATACTAATCAAAGAACAAAACATTAATTGATATCATGATTATGAATCAGCAAAAGGAATAGCAGTACTTTGCATTATTTATCATCATTATGGATAGATAGCTATAGTTAACATCAAATAAAGCATGATTAATATTTTATTAATTATTTTATTAAACCACTTGAGGAAATGCATCATTATCAATGCCTAATTAATCAGGGGCGGCTACTAAAGAGTGTGAGGTGCTCGACTGAACAGGGTCCCGAAAATTCGGGGCTCCAAATTTTTTTGTTATATATATATATATATTCAGTTTTTAAAAATCTATGTAATATTTTTGAATTTGGACGTCTCGGGCTCAATAGTCAATATATTGATTTATATAATTTTTTACAACTAAATCAAAATCAATTCCGACGAAAAACTATGATATAATTATAATGATTTGTTTTTTTATAATATTTTCATGAAAATTCATTTTTAGGTTACATATAGCTTTAATTTAAAATTTAACATATGACCTACAAAATGATTGAGACGTCAGTCAGATAATTAATCACAGAACAAGTCAAAGCAGTCCTCCTTGAGTCCCCAAATAACTATTACACATCGTCTCAAGTAAATCATATTATATTCCAGTTCCTTGAGCACCCAAATAGATTCAAATCATATATAGAGTAATAGTATTCAATAGAGAAAAAAACAAAAATATTTACTTACTTCCATAAATACTTTGCTTTGAAGGTTGTGTTTTTTTTTTTTTTTTGGCTAAATAATTTGAAGGTTGTGTTCAAATCGTATATTTTCCCTATTTTACTCTGTTGCTTCTCTTTTCTCCAATTAATTTGAGCAAATTGCTTCACAAGTAGTGTATTTTTTCTTGAAGAGTGGAAAGAGTGGTCCGAATCTGATGTAGAACCAGTATTTTATCCTTACGTGCAAACACGGTCTCGAATGTTAATTTTCAATCCAACAGTTAAAATAAATTAGTAGATGTTCATTCGATTAGTTAAGAACAACTATTCTTGCTCAAAACAAAAAACTATTCTTGCTCAAAACAAAAAATTATTCTTCATTGTTATTGAAAAACAACTATTCATTTCACTTAAAAAAAACCTCGGACGTCAAACCCATTCAAAAGTTAAGAATGTGTTCTACACGTACATATAGAATGTGTTGTTGTCATTTCCCCTCCCCCTCATCCGTCTCCATCCCTAGTGATTTTGAAAAATTATATTTTACCACATAAAATTTATAAATTAATATATATATATATATATATATATATATATATATGTGTGTGTGTGTGTACGCGCGCGCGTATTAATAAAAAATTATTCTCATCTACAAAATTGTGTAAAATTCCTTGTTCACCTAGGATACCAAATATTTAACTTGTTACATGTGGGTCACTGTTCCAAAACCGCATAAAGAGCTTATGGTCGGCATTGAAGAGACTAGCAAATTTTGGTTTTATGGCTGATTTTGGAGCAATCAAAATGAAAATGATGGGGACAAGTGATAGGGTTTGTCCGTCCTCTTTTCCCCAGTTTCTGCTCGTTTCACTTTCACTACTTAGCGGATATGTCACCTCTGCCCCTTTATATCCAATTCTTTCGAAAAGAAAACTCCAACCCCTTTTTCACAAACTATTGATAGCAAAATGGTCGGACCATTATAATCGAAATATTTTACAAACTCTTCCTCTAATACAACAAAAGAGACGAGTTAAAAAATACAAAATATCAAACAGAAAATAAAAGTTACACAAGGTAACGGATAATAACCCACATCCCCGAGATATTAGGTGAGAATGAACTAAAAATACTAATAATAGTAATCTAACAAACAAACAAAATGCAGTATTATCAGCAACATCTTCATCGTCATCCTCAAACCACAAAGGCAAGCACTCGCTTCCAACATCTTCCATAACCAACGATTCAGAAGACCATGGGCGTATTAACAATATAAAAAATTCCTAGAAAAAAGGTGAAAACTCAAGAAATGGCCCAAATTAGATCCAGTTAAATAGATCCTTCCACCAAGAAAATGAGTAACAAGCCAATCTAAGAAATCGATAAATGATCTAGCCCGTAGTCTTGAATCTTGATGAAAATCGTTCAAGAGAAAATCCGTCAAAAAATCCAACCTCTGCTTATCACTATTATTTCCATTTTCATAACGTGGTAAGTATCATGTGACTTAATTTACATTTATCATTTCTAGATCTTGAGCTTCATTTTAAGTTAATTATTCGGTTCCTGTATAAACTAAGATTTCTTAAGCCTATTAATATAGGTTATGATCTTTTGTAATACTCACATAACAATTTCTGTAATAATTTAATAATAGAAAATTTTATTTAAATTCTCTAACTGGTAAATACTGAAAGTAAGATAATTATAATTGAAAAATATTACTGGGAGTGTTATAGAGAATTGAAATGAATCTAATTTTTTTTTTCTTTTTTGTTTTATTTTTTCGTAGATCACAATTCACATAGAGGATGCTCTCTAGCTCCGAAAACTTCGGATTTCTTCCTAGATTTATAGGGCTTCTACGCTGCCGTTTGTGCGCATTTCTTCTAAGTCGGACAATGGGCTCACGCCCTTGCTGGTTTTCTTACTCTCTAGAATTATTGTTGCTAACCAGATACACTAGTTCTTATAATAATAATTGGCGCATTACACTAGGATTGGGAACACAGGAGACAGAAGCTTTTGTTTCTGTTTTTATTTCTAAATTATATAGCAAAAGGGAAGTTTTGGGCTTGGATGGACCGAATTTCTGGTCACGGATGGACCGAGAGTTGGAAAATGAGAGGTTTTCGATATCGCCGGCTATGGTATCCAGCCGGCGTTTTGGTTCGTCTTGGCCGGATAGGACTCCTCAGATTACGGGAAGCCTGGATATTATGGGATTGCAGAGAGCGGTGTTCGTTTCTGGTAGGAATTTTGTTTCTGGCGGTGGATTAATGACGAGGGAGGAGAAGGGTGGCGGACGGCGGAACCGTGGGTTCACCGGCGTCGATGAAGCATGAGCAAGGCAGCTGGGAGTCCTGTTGGAGGCGGCATGGGGTGATGTGGGATGCGGCGTTGGTGGAAGAAGAAGGGGAGGATAGGGCCATGAGTTTGGATAGGCTAATTACTCAATCTGGGTCAGTGATACATTATGGGGCTGCAATCTCTAATGGGCTGTTTGAAGGGGCTGGATTAAATAAGACCTAAGTTGATGCTGCTACTGGGCTAGGTGCAAAAGCAGGCCTGACCAAGTCCAAAAATGATTTATCTACTGGTTTGGCTCTAGACTGAGCCCAATTGTTGGTTGACCTTTAAATAAATTGTTGTTTAACTAGGGTAAAGCGGAGGCCGCAAGTCGGTCCCGTCAAAGTCCATGAGTTGCTTAATTGAGAATCGTCCCGGACTTAGCAACTCCTGTGTGATTCAAGGCTTAGTGTGCTTTAGTATGGCGCACAAATCTATTAGTTTTTTTTATTTTTAATTAATAAGCCCATGTCGGCCTCATGATTAATATCATGATAGTGTTAGGTTTTTTTTTCCATGTTTTAAGTTAGGATTTATTTCTAGTTTTTTTGTAAGCAATCGATATGGGCGGCCGTCTCAAACTTGGAGAAGCACCCATCAAGATAGAATTTTATTGCAACATGGCTTCGAATGGAGGATCATGAGCGGACATTCTATTCGTATCTGGCGTAGTTGCTGGCCAACTACTCTACGCGGTTTTCAGCTGATCTTCCCTCCTAATTTTACGTGTTTTGAAAGTTTGCAGACAATAACTCTGGAGTTTGTGGAAGGCCTCTGGTTTGTGTGTGATCTCGGTTTTGCTATTGCTTTTTTTGTAGTAGTGCTTGGTTATCTGGTAATAGAATTTTGTACTATATGACACTTATTCTCTAAATTTTTCTATGACCTCATTTCAAAGGGTAAGGGGTCCATTGGAATTCCACCTCTCTCATGTAGTTCCTAATATCTATTAATGATATCATTTTCTTTATATAAAAAAAAAAAGAATCTAAATGTGCATCATTAGGATATAGTAGTACTAATAGAATTGGTATGATTTGCCCATTATTTTCTTTTACATATTACCAGTATCCTTAAAATTAATTGATAGTAGTAAGGGATGTTCTTAGAATGGACCAGCGACCGTGTGATGCGACGTTTTCCTTAAAAAAAAAAAAATAACATTTATGCAAATCTTGACGGGTTGGTGTAATGTAAAAGACCACATGTTCCAATTACCTACCTTATAAAACCCCTTTTCAAATTAAAGATTTTTTTTCTCATAAATTATGGAACAAACGCAATACAAAAAAAATTAATTACAAATCAACTCTGTGCAAGTTACAATTAAATAACTCTTGTTTACGTAATGAAAACTGGACTCAAGCTACGAATGTATATTTTGTAAGTGAGGTGAGCATGAATACAACCAAACTTGACATGAGGAGAGAGTCTCACTAAACTCAGTTGAATAGGGTACATTTGGTAACACGTTTTCAAACAAAAAACTATGATACATTTTGAAGTAAACCCAAAGTGTATTTTATGTCTTTTATTTTCTTTCACTTTTACGATTTTTAAAACAAAGATTTTAAAAGGAAAAAAAAATAAAAAAAATAGTCGAAATATACCCCAAATCAAAGAGAGTTGAAGAACCAACAATCTAAAAAAGATAAAACTCAAGTACTAATAAACAAACCAAGAGACCTCTAACATCAAGTGACACTTCAAATATCTTCCAATTAATCACAGCTTCCATCTTTGGAAGATCTAAATTCTCTTCTTCAAAATCACGTTGGTGGAGTCATATCATTTCTTTTTAAATTGCATTTTTACAATCGAAAACATCTTGTATTCTCTTTTATACAAGATAGATATGTTATTACTAAAATAAAACACGAATAATACAGTAAGTATAAAGCATACATCAAAATCGACCAAAGTAAAAGAAAAACTAAATTAGGTTTGAGTAGATCCAATTAGTGACCAAACAAGTTCCAGAACAGTTGATAATTCATGAAATAAGTATAAAAAGCTTAACAACCAACCAATTTCTTTATTATTCTCTACAGCCTCAACAGTTTCCTAAAATAGAAATTTCTCCCAAAATATCTTGTGCTGACACATCTTTTCTTTACATTGACGAAGTCAGGAATTTGGCGTTGGGGGCGAAAACTGCAACAGTATACCAAACTACATATAAAAACTGCAAAAAAAGGTTGGGGAGCGAATTTGATAAAATATTCCGAATTACATATAAAATTTACTATATTTAGTAGTATTTTTAAAAATTTCGGGGGCGACTGCCACCCCGCCCCTTGTCTTCGTCCCTGCCCTTTAGAACGGGCCAAGAGAGTGTCTCTTTTTCATTTTCAGTTTTTTTTTTTTTATTTTTCCACCACCTTTTTCTATTAAGATTGGGTCACTGAATTATAATTTTGGGTAAAGTTAATTAATGAATTATTTGGTGAGCCAAACCTTATTACATAAAATCAACGGACTGCAATTGGGCCACCCAAATATAAACCACCTTACCAAAAACAATGTTGAAAATCATAATTAATTCCAAACTAAGGATTGAGCTTCAATACTAAGGGTTCCCACCTCCCAGTTCCTAGGGTTGGTGGAGGAGTATCTAGCGTTGTATGTACACCAACAACTCAAAAGAAGTTGACCCCTGTATTTGACAGGAATCGAAGTTTCACCCTCTAAGCAAACGCAAAACTAGCACAACACTACGATTGATGGGTTTGCCAGATGAATTATGTCTGGGGACCATAATTAACCAAACTAAAACTTTGTAAAGATGGATTTAGTTATTGAAGAACTGGGTTGGTTTACTTGCTACTAGTTTTATAGCCATGGAGAGAAACAATACGATTTTTTAAAACTAAATCCAGTTGTACATTCTCGGTTGGTTAAGTTGATCAAGCGTTGAATATACAACATTTATCAACAACAAAAAAGTAAGAATATAATAAGATACATTTTAGTTCTCCATATAAAAGACTATTAAAAGATTAGGTGCTTGGATACCATTCCTTTGGTCAATAATTACATGTCCCAAATGACTAATGTGGTAGAAGAATATAATACAGAATTTTAAAAGTTAGATCCAACCCAATGAATACAGTATACGTAGGAAAAAGACGTGTACTGCATTGATTGGCTTGGATGCAACTTTTAAACTTAGTCACCTATCAAAATAAAATTTCTCTGAAAGCCCACGAGCCCATAATCTGGTTTGCAACATTTTTTGTCTTTATTCTTCAATATGATTTCAATGTCAAGAAAGTTCCTTCTGCGTCGCAACTTGAATATGGTCTGGGCTTCTATTTATCAAGAAAGCCCGTATAATATAAACTTGGGCTGTTTCTCATAAAATTTCGCAACAAGTTTAGCGCCCATTGGGCCCACGGTTAGCAGCTCAAAATCGAGTAACTTTCTCTTATAATCATTTTAATGGATTTTGACTTACTTCTCAAAATAGAAAATTCAATCTTGCCCAACCTGACCGAGGCCGTCAGATTGAGTCAGCTGATTTAGTCGGGTCAATTGACATCCTTACTTTACGAATAATTCTGATATGCACCTGGCCTACCATTTGGTCATTGATCACTTTGTTCACATTCAGGCACATCACAGTTTTGATTAAAATAATAAAAACAGATGGGACCTTATGAGAATTTTTTTTTTTTAAATTAAAAGAGGTGATGTGGTTAATTCTGAACCAAGTGATCCATGATCAAGTGGTAGGCCAGGTCTATATCAAAATTTTCCTTACTTCACACGTTGATTTTCCTTTTCCTTTTCAAATAATGTATCACATGTTGATTTTTTTATCACATTGCATTGAACCTTTTAACACCATTTCAGTAAATATAGTAACCTTGTACGAAACTCCACTTGCAATGTTTTTAATATGAACTTTTTAACTGCAAAAGGACAAAATCTCTTTTACTTTTCTTTTACAGCTTTTTCTTTTCTGTTTCCTACTTTGGTTAACATTTTTCCTGCAATGAACTTATCCATTCCCATGCTTTCAATTTACCCCTAATTAGGTCCGGCTCTGTACCGGACAAGGTGCCCTACAAAATCGATTCTCTCATTTTATGAACCTCAAATTTTAAAAAAAAAATTACTTTAACATATTAAAAAAAAAATTAATATATCTCCACAAATGTAATATTGAGAAAGAAAATAAAATCGTATTTTAAAGAAGGATGATCTTTTATAAATAAAGATTAATATTATTATTGTTGTGCTCTTAAAACTTGAGTATAATTATATTTTGATATTTTTTATAATTTATATATTTTTTTAAACAATTGAGGGGTTTAATTTTAATAATTAACACATGACCTCAATATTTTCGAAACAGATCTGCCCCTAATATAACTCCCTACATCTTTTTACCCCCGTCTAAAAACTAGTACTCCTACTCCTATATCTGCAAAAGATTTACTGAATTACAGTGCCTCGATTACCAGGAGGGTCCACCAAGCAAATCGTTACCCAAAAACTTCTCCCACATGTCATCATCACCAACATCAATATCAAATCCCCCACTACTCCCCAACCAATCACAGCCGTCTATTAATCCCTCCTCCGCATCGCCACTTCCTTCTTCCTTAAAACCAACCGCTTCAGACGCATCTGAACCCCACGCTCCACCTCCATCACTAAACTCTCCAGAACCGGAACACTCCGCCGCAAATCCGCCGCCACTACTCCAAGTCCAACCACAACACCTGTCAACGCTAGCCATAACCGACGATTCCGACTCCGAAAATGACGATCCGCACGACTCCTCGTTACAGTTAATAGTAACGTAAGCCGAAGACGATTGTACGATCACCGGAGAAATGTACGGATTATCAATGAACTTTACCTTGAAGTGATTCTCCAATGCAGCGTCGTAAGTCGTTTCCAGAAGCTTCGACAGCTCCATCACCGTCTCTTCGTCAAGCGTCAGCCAAGATAACATGTCTTCTCCTTCTAAAACGTCGTCGTCATCTGTTGCTACCGCCGGCGTTCTAGGTTTTTTGGCCGCAAGCTTCTCCTTCTCTTCGGCTTCGCTTTCTCTAACTTGTTGCCTCTTCTTCTTCTTGCTTTCTCCTCCTTCCATTTGTTTACGAACACGTATACCGGCTGGGCTGGGAAGGGATGAAGAAGGGTTACATTACATATGTGGAGAACAATGAGGGATTGCCTTAATGAAGTTGGTTTTGGCTTTTGTTTGGTGGTGGAGTTCCAATGCATGGATGGTCAAAGTAATAAGGGGAGGGTGACTGAGAAAATTTAATTATATTACCGTATTCATGGATTTATTTTATAGCCCTCTTATAAATTGAGATAGAGTTACTTTTACATTTGAACTCCACTCAATTAATGTGAAGGGATAGTAGAACCAGTCAAACAATCACAGTTTTAAGATTGAATAACCTAAATGCCATGGCTGTATTGGATATGTGTTAACATGCATTTATTTATTTTTGGAAAATATTCAAACACCTAACCAAACAGGTGGTACTACTAGTAGTAACAAAAATGGGAATGGGATGGGAATGGTCCTAATGGAGGTGTCAATAAGCTTCTTTGCTGGTCCATTGAACAACTATTTGTCTATCAAGAAGGCCGTACTCTAGTGGGGTTACGCTTCGCTCACGATCGAGAGGTCCTGAATTCGACATCGGGGGCCACAGCGCCCAGACTATTAATCCCCTAACCCAAAAAAAAAAAAAACAACTATTTGTCCTTAGTATGGCAATAAATCATAATTTAGTGGTTGAGTTTTTAGATATTTTTACCAATTTTAGACATAAATTTACCGTAGTTTAATGGTGGAACCTCCTACAATACATAGTGTAATGTCCTTCTAAGTCTTCTAATATTATCTCAATGGATATTGGCCCACTTGTCTTAATAATATGTTTAAATGATCATTTATAATTATATTTTTCAACGGGTTATGGTCGTACCAAATTATAGTTATTTTGAAACAATTGTTTTTGAATAACTTTTATGAACGGTAACAATTATAATTTAGATTGTCAAATAAAGCAATTCAATGATTAAAATTTATAACTACGGTACTTATAAAAAAAATCTATAAACATAATAGTCATATTGCTTGGCCCACCTTCAATTATCAACTGCACATTTCAGCAAGTAGGGCAAAAGTTAAATACTTAATATGGGTCATGACTAGGCCTGCAAACGGGGCGGATTTAAACCCGTATCCGAAAAAAAAATTATGATTTAGTAAAAACTCTAAACTCATATATCTGCATCCGAATCCAAATCCATATGAGTAATAAAACGGTTACGAATCTAAAATATAAAAAATCGGATCTGTTAGACCCGAATCTATTTCTGCAAATATATATTAATAATATATGGTAAATAAATAAATATATATTATTATATATAAATGATTTTTTTTAACCTTTGGATCAGTTCACATCTAAAGCTAGAATTTTACCCTAATTTTATCCTCACATGTAAAAGTATATGAATAAAAGTTATAAAACATAGTTCTTCCGTCGTTTCATTCTCTTCTCATCATAGTCGTAGAATTATTTGTGGATTGTAGTATAATTGGGGTGAAGTAGAATATGATATGTAAGATTGTTAGATTAAACATGTATGTTTTTTAATGAGCCAAAATAGAAAAATTAAAAAATATGAGGATTTGACTTTTTGAAACGAGTTTTACCATATCCGTATCCGGATCCAAATCGGCGGATATGTTAATACATATTATGGATCCATTAGGATCCGGATTCGGATTCGATAGAAAAAGTTAACAATGGATATGGATCCGGAATAGACAATTCCGTATCCGTTTGTAACAGTTTGTAGTCCTAGTCATGACCAGTTGAAATTGTTCTAGAAGAAAAAAATTTACATATAGAAGTTCAATCTATATTTATATTACATAGTATGTTTTCACATTCTTCTGAATCCTATGTGTAATTTCCATGAATTTTGGCTCAATTAATTATTTTATAAAATTTTGATAGTTGGTTAAATTTTACTTTTGTTGTAAACTCTTCATTGGCTCATAAGAGTATCCCACATTGAAAAGTTAGATTGTTTGTTGAGTATGACAATACTATAAAAGAGAGTACTTTCAAGTGTTTTGAATGAGAAATTGGGCTAATATTTCAACTCATTAAATTAGGGAAGCACGCTTATTTGCTTCTTATATTTTTATTTATATAAATATAAATAGTTAAAGTTTTAACAAATAACGGGTAATTCAAATGATCGGACCCTCTGAATTCCGATTGAGCTTACAATCAAGTTCGATTTAGCTTAGACTTATTCAATGTTCATTTTTTATTTTTTATTCTTATGCCGCATTTTTATTTTCATAATATTTTTTGAAAAATAAATAAATATTGATATTTAAAAATGAAAAAAAATGAATTCGCTTCGTTTATACTGCAAACAAGTGAATATCTTTCTAAACTCTCTAAAACTAAAGTATTAATTTGTAGAATTTTTAATTTTTAATAAAATAAAAATAAGTAACAAATATTAATCTAAAGTTATGGTTTTTAATATTTTTATGGTTTTTCTTTTCTTCTATTCTAATTTTCTAGATTTTTCTTTATCTTTTTCAATATTATTCAAGATCCCACATTGAAAGTGTACGAAATTTTTGGAGTTTGACAACATTATAAATAAAGGGGTTGAGCATGCTTTTCAATTGAATGAATTGGTGGGTTGGTTTTTAGCCATTAAATTCAGTGCAAACTCAATTTTCTTTTCAACTTTTTCATTCAAATAGTCAATTAAAAAAAAATTAGCTCACAAAGCCATTTGATTTTCATATACTCTTAATTATATAGTAAAATGGAATCCTGTGCATAGCACGGGTTATTGGGCTAGTGTATATATATATATATATATATATTGAACTATTTTATTTAAATTGGGAGAGGGGGGATTCGATCCCCAACATGCAGGTCGAATGCTACACCACATTGTCAGCTACTCTGGCAGGCGTTTGACAACTATTTTCTTTAATGGCTAGTGATATTGATAATGCAGTTTTCATCCTGTCAAGGCAAATTTCTTTCAAATGACCAAATTACCCGTTTGGTCAACATTAATCTCTTAATTAATTTCTCTCTAATATTTCTCCCTAATTTATTCACACACAATCTCTAATTTTCTATTTTATCCAAAAATCAGGTCACAATCTCTCCATTATTTTCTTCCCTAATCTATTCCGCTCAATCTCTAATTTGTGCTTTCTTATAATAGTAGTAGTTCACAAAAAAAAAATTCAAACAAACAAACACTATAAATTATTCTTTTGCTTTAATGTTTTTTGTCATACTTATACATTGATCCCCTTTTGTCAGATGAAGTAAGTAAAGAGGATAATCAAAGTCGTATTTCTCAAGCACTATAAATTTACAATTTTTTTTCTTGCTTATTAGTTGTAATGAATGAAAACCTTACACAGTGAATTTATTTTGGTTTATATCATTTGTTGTGAAAACTTAGAACTATAAATGAGAAAAAAAAAATTAAAGATTGAGTGTGAATAAATTATGGAAGAAAATATTTGAGATCTAGTGGGCTGAATTTTGGGATATGAGATAGAAAATTTGAGATTGATGGTGTATATATTAGGGAAGAAAATATTAGATAGAAAATTAATTGAGAGGTTAATAATGAACAAAAGGGTAACTTTGTCATTTAAAAGTAAATTGCCTTGGCAGGAGGAAATCTGCCTTGGCAATATCATTAGTCTTCTTTAATTCTTTCAATAAAATGCTAATTTAAGTAATTTTTCCACGATCTATGATAAGTCTAAACTAACAGTATTTTTGGTATGATATAATAATCTATATTAAATGTATTATCTTATTTAATTTCAAAATTCAAAACTTATCTCATACTCTTAACCTCTTCTTTTATCATTATATTTTAGAAGTTTATAAATTTTTTAACACTTTAAATTCTTTTATAAAAAAATTCATTGGTTTAAAATATTTTTCCATAATCAATCTATATTTATATTAATCTCAACTAATCAATTTTTGTATAATAATTAAGAGTTAGAAAATTCGAAAAATTTGGGTTAGAGTTTTGAAGATTTCTGATTGGTGACAAACCTAACTTGCTTTTATATTTTGGTGACAAACTTAACTTGCTTTTATACTTTTTCATTCCAACCGTAAAAAAATTTCTTTTCAAAGAAAATTGGTTCATCTAACCATTTAGTTTTTTGTTGAACCCGCATGCGAACTTCTCACAAAACTTTTACATTAAAGGGTCAAAAATTTAAAAAAAAATAAACTTTAGTTAATCGAGCCATTTAATTCTTATCACATCATTAACTGAATTGGAATTTCCTTAATGAATTTAAGAGAGGGACTTTATTTGCTTTTCGGATAGTTCATATTCGACTAATTCAAATTAAATTATATATTTTAATATTTTTCCTATTAAAATATTTTCTTTTACTTTTTTTCAATATTATTTAAGACCCCACATCGAAATTGTATAAAGTTTTTTAAATTTGACAACATTATAAATAAAGGTAGTGGGTAGGATTTTTAATCAATGACTTTGTTGATTTACTTTTTAGTCTATTAAATTGAGTGAAAAATCTAATTTTATTTTTAACTTTTTTATCCAACAGTCAAAGTTTTTTCAAAGAAAATTAGTTTACCGAACCATTTAGTTTTGTCTTGAACCCGCATGCGAACTTCTCACAAAACTTTTTTCATTAAAAGGGTAAAAAAAAATTAGCTGATCGAGTCATTGAATTCTTATCGTGTCATTAAATTAGTTGTAATTTGCCCCAATAAATTGGAGAGAAGTAGTTTATTTGTTTTTGGATGGTTCATTTAAACCGTTAATTTTTTCAAGAAAACTTACAACGCCGACCTTAAGAAATCATTGAAAGAATATTCCTCTCTTACCATATCTTTTTTTGATATTTTGTATATAAATACAAAATTCTTATGTTTGTTTTTTTCTTATATATAGCTAGGTTTGAAAAAACAAACAAAAATATCAGTGTAGAGTATCATTTTTCACTTTTATACAACTACAACAACAACAACCAAGGCTTAATCCCAATAGATTGGGGTCGGCTACATGAACCAAAGTAAGAATCACGTAAGGTCATCCACATGGATGCAATCTCTCCATTTCTTTCGATCCCAAACACAACTCTCATCTAGTTCTAACAGATTCATATCCCCTTTTATCACCTCCATCCAAGTCTTCCTCGGTCTCCCTCTACCTCTTACGCCATCTACATTACATAATCCTTCAATTCTCCTAACCGGAGCATCACTTGGCCTACGTCTAATGTGCCCAAACCAACGCAAACGGTTCTCTCTCATCTTATCTTCAATAGGTGCTACACCAACCTTCTTCACGAATAGTCTCATTCCTCACTCTATCCATTCTCGTATGCCCACACATCCATCTTAACATACGCATCTCCGCTACATGCATTTTTCTGAATATGACACCTCTTAGTTGCCCAACATTACATACCATATAATAATGCCGGGTCTAACAGCGGTTCACGTAAAATTTTCCCTTCAATCTCAGTGGTACATTACGATCACACAAAACACCCGTCGCACTCTTCCATTACAACCAACCGAGCTTTAACTCGATGTGCTACATCTCCGTCAAGCTCTCCAGTCCTTTTGAATAATAGAACCAAGGTATCGAAAATACTCACTCTCCGAGATATTTTTGTCACCTAAAGTTACTACGGTTTGCTCTGTCGTTACGCTAGTGCTAAACTTACACTCCATATACTGCTGTTTTACTTCTACTAATCCTAAAACCTTTAGATTCTAAGGTTTGTCTCCATACATCCAACTTGGCATTAACACCCGCTCTTGTCTCATCTCGATCATCAAGAAAGCAAGCATGCACTCCCGGTACTCGGATCTTGTATACACTGGGTCGGGTTCATCCATAACCATTAGTAAGCAGAAAAGGACTAAGTGCTTGAACCTTGATGCACCCCAATTGTAATAGGAAACTCTTCACTTATCCCGCCGCAAACTCGACACTCGGTGCTGACTCCCTCATACATATCCTTAATAAGATCAATATACTTCGAGATATACCTTTCTTAGTCATCGCCCACCAAATTACCTCTCGGGGAACCTTATCGTAAGCTTTTTCCAAATCTATGAACACCATATGCGAGTCCTTCTTTCTCTCTCTATAACGCTCAATCAATCGCCTTATTAGATGTATTGCTTCCATAGTTGATCGTCCGGGCATAAAACCGAATTGGTTCTCTCGAAATGCTCACAATTTTTTCTCAATCTATTCTCAATTACCCTTTCCCACAACTTCATAGTATGACTCATAAGCTTAATACCACGATAATTTGAACAATCTTGAACATCTCATTTATTCTTATATAATGGCACCAAAGTACTTTTCCTCCACTCTATTGGCATCTTCTCAACTCTAAGTATTTTTATTAAAAAGGTTAGTCAACCACTCAACACCTATTTCTCCTAAACACTTCCAAACCTCAATCGGTATACTATCGAGTCCTACTCGCCTTCTTTGGTTTCATCCTTTTAAGGGCCTCTTGCACTTCTTTCCTTTGAATTCTACGTATGAAATCATGGTTCACCTCTCCAATCGGGATAGAAAGGTCTCCAATATTACAGTACTTGATTCCCATTAAATAACCTATCAAAATACGTCATCCACCTCGCCTTGATTTCCTCATCCTTAACCAAAACTCTCTCACTATCATCCTTAACACACCTCACCATACCAATATCTCTCGTCTTTTTTCTCTCTTAAACGAGCAAGTCTATATATACCTTTCTCACCATCCTTAGTGTCCAATTTATTATACAAATCCTTATAAACTTTTGATCTCGCTTCTCTAACAAATTTGCCTTAGCTTCTCTACACGCCGTCTTATACTTCGTAAAATTGTCATCACTTCTATACTTCCCCAAAGTCTTATAACACTCTATTTTCTTCTTTATAGCTTCTTTTACCTCTCCATTCCACCACGATGTATCCTTACCGAATAGCACATTTCCGCTAGATTCACCAAGCACTTCCCTAGCCACCTTTAAAATGCCTTGCGCCATTTTTTTCCCACATAAAATTGGGTCTATTTCGACGACCACGTCCTCTTCCCGAATAACTCTATCAACGAAGATTTTCCGATTTTTCCCCTTGTAACTTCCACCACTTTATTTTTGAGTCGACCTAAATTTATGCATTCTAACCTCGTTTACCGAAACGAAAATCAAGAACCAATAACCTATGTTGTGTAGCCACACTCTCGCCAGGGATAACCTTACAATTAGTACAACTACTACGAAACATGTTCTTCACTAGGAAAAAGTTTATCTGACTAGCATTTACTCCACTTCTAAAAAGTCACCAAATGAGAATCTCTTTTCTTGAACCGGTATTCGCTACAAACAAATCGTAAGCTAAGGAAAAGTCCAAAATTTCCTACCAGACTTCATTTCTATCTCCGAAACCTTGACCTCCATGGACACTCTCAAAACCGTCGCGACTAGAACCCACATGTCCATTCAAGTTTCCTCCAATGAAAAGTTTTTCGCCTGACGGTATATTTTGGACCACTTCATCTAAGTCCTCCCAAAACTGTTTCTTTACGTAATCACACAACCCTACTTGAGGCGCATATGCACTAATAATGGTAACCACCTCGCCACCCATGATTATCTTAACACTCATAATTCGGTCACTTTTCCTACGAACTTCAACCACGTCATTGACGAAATCACGAGCCACAATTATTCCAACACCATTCCTATACTTATCTTTACCTGAATACCAAAGCTTATATCCCCAAGGCTCTATGACTTTTGCCTTTCCGCCAACCCACTTAGTTTCTTGGAGGCACAAAATGTTGATCTTTCTTCTTACCATAACCTCTACTAATTCGGTTGACCTTCTAGATAACGATCCAATATTCCAAGAAGCCAAACGAATCCTTCCATTAGTGCACTAATCGCTTTTACTTGTACTCGTGCCGACTTAGAACACCCTTGCCTATTTGACACCATATCCGGCCCCGACATGGCGCGTTGCTTCGAGCAACGACCTAGCAACCCTTGCACATTTATCACCACACCCGGTCTAGGAAGTGTAACGCGTCAGCTGAGTAGGGAACGCCCAACGAAATTCTTATTTTGGTTCATGTCATGGGATGTGACTGAGTTTTACGCTGGTTGTCACGAGACCTACCGCAACCCTCCTCCTTTATCCGGGCTTGGGACCGGCAGTAAGTGTCAAAGACAAAAGTCCTCAACACTCACTGGCGGAGTTATCATTTTTCACTTTTATAATATTTAATATTTTCTTAACAATTAAATTAGTTCCCGTACATAGCACGGGTCTTACGCTAGAATATAGATATGTGAGATTGTTAATTGCATTAAACTACTATAAAGTTGTGGGGTCTTGCACTATAATTTGAATATTTCAAATAATGCACTAGATGTTTAGTGACCGTTATTCAATAATTAGAATTTAGGGTGATTATTAGATTAATAATAAATTGTTCATAATGTATTTATCTTTAGCAACGTAGTTATTGTTTTGCACTGTAAAACCCGAAATTTTTCCTTACGCGATATTTGACGTGTAATTAAATTTTTCGCGAGTAACCGTGTAGGAGTAATTTATTTCGTGCTTACGTGCCCATTTAATTTTGTAATATGTTTCGTAATTTATTTTTTTTGTGTACGCTTTTATCATGAGAGTGTTTCGCTCACGTATCGTAATTGGGGGATTTTATTGTTATTCACCTAAATAAATAATTTGGGTTTGAACTTAATAAAAACATAATAAATTAAAAGGGAACAGGGGTTTTGTGCGTTTTAAAGAAATCATCAATAGGGTCATCTCATGGGACTACTTAACTGAAGAAGAAACAAAGAGACACGACTTCTCTTTTCTCTCTGCAATATAAACAAGAAGCAAATGAGAAAGAAGAAAAAGAGAAAGGAAAAAAAAAAAAAGAGGAAAAAGAAATATCAAGCCAATCATTAGCCAACCACGGCAGGGGCTGCCTCGGGGTAAGTGCGCAGCAACAACAATTGAAGAAAGAAACTGAGCGGCTCTGTATCTCTCGGGGGCGGCGCACAAGAGCAAGAAAATATGAAGATTTAGGCCAATCAGATTGCAACCACCATGGTATTATTATGCTGCTGCTTTGGAATCCGTGACCCAACCACGTAAATACTGCCAGGAGAGAAAAAGGGAGCATCAGTAGCCGCGCACAACAAACCAAACAAGAAGAGATTTTGGAAGAATAAACATTCTGTCCAGAAATTCAACATGACAATTGAGGGGGGCTACCGACCTTCGTTTTTGACCCACAACATATCAATTCGAAGATAATCGAAAGGGCTTCGAGTGAGCGCAGACGGAATGCAATTCGGAGTTTCCAGCAGAAAGTTATCGCACCGCGAGTGAGGCTGCCAGCGACTGACATGGGATTTCAGTGTTTTACCGCTCTGTAATGCGTAGGGACCTCGCTTTCCATTTTAATTTCTGTCTCGTAATATGTTATCACCGCTGAAATTCTGCTTTCAAATATTTATTATCGTTAATTTCTGTTCTAGCATGATTTATCGCTTTTTGGGGATATTCTATTTCATGAAATGTATAGATTGACTGTTAATTTAATTGGGTAAAATGAGCATGCCTTGTAATCGCTTTCCTAATGCTATTATAAATTGCTATACTCGTATAAACCTGCCTCTCGGATCATATCGCTTTTGAAAATCGATCAGTAATTGCCTCTTTGCTTAATCGCTTTTGAGTCTTATTTGGAGTCGTCTATTGGGAGTCATTATTGTTGTCCTAATTGGTTTGGTCGACCGAGTCAGCCGCTCCCTATTGAGCTCGTATCTAGGATCGCTAGTTAGCGATGTTCGATCCCGCCTCTCGCTTCGCTCTCTCGTTTGCGTGACCCGAAGAGGTCTTCCGCCTCGTTTCGTCCCCTCGTGGCCCATACTTAATGGGGCTAATCATTAGGTACGGTGGTGGTTTTGTGGAGTCCCTGGTTGGGGATGATGAGACAATGTAAGGATTGAACCTTAAAATCTGTGTCCCGTAGTTTGGGGGAGAATCCGAACCCACGAGTTTACTGAAACCGTCCTAGTTTGGTTTATAACTGGGACCACTGCCGTTATTGCTGAGTAGTTGTGAATAGATATGTGAGCTCATGTGGTGGGAGTCGTGTCATAGTAGGTAGCTACGTTCTAAGTATCTAAGACGAGTATGTGATTGAGTGTACTTGGGATGGGCAACGCGTGGTGCTTGTCGTATACTCGGCTATGGAATCGCTTTAGGTACGAGAAGGTGGTTATTTGCTTAATTGTTGCATTCTATGTGTTCGTTTTGGTTTTGATTATTATATGTTGTTTGCTTGGAGTCTATTTGGTCTCATATGAGTTGGGATGTTGGGAAATGTTTTGGTGCACTTTTGCACATGTTTTAAAACTCATTTTTCTGAAAACCGCAATGTGCAGATCCTCTCGCTCGCTTCGAACCCTCTGCTTTCGCATCTGCATCGCACCTGTCCCCGCACTAAGTTCCCGAGTCTTGCGAGACTTGGATTGAGTCGCTTTGCATATACTTCCATAGGGGGTATTCTGGGAAAAGGGCATCTGCATTATCATCTGCTGCTTTTCTCTGTCTCTATTATCTATATTACTGCTTTTAGGTCCTCGCTGAGCACCGGAGCTCGATCCGATATCCGGTTTTGTTTTTTTCAGGTTTTGTAGATGTTGATTTTTCCTGTGATGGTGGAGCATGGGATGGGGATTACGAAGAGTGATCCTAACTGGATAGTTCACACCGATTATTACTTTTATAGTTATTTATATTGAAACTTGTAGTTTCCTTTGAAATGTAATAACTTAAAAATAATTTCATTTTTAGAATAACGCTTCCGCTACTGTTTTATTACTATTTATGGACTTTATATAATGAACTCATTTATTTAGTAATTCTCTGACTGCGGCTTTGGTGCTTCATTAACCAATGGGGCACTGCCATGTCATCATTCCGGAAACGGGGTGTGACATAAGTGGTATCAGAGCAGGTCGAACCTTAGGAATAAAATCTGTAATGAACTTAGGTTATCAAGAATACTTAATGTGAGGTGTGTGATGGGTAGAGACCATGGATTAGGATATTCTGTTTACTTAAGCGTTTATATTCTTCTGCTAACTGATATGTTTACATGTTATGTGTTTACCTGGTTTATACCATGCTCTACTTGTTCATGTCTTACATGTTTACTTTGTTATTGTTTTATCGCATATCGTATTTATTATGCTATAGTATTCTATATGTTAAGCATGTTATATATTTTCTTGTTATACCATGTCATGCTATACTTGCATTTGCTTCGCATATTATCTGGTTAAGCGCTTTATTACTTATTTTACCTTATATTCTATACATGCGGAAGTTAAGATGAATTCGAGTCAATGAAGCAGTGACGACTACGCCTACCTATCGCTCGTTGTCTTATCGCTATGCGTTACGTGTGTTATACTATGCAATTTTCGTACTATACCCGATTATGCCCAACTCGTCTTTTTGTTTCAAATCAAATATGACTTCTTTCTTTTCCCATTTATTCCCAACAACTCCAGCTTTTATCAATCTCTGCTTTAGCGTTCACACCGATAGGAATCGATCGCTTTGTCATTTTTCATGTTGAACTTATTTGCAATAATTATTTCATACTTGGTTGATGGATAAAGATCATTTCTTTCATTTATTGGATCTCGTAATCTCAAGAAGAATATCCATTGACTTATTCTACTTATCTCAAACCCAGTTCGCATTTTGTTGGTAAACTATCAACCTTTGTCGTAGTCTCTAATTGTTGATCCAAATAAAATCTCATCAACTTGAATTATCATTATTTGAATTCTTCAATTCTTAATGAACATTTCTTACCAACTTCACTTCTTGTGTGTCCATGCTTCAACAGGAATTTGTTAAGCCTCTCATACTAATCTCTCGAGTGTTGCTTCAATTCATCAAGACCCCTTTTCAATTTGTATAATGATTTGAACAATCTATTTTCACATCATTTAGATTGTTTATCTACTTCTTCTTGTAATACCTCAATTGCAAAAGTAGTCATTCCTCTGATAAAATTCAAAGTTTCTTGAAAATGTAACGTTAATATAAGTCGTATAGACTCAAGTTTTGCTACATGAGCAAACTTCTCATCAAATCCGCTTCATGTACTTGTGTATTCTTTGACTACCATTTTTATTTGTCTCTAACAATATTTCTTAACTCGTTGGGCTTGTTTCTAAACACCCATTCAAATACATTGATGTTCACACCATCTGCTCTTGGAATGAGTCTCGAAACAACATTTTTTTTTAACGGTTGAAGTTCTTCTTGCATCGAAATGATCAATCTCCAATTATCTACTCAATCGAATGACTTCTTCTATTTACTCGGTTGATGCACGTCCGTCTGTTGCACTCCTAAATCTGAGTGAGTATCACAATTATCATCATGTTCACTCGTTGTTATTTGTAAGATCTTCTTGGCTCCTTGTTTTTTTTTAGATTCGATTAGCTCAACAAATTCACTCTCATCAAATTTTGTGATATAGCTTTCAACAAGATTTGCAGACAAATCTTGTATCATTACATTGATAGCTTCCATCTTTCAGAGGTTCTTTTGTTGTATACCTTCTGTTAGAATATTCCAAAAATATTCCTTTATCGGTTCTTTCACATAAGTGTTTCTCCTGCCGCTATTTGCGTTTTTATCTTCCACCTTCTATGTGCTGGCTTTCTTGGTTTCCTCACGGTTGTGCTTTCAGATTTCTG
This sequence comes from Vinca minor, assembly GCA_026122235.1. Lineage (NCBI taxonomy): Eukaryota > Viridiplantae > Streptophyta > Magnoliopsida > Gentianales > Apocynaceae > Vinca > Vinca minor. Next base: position 5,693,400 of record JAOCZM010000038.1, on the reverse strand, counting down.
TTTATCAGCTGCTTTGCAACTCGAGGAGACATCACCTGCACCTTTTGTTCAACTCGGACTTAGTACACTTATTTGGTTTATTGTGTGTCTTAAGTCAATTTTGCGCCTTTTCGATGTATTCAACTATTTTTCTATCGTATGTTGCTTGTTCTAAGTGAAGATGCTTAGTCTGGATCTGCTTGTTTCCCGTCTAGGTCAGAGCATCACATAATTTTATCTCTCGCTACTCTTGTTCCGCCACCCACACATGTTTATATTTTCGTGTGGATTTGGACTGTTCATCTTCTTTTCGGTGATGATCGTGTTCATCGTAGTAAAAGGATCATCTCTAAAAAAAAATTTGTTATTTCATCTTCTTATTAATCACATGTTGCGAATCGAGTTTTTTTTTATTTTTTTATTATTGAATCTTGATTCTTGCCATCATTTCAAAATCCACGAGGATCTCCACTTTGCTAATCTGTTAATGGCAGATCATCGAAATTGGCTTCTCCATTATTTCATCTCTTGAGCTACCGTTTAGCTACTTATAATTTCTCGTTTTGTTCACTAAATATCTATTCGCGAATTGCAATTTCCCTTTCAAGTGAATTAACTTCCGTTGCCAATTCTTGATTCGTACTCTTTGGTTTAACAACCTGGATATCCATTTTCCGCAATTGTTTGTAGCCATCCTTCATCTTGTTATGATCCTCCGCGTTCATCTTCAATATCAGTCTTGGAATCATCTCAGATTGAGGAGTATGATTTATCATCTTTGCCCTATCATCCTCACTGAGTTTTATTGTGAACATTAAATTTTATTTATTTATTTTTTTAAAAAAAATAAAATAAATAAAATAAAATTTAAGGCCTAACTCACTTTCTTCAGTTATGTTTTTCTTTCATCACATCATATGTTTGAAGAGAACTAATAGATTCATCAACTATCATGTTAGCTCAATCCTTAATTCATTCTTCAATGAAACACACTTTTACTCAAAATTTTCTAGTAGAGAGCTCATAATCTTATTCATCAACTTTTCACTAGAATATATTTTTCATTCAGTGAAAATATTGATTTCCAATGTCTCTCGGCTTGTTATTGACGATTGGTCATGATTTCATTCTCACACATCCTAACATTCTCGGGTTCAGTGGTTCAACCATTCATAGCGAAGTCATTTGAAAGTTGGACGGAAGAACCGGTTGAAGTATTCTCATCCTTTCAGCGACCAGGTTTAGCAAGTTTCGAGGACGAAACTTTTATAAGGGGGGAAGAATGTAAAACCCGAAATTTTTCCTTACGCGATATTTGACGTGTAATTAAATTTTTCGCGAGTAACCGTGTAGGAGTAATTTATTTCGTGCTTACGTGCCCATTTAATTTTGTAATATGTTTCGTAATTTATTTTTTTTGTGTACGTTTTATTGAGGGAGTGTTTCGCTCACGTATCGTAATTGGGGGATTTTATTGTTATTCACCTAAATAAATAATTTGGGTTTGAACTTAATAAAAACATAATAAATTAAAAGGGAACAGGGGTTTTGTGCGTTTTAAAGAAATCATCAATAGGGTCATCTCATGGGACTACTTAACTGAAGAAGAAACAAAGAGACACGACTTCTCTTTTCTCTCTGCAATATAAACAAGAAGCAAATGAGAAAGAAGAAAAAGAGAAAGGAAAAAAAAAGAGGAAAAAGAAATATCAAGCCAATCATTAGCCAACCACGGCAGGGGCTGCCTCGGGGTAAGTGCGCAGCAACAACAATTGAAGAAAGAAACTGAGCGGCTCTGTATCTCTCGGGGGCGGCGCACAAGAGCAAGAAAATATGAAGATTTAGGCCAATCAGATTGCAACCACCATGGTATTATTATGCTGCTGCTTTGGAATCCGTGACCCAACCACGTAAATACTGCCAGGAGAGAAAAAGGGAGCATCAGTAGCCGCGCACAACAAACCAAACAAGAAGAGATTTTGGAAGAATAAACATTCTGTCCAGAAATTCAACATGACAATTGAGGGGGCTACCGACCTTCGTTTTTGACCCACAACATATCAATTCGAAGATAATCGAAAGGGCTTCGAGTGAGCGCAGACGGAATGCAATTCGGAGTTTCCAGCAGAAAGTTATCGCACCGCGAGTGAGGCTGCCAGCACTGATTACGGGATTTCAGTGTTTTACCGCTCCGTAACAGGTAGGGACCTCGCTTTCTAATTTTAATTTCTGTCCTGTAATATGTTATCACTGCTGAAATTCTGTTCTGAAATATTTATTACTGTTAATTTCTGTTCTAGCATGATTTACTGTTTTTGGGGATATTCTATTTCATGAAATGTATAGATTGACTGTTAATTTAATTGGGTAAAATGAGCATGCCTTGTAATCGCTTTCCTAATGCTATTATAAATTGCTATACTCGTATAAACTGTCTCTGGACTGTTACTGTTTTGAAAATCTGACTGTAATTGCCTCTTTGCTTAATCGCTTTTGAGTCTTATTTGGAGTCGTCTATTGGGAGTCATTATTGTTGTCCTAATTGGTTTGGTCGACCGAGTCGTCGCCCCCTATTGAGCTCGTATCTAGGATCGCTAGTTAGCGAGTGCTCGGGCTCGCCTTCGTTTCGCTCTGCGTTTGCGTGACCCGAAGAGGTCTTCTGCTCTGTTCTGTCCTGTGGCCCATACTTAATGGGGCTAATCATTAGGTACGGTGGTGGTTTTGTGGAGTCCCTGGTTGGGGATGATGAGACAATGTAAGGATTGAACCTTAAAATCTGTGTCCCGTAGTTTGGGGGAGAATCCGAACCCACGAAGCTTTCATCGAAAACCGTCCCTAGTTTGGTTTATAACCTGGGACCACCGCCAGTTATTCACTGAGTAGTTGTGAATAGATATGTGAGCTCATGTGGTGGGAGTCGTGTCATAGTAGGTAGCTACGTTCTAAGTATCTAAGACGAGTATGTGATTGAGTGTACCGGATGGGCAACGCGTGGTGCTTGTCGTATACTCGGTTATGGAATCGTTTAGGTACGAAGAAGGTGGTTATTTGCTTAATTGTTGCATTCTATGTGTTCGTTTTGGTTTTGATTATTATATGTTGTTTGCTTGGAGTCTATTTGGTCTCATATGAGTTGGGATGTCGGGAAATGTTTTGGTGCACTTTTGCACATGTTTTAAAACTCATTTTTTTCGAAAACCGCACTTGTCAGTGCATCCTGCTTGCATTCGAACCTCTGCATTGCATCTGTGTCTGCACTTGTCCCCGCACTAAGTTCCGAGTCTTGCGAGACTTGGATTGAGTCGTTTGCATATACTTCCATAGGGGGTATTACGGGGAAAAGGGCATCTGCATTATCTATTTTCTCGCTTTCTTCGTCTCTATTATCTATATTATTGTTTTTAGGTCCTCGCTGAGCACCGGAGCTCGATCCCGATATCCGGTTTTGTTTTTTTTCGGGTTTTGTAGATGTTGATTTTTTCCCTGTGATGGTGGAGCATGGGATGGGGATTACGAAGAGTGATCCTAACTGGATAGTTCACACCGATTATTACTTTTATAGTTATTTATATTGAAACTTGTAGTTTCCTTTGAAATGTAATAACTTAAAAATAATTTCATTTTTAGAATAACGCTTCCGCTACTGTTTTATTACTATTTATGGACTTTATATAATGAACTCATTTATTTAGTAATTCTCTGACTGCGGCTTTGGTGCTTCATTAACCAATGGGGCACTGCCATGTCATCATTCCGGAAACGGGGTGTGACATGCACATGAAACCTTTTAAATGTTAAAGGATAAAACTATCCTCACACTAGAAGAAAAAATGTAAGTTTCTTCCCACGTGCTTGGTAAAAAAAATCATATAGAGAGGTGGCAAGTGAGCGACGCAACTGTTATTTTTCCAAACATTACCTTTTTACTTCATCATCTTTAATATGTATGTGCTGGAAAATTTGATAACAATAATGAATTAGACAATGAAAATGAAGTAAGGTGACTACTTGTTTAATCCAAAATTATTTAATCACAAAATTATTACTTGTTTTGAATTTTGAACAAATAATTTTGAACCAATTATTAATAAAAAATATTAATAATGAACAAATAAATAATTTTGAACAAATATTAATAATTTTTTGAACAAAATTAATAATTATGTTTTGTTAATATTAAAATTAATAATTATTTGTTCATATGTTTTTTGTTAATTTTTTGTTAACAAATAATTATTAACAAATTAATATTAACATATGAACAAAAAAACATATGTTAATATTATTAATAATTAATAAAATCTGTTAATATTAATTTGTCAAAATATTATTTGTTAATATTAATTAATATTAAAATTTTATTTGTTAATATTTGTTAAAAATTTATTAAATTATTTGTTAAGTTTAATAATTAATAATTATTAATAGGCTTGGTTTAATAATTATTTGTTAAAATTTTATTTGTTAATATTAATTTTATTTACCTAATCCTAATCCTAATTTTAATAAATTTATAAATTTAATAATTATTTTGGAAAATCCTAATACCTTGTTTAATAATAAGATTACTTGTATAATAATAAATTTAAGGTATTATTAATAAGATTACTTGTTTAAACCAAGCCTCTCCCCCGTACATTTAGATACTGGTTTCGCTTCTATAAGTGGGATCACAACTAAATTTATGTGAGAGATGAGTGAATCATTGTGTAATACACATGTCCTAAGAGAAAGTTTCCCAGGGACTCGATGCAGCTATGCTGCGGAACAACCTTTTTTCATATGTACGAATCACAGATAGCTGTCGAATATTTTATTCGACGGTTGAGATTTTGAGAGAGTATGTTTTTTTTATAAAAAAAAAATATTTATTTATTTTAACTGTTGAATGATTTTATCCAATAATTTAATATTTGTTCTATCCATGCAAAATAACAATTGTTATGCAGTGTAGCCATCTTGCCAATGAGGACACGAGCCCCACAAGGTACAAAAAGAAAAAGAAAAAGAAAAGAAAAGGAAAAGATGAAAAGAAAAGAAAGTAGAATAGAATATAGAGTGAGTTGGGACTTGGACTTGGGAGGGAAGCAATAGGAGGGGAGTAATGGTGCAACTACTAAAGCATATGTTAGTAGTTGTCTTCTGTTGTCATTTTTCAAACTGACGGTTTGACTGATGGATGGAAGTACCTGAGTAGAAGAGAAAGTATGAGAATTGTCAGTAAGGCTCCAGTGCGGAACGCCTTAAATTCCGTACGTGCGGGACACAACAAGGGCCGTTGATTTTATTTTTTAAGAGGATTAATGGTTGAGATTTAAAAGAGAGGTGAGAGAAAGGTAAAAGGATATATATGTAATTTTATTAGAGGTGAGAGAAAAGTTGCGGCTGAAAAGTCAAAAAGGTGGGTTACAGGAGAGAGAAAAGTTGCTGGGTGAAAAGTAAAATAGGTATATTTCTACAGAACGCATGTTTCTCGTTAGAAAACACGCGTTCTTGTTAGAGAACGCAAGTTCTCTAACAAAAAAAAATTAGAGAAACGCACGTTCTATATTAGAAAACGTGCGTTCTCTAATATAGAAACGTGCGTTTTATTAGTGAACGCATGTTCTTTATTATTGAACATGTGTTCTCGGCGAGTAAGCACATGTTCTCTCGTCAAAGAACGCATATTTTTTATTAGTGAATGCATGTTCTTGATTATTGAACACCCTGAGTTAAAAGTAAAAAAGAGAAAAAAGAGCTCAAAGTTTATCTCTAAAATACCCTATTTTTTATACTAACCGTTGGATCAAAAAGTACAAAAGTACAAAATCCAATCCGATGGTGACAGACGTATCCAGTATATACTTGAATTTTTCTTGTTCGAGCACTTTGAGCCAAGGTGGAGAATTGTGAAGTTAAATAATGGTCAAACTACCCACCCACGCCTCTTTTATGTTGTTCACAACCTCCCTTCTCTCATTTAATTTTTTTTTCTCTCCTCCCAAAAAATCTTCTATCAAAATTTTTTTTCTCCCCCTACCCTATCGGAAAATCCTCTCTCAAATTTTTTTTGCAATTTTTTTTATTGCAATATTCCTAAAATAATATTTAGAATTTTCTAATTTTTTTTGACCGCGCCCTACCTTACCCCCACCGCCTGTGAGGGTGCAGGCGGCCTACCCTACCCCACCCCACCACCGCCTGTGAGGGTGCACGCGCCCTACCCCCTCCCCGTCTACTCGGGTACAGGAGCCCTACCCTACCCCACCCCACCCGCCCTACTCAAAAAATTTTTTTTTTTTTTTAGAAAATCCTAAATATTTTTTAGGGGTATTGCAAAAAAAATTAGGTGCAAATAAAATTTAAACTTTTTAAGAATTGTAAATTTTTTAAACTTGTGTTAGTTGTGATGCTATTTTAAACTTGTAATTTTTTTTAAACTTTGATGGGTTATTACATATCGTAAATGATAATAAATACAAAAAAAATACTTGGAATTCTTTTACACTTTTTTTTTTGTTGCAATACCCCTAAAATAATATTTAGAATTTTTTGCAAAAAATATATATATATTTGATTGACCGCATGCCCTAAAAAAAATGGCCGGAAAATTGCTTCCGGCGGCGGCGACATTTTTCCGGCAATGACAGAAATTTTCCGATGGGCAGGCAAAGTAAGTTGGGAGATTTTTTGGGGAGGAGAGAGAAAAAAAAATTAAATGAGGGGAGGGGGTGTGAACAACATAGAAGAGGGGGTGCCTATAGTGGGCATGTTAAATAATGGCAGTCCGGCTCCTATGCGGAACAGCCAAAGTTCCGCACGTGCGGAACAATCCCAGCCGTCGGATGAAATTTTGAACGGTCCAGATCTGGAGAGAGAAAAGTTGCGGCTGACTTAAAAAATAAAAATAAAAACTTTTCTCTCTCCAGATCTGTACCGTTAAAAAATCTCATCCGACGGCTGGGAGCGTGTCCCGCACCGTACTAAACAAAAGCTGTCCCGCATAGGAGCCGGGAGCAAATAATGGATATGCAAAAATCACTTCCTTATTTTTTTATTTTTTTTGGTAAACATAAATCTATTCATTAATTCCTGCATCATCACCATCAGGCAAAATAACATCCACAGCACCATTTGTCTGTGGGTCACAAAATATTTCAGTAGGAAGCAAACTAAGTTGAATTAAACCACTACCAACCCTACCTTTACCAAAAGCTGCTAGATTATGAGCAGCCCTATTACAAATTATAGGGATTGGATTAATCATCCACTCCTTAATTTTAACAATTAAGTTCCTACACTTATCAGTAATTGGTTTCCTTTGCCATTGTTCAGACTCCTTTTGCCCCTTGATTGAGAAAATCACATTTGTTGCATCTCCTTCAAAAATAATTTTGTCCCACTTGAAATGAATTGCCATCTTGATAGCCATAAGAGCACCATTAGCCTCTGCAATAAATGCATCAGGACCATTTCCATGTTGAATCATAGCTCCAATGACGTGCCCTTGCTCATTCCTTCCTATTGCAGCTCCAACAAAATAGCCATCCTTGTAAGATGCATCAAAGTTGATTTTCCTCCAATTTGAAGGAGGCATTGACCAAAAACTTTCAGGGACATTCATCCTCAACTTTGTTCCGCTTCTTTGAGCTGCTCCAAAATAACTAGCAACACTATTTTCTATCTCCACTCCTATAATCTTCCAATCCCTTTTCCCTTACCCAAAAACAACAGAGTTTCTTTCCATCCAAACATGTTCAAACATAGACACTGCAAACTGGGAGAATAAATCAACATCAGAAGCTAAATTAGACCATACCTTCTCAGGTTGTAATATTGCTTGTATCCACCTAGTGACTTCCCAATTTCTCATTCCTTCCATCTTCAGATTCCATCTCGAAGTAAACCAGATAAATTTAACTAAAGGACATCTAATAAGAATATGATCCAAGTTTTCCTCTTCAGTTCCACAAATTGCACACAAATAAGATCCCACGTCCATAAATACTCCCAGTTTCATTTTTGTAGGGAGAATTCTCCACACCAAGTTCTTGTGTCTAAGGTGCATCTTATTTTTCCAAAGAACCTTCCAAACATCTCTAGAGATATTGTTTGAGAAAGAAGTATACCTCCATTTCTGGTCTTCTCTATAAGCATCTTTAACAGAAAATCTCTCTGACTTGCAGGGAGCCCAGACAATGGAGCATGGTTCCACCAAATGTGGAATCTGAATAGCTAGAATTGCAGTAGCTTCCTCATCTAAAAATAATTCCCTTACCAGATTAATTTTCCAAGTATGACTATCAAGATTGATAAGTTGGTTTATCCATGTAGGCCTGCCACTGTTATCACGCCCTCTCATCTGAGGGATGAATCCTTTGATTAAGGAGATCCAAGGATCCTGCCAGATCCTGATGATAGGATTATCTCCCAACTTATAACATGCCCCCATTCTTAAGAATATCTCTACATCTCCAAATACCTTGCCAAACCCAAGATCCCACCCCTCTATATCTATCTGCCTCCAGAAGACTTACAGATCTCAGATATTTAGTCTGTAATTGCACTACCCATTTTATGTGAGGTTCACTAATCATCTTCCAAGCTAACTTTGATTAAATTCAGGATAAATATATTAATATGGACTTCTTTATATTACAAATCAATATATTTAAATGACAATACATAAAATTATCCCTCCATTTAAATTGAGTAGTGTTTATATTTTGTATAGAAAATAAACTAAAAAAAACATATCTAAATAATGCATTATGGCAAATTATGCATATTTCTTAAACAAATCTTAATTATCTAATTAATTTATTCAAAAATTAATAAAGTATGCACGTATAAAACACAAACATATGCTTAGCAATATAATAGTAATAGAATTTTGTCCATATGTTTTTTAAACGAATACCTATTGTGATTTTATAACAACTGTTACGTAATAATAAGATAATACCTATTATATAGAATATAACATATATATAAAAATTTACAATACATATTAAACAAGTGTTAATATATACTGACATTTTTTTTATTCTATATTATAACTGTAACAAACCTCTATTAATCCTACTCCACCTCGAGAATCTTTCAATTTTGTCGTCATCGCTCGTCTTGTTAGTGCCTAGTGGTACTACTGACTTCTATTCTAAGCACATTTTTTTTGTCGTTTTTATGTAGCCTCTCTTGACTCTTCCCAACTGGCCCAAGTGTACTTTTGGCCACGAATTATCTTAGATCATGATATATAGGAGATCACACCAGACTAATATACTTTCGCACTGAATCATCTTATAAAGGAGTAAAATATTGATTAAAGTGACAACTTTATACGTGAGTAAAAATCAATATCTCAATCTCTCTTAAAAAAGCGAAGTTGCCGAACCAGTTACAATAACCAACTTTATTGGGCTAAGTGTACATTTAGGGCCACTGCATGCTCTCCACTCTACTCCATTGTACCCAAAGTTGGGCCATTTTATGTAACATTTCAATCTCCCAACCGCCTAGTTTTTGTCTTTTTTGGCTCACTTGTCCATTGGATTGTCCTCCCAATCCAAAATATTTTAGTATCAACTCATGTATTTTTCACTTATAATTTATTTTTACAAAAGTTTTCAAATACACAACACTTCTATCTAATTATCTACAATAATAATAATAAATGATTGTTTCGTCCCAAATTTTCAAATTAAATTTCATACAAATTAAGGAAAATGGGTTGGTTAGATAAGTTTTTTGTGTCAAATGATCAAAAAGTTATCTCGAATCTTTTTTATATATATTAGGAAACAAGAACTTATATATAAAAAAGGTTATCACGAATCTTTTTGTTACGAGGTGATTTGCCAGAACAATTTATCTTCTACCAGAGCAATTTATTCTCATATGGCGATATTGCCCGTTATAATCTTAGTCAACTACTAACCCATCGTCTCTCCTACCTTTCTATTATCCATTCTCACGCGCCTTCTGATCACTCTCTTCTACGGAGCCAATATCACTTTCTCGTTTCTCCATCTCCATCTTGCAAATAATCCAGAATTTTTTTTCTAGCAATTTGTTCAGGACTCTTTGATCTGTGCCTATTTAAGATATTTGTGAAGCTAATTTCCCTTCTTAACATTGAGAGAAAACCCACAATTTCAGAATAGTTTTTCCCAGTAAGGTATGAAATTGCTAGTTTTTCCAAGATAGAGAATACTGGGAGAGGCCGAGAGGAAAGAGACGACTAGAGTGGGTTGGGCAAGAGAATATAATGTTCAATATGGAGCAATATCGTCATATGAGCATAAATTGCTTTGCTAGGAGGCAAATTACTTTGGCAATATCACCACCATATTTATTAAATTAATAAATGCTAGAGTATTGTTAAAAAATGAATAAATGAGATCTTAAATTCACGAGAAAACAAATCTCTTAACAAGTCTTATATCGGAAGTCGGAACAACAAGAGAATTGAAGATTACCCACAAGGAGAATAAAGGATTATAAAAGCCACCCTCTATCTAATTCTCCACTAACTTGTTTATAGTTAATTTTTTTTTCCAACAATGATTAGAGAAACTCTATTTTATAGGTTAGTCTAAAACAAGCTGTTTTTTCATAAATTTCTTTATTTAAAATTTATTTCGTTGCATTCTTGTTTAACTTAAAATAATTTTCAAGAAGCTATTATAACTATGTTTTCATTAAATACATTGTATCATATGTAAAAAAATTTTTTTTACCAAAATTAGATTTTCTAACAACTTTATAAATAAATTCATCAACAAAGAATAAATATAGCAATGCTGGACGAGGCGCTATCATAAGGGTAATGTTGTGCATCACTTTACAAAACATTCCTCATTTATAGTGATTATTCTTGGAGTTTATCGTTGCATGAGAACTTCAACAAGTAGAAAACTCCCCAAGCAGTGAGAGAGTACTTGAATTGCACTCGATATGAAAACTTTTCCCTTTTCTAGTTTTCAATAAAAGGAAAAGAGAGGCAAATAGAAAACTACAGAAAATAAAATGTATTTGAATCCAACACCTATTCAAATACTCAAAAGCTACCAGTCATCAATAGTTTCATCCAAATGTGTACAAATTCTAGCAACATTGACAATTGATTTAAGTACCCTCCGCCAATCCTTGCCATCTGTTTTGAATTAAAATAGGCCTTCCTAAATACCGTCATGGAAGCACACTTCAAACCTGTCTAGTTTACTGAAAATCTGTCCAGCAATGGATAGAGGCGGCTATTGAATTCTTGGTGAGTACTTACGATACCCACAAACCAGTAACTCAATTTCATCGTCACACTACAAAACTAACACAACAGGTACTAAAGAGCTGTTATACAGCATCCAAAAGAAATCACAAAAGGTCCCATCTAAATCAACTACAAATACAGAGTACTCCATACCGTAGCATCTTAAAACCAAGTCAAATCCCAACATCCATGACGCTACATGAATATGCTATTTACTCCATTCCTAGGTCTTCTAGCAAGCACAGAGATAATTAGCAAGTAAACTAATAACGCTAAAAACATACATTTGTTGACGCGAAACAATTTCCTTGCACTTCTGAAGCAGCCAATCCTCTCAAGCCTTTGAAGTGCATTCGATTACATGGTCTTTGAAATGTTGAAGCTCAGCTAAAACCTCGTCCTCAGGCCTGTATAGTAAGTCGGTCATGCGCCATATCTGCAAGCATAATCAGCGAACATGGTGATAAGATGAAAAAATCAACGGCAACATGAAGCAAAAAGACAAATCACAAAATCTGGTACCTGTAATGTACCCCCACCGCCAGTGCTCTCACCGTCATCAGAAACACTGACAACTGTCCAAGGATCATAGGCATTCCAATGGAAGTCGACAACTTTATCCCTGGAATAAAAACAAATAGAACAGGAATCAATGATGCTGCAACGAAATCAGGAAATCATTTGTAGACACCGAAAAGCAGAAATCAGATCCTAACCTGTGCCCAGCATGCTGGAAAAATAACCCAGGCGCGCCACTTGGAGATCTTGTACCACCTTCGATCTTTTTACCTACCTGGATGAGAATGCAGAAATATGAGATAGTTTTCATATTGGTATCAAGTGTGCAAGAGAAAATGCGCATATTGAAGCTAATAAATTTGAAGGTGAAAAATTGTAGTAAAAAGGTTGAGAAAAAAAAAAAAAGTAAAGCTAAAAGGACATTTTGCACATGCTGGTGCAAAATAGCAATTCAGATTCCTTTTCATGACATGAGCGAGGTGTATTTACCTTTATGAATGAAATAAAAGTGGAGAACTTAAAATAGAAAGGGGAAAGATAAGTGGAACGTTGACTATGAAGTTCACATACCTTCTCATAATCCCAAATGTTCAATAATCCATCTTCAGCAGAGCTTCCAAAGACAGAGGCCTTGTCAGGAGACCACTGCATTATAAACAATCTCAAGTCATAAGAAAGGAAATCAGAAAAGTTATACTAGCATTAAAGAATATAAGCCTCGCCCATAGAAAATGAAAAGCAAATTTCCAACCTGAACACACAAAACAGCTTCAGTGTGACCTTCAAATTTATGCACAAGTGACTCAATTCCATCAGGTGTTAATTTTCGGCGATCAAACATGCGAACGGAATGATCTGCAGACCTGCAATCACATCCTTGTACAATAATGACGACAAGAACAATAATCCCTTCCAGAAAGTTCCGCAATAACATGACGTATCACTAAAAACAATTGATCAAAAGTGAATTTTCCATTTACAGTAGATGAGGGTCATACCCTGTGAGAATCAAGTTTTGATCAAGAGGATTCCAATCCACACAATGAAGATCAGCATCATGAGCCTTTTGAACCTATTTGAGGAAGCAAACTTAGAGATTAGCTTTTCCGTTGTGGTGATTTCAAAAAAAAGGAATAACTTATGTTGGAAAGGTTTGTCTCCAAAGACAGCATGCTCAGCTGCAAGACTCTCATATGCAATGGATCATGATAGAACAGAAGGTTTGTACTTTACAGGCAACTTTCAAGTCCATCAATATGACATTGACTAGTCCATCACTCCATCAGGAACATGAAACTCCAACCTTACAACTTTTCTTGACCAAGTATTTGGTGTGTGCTCTGAAAGTATTTCCCATGACATATCACTATAATTTTTTTATTTTCCCAATTAAATTATATTAACAAACATTTAAAAAAAATTGGGTACGTGTAATTTTTTTAGGATCATGGACTCTTAGACATGTGTACCTGAAACTCATTGCTAGACTACAGGAAGCATGACTAAAGAAATAAAGGGAAAATACGACCAATAAATCTCATATCTAATTCAGCAAATCAGTTCAACAAGACTTGTGGCTTTTCTTTATATAATTTTGTGCTAGCACTTTATGTTATAAATACACGATGCTTCTCCAAACATTATAAACTATCGTTAGCTATCTGACAATAATGAAATCCATAGACTTCTATAATACTATTTGTTTGTATCTGACCTTCAGAATTGGATTGAAGCCAACACGGGCATCCCATAGGATCAGACAGGAATCGTCCCCAACACTACAGAATTCCTGTGCACTTCATGGATTTGAAAGCATTAATCAGAATACAGTAGCAACACAAGAAAGCCAACTGAAGGCTTGAACCACAAAATAAAAGGAGCAAAAACGAATGAGCATCGCAATCGTGAGCGCTTTATTCATTTGATGATATATTTCATTCAAATGTAATAATTGACCAGACAACTTAATCTGGTCTCAGCTATTTTTCTTCAATTTGTGGTTTGAATTTTACATTATTAATTTTCCCTTTAAATAATATTCACATTGGCATATTTGCCTTTTCAAAATGCAAACTTTCCATATGATGGTCTTCTGTTGAATGTTATTTCAAATGTCCCCGATATTAGAAATATCATTATACTTTTGAAGAGATCAAGTTGACCTAAAGGGAGTGACGTAGTAGGTAACTAGGTATCAATCTAAAAGAAATATTAGACTACAAAACCAATCAAGTTACCTTGAAGGACAAAACTGCACATCTTCAACCGTATCTTCATGACCTTCAAAGATACCGCGAGGTGCAACAGGGGAACCATCAGCAGGTTTTACAATTGAAGATCCGGTAGACTTTGATGCATCTGTGGCTGATGCAGATATGTGATCATAAATACTCCATAGGACCACAGTCTTGTCCTTTCCTGAGGAAAAACAAATTCATTAAAAAGAAATCCATAACCTATGCCAAGTATATTCGGCTAATTAGACAAAGCTCGATCGATAAAGAAAATATTGAGGAAAACACGAAACCATTCCTTCAAAAACCAGAGGATGAGAAAAACACAGTACATTTGAGTATTAGGTGACATGAAGTGGAAAATATCCTGTTTATTTGGGATAACAAAGAACAGGATGCATATGTTTATATATAAGTATAAATTTCCAACCTCCAGACAGCACAAACGGCTCAGTCGGGCACATTGCTAGAGCAAATTCAGCATTTTCCTTGTGTCCAACCAATATCTGAAAAGATAGAAATTTATGTCTATTAGTCCACACGTGTACAAAAGCATGTTATAAACACTATTGGAATAGAAAATTTGAAGTTCGTGAAGTAAGGGTCGAAGGTCATAGAGAAAACTCCAAAGTCATTGATCACGAGTTGAAAGAAGAAAGAAATTTGAAGCAGGAAAAAAGAAAAAGAGAAGATGGAAATGTCATCCAGATAATCATAGCTAACTATTGCCGAATTAAGTTTAAGATCTTTCTAATAACCTTTTATATTCCTGCATGGATGCATCAAATGTCAATGATATATTTCCCACATCCAGTAGACAGTGAATCTTCCTAAAAGTCAGTTTTGTTTCAGCAAGCGAGGCTGATGTCAAAACACCAGTGGAATTGGTAGTCAAGACTCAGGAGATTCTGAACTAAAATTCCCATATCATTATATGTTTTTTCTTCCAAACAAACTCATTTCTTTAGCCTTGATGCTTACAGTGTTTTTCTTTTTCTTAATCAAAAGGATTGGAAACCTGGTATTGAAATGTTTCCATTTTACGAGCAACAGTACACTCATCCCTTTTTGTAACAGATTCTTTATACCTGTAGCAGCAAAAGCTTTGTGACAAAATATGCCACTTATTTAAAGGTGTATCTTGGTGCCATAAACTATTAGATAAAAACCAAAAATGAAGGCTTCTCAAGTCGGCCAATTATTTTGTTTACTTCATGAGTTGACAAAAAATATACACCATTTTCTTGAGTCCATTTACTTGAGTTCTTAGTGCCACTGATATATCTTCCCGTATGAAATCTCGAGTAAAAGCATACTGCACATCATATACAGCCAAGGATCTATTTGTATCACAGTAGAGAAGAGAATAGAAAGTATTGGAAAAAATCGCACCAGATCAGGCCGTGAATCAGCAGCTCCAAGGACAGCATGACGATTGGGTTGGGATTCGATATCCCAGATAAGAACCTAATACAAAAACATAAAATCAATTAAAAATACCGGCAAATTAGTGTTGAGAGAGAGAGGAATCTAAGGTTGAAGGATTTACTTCAGGGCAATCGCTGTGTGTGGCAACAATATTTTTATTCTGAGGGAGTTCCCTGATTCGATTGACCTGCAATAAAAATATTTCAGATGATAATGGTGAAAACTCCACTACTGAAATAAATACAGACACAGATAGATATATAAAATAAGAATGTCTTCTTCTTCTATCATTTTTTTCTTCAAAATAATCATAAAACTAAAGCCAGTGTTGTATGCAAATAAAGCTCAATAGGAATAAGATAATAGAATCAAATTTACAAGAAGGCGAATCAGCCCTACTTTTAACAATGGCGTAAACATGTATAATAGATGTTGTGTTGACACAAAGGCAAACCTATGTTGTGTTCACAGAAAGATAATTTTATTGGTGGTGGCCTCGAATCACTTGTCTAGCATTGAGTTTTTTTGGGGATTAATTGAAGCCACATAATCAAAGAATAAAATTATGGCCATTATGATTTTGGTTGATGCAAGGAAGCGATCAGTACAGCAGCGAAAATAATCGAAAGTATTGGATGATTAAGACATGCGATGTAATGAGATTTTATTGACAGATCTTGATATTTTGGCTGTAATTAAAATTCTTTGCGAAGTTTCTTTTTCTTTTTCAAAATGTTCATCATACCTCTCCAGGATGTATAATAGTTTTGTACTTCTTAACGAAACGGTGACCTTGCTTCTTCATTGAACTACGAATCAAGCACAACAACATATAAGCAGTTGCCCAGAAAAAATGATAAAATAAGAATAGCAACTTAGTAACAGGACTACATTTGCTATGTGGTTTTCCGCTGCAACTCGGGGCTTGACAACATCGCAATTTGCTATAATCAAAGTGTTTGGCACTGTATGATCCGTCTGCAGGAGAGAAAAGTTAGCAACAAAAGTTATCAGCTAGTCAATTTCAAGACATTATTGTCAACAAGTTTAAAGAGAAAACTGCTATCAGTAGCCATAATCTATTTACGTCTTTCTATTAATATACTTATCTTTTTATTAGACTATTTATAACCGCATCTATTTACGGGCCACTATAAATGTCCAATTAGTGAATCCGGCCAATTTTCAGGCCAAAAAATGACATGTGACTTGCACATGCTCTCGGAGTGAAGGGCAAAAATGTCATTAAACCAGCCCCACCTCTGCGAATCCCCCCCCCCCCCCCCGGGCGTAAATTTTAAGCAACTATTGAGTAAAGGAAGAAAACACTTTTCACCTTCACCAAAATGGTAAGAGATCGACAGAGGGAATATCACTAATGAAGAGCAATAATAGGAAAAGAGAAACGCTGAAGTGCTTGTAATTATCAGTCGATAATGCCAGTAGTTAAAATTCACCAACTACATAGGCTGCCTTGGAAGGCATGTAGTTAATTGCACTTCGTTTGAAGGGGAAAAAAAATGTATGAGGGCAAAGCACAAAAATGCCTACATACTTGCTCAGAAAGGTAAAGCCGTTGCCGATTCTTATAACTTCCTTGCTCAAGAACTGGGCCCCACCTGAACCATAAACAACAGAAAAAAGCAAGCTAATTTCAAGACATTATTCACTAAATCAGCTTGAGAGAGTAGCAATGTATTCCAGAATTGTTTAAAAATGCAAAAAGCTACACCAACATATGAACAACTGCCTTCCTCTAGCAAGGTAATCCCGTGGACTAATATAAAGTAACAAAGGCACCTCTCTAGCAATGAGAGTCAACCTAATCAAACCCAGTTATGCAAGTGCTCTAAGACAAAAGAAATGCAGCTTCACATGAATATATATATGCACACGATAACTTATGAAGACATCTGCTTCTGCTATCAAGGAAGGCTAGAGGAATAATCCACGATATCTTTCAAAAAACTCTTTATACAATGTAAGTGGAATTTGGTCCCTGAAAATGAATACATTCACAAGTCGGCCGAGGCAGAATTTTTTAACCAATTTCCATCATTGAAATACTAAACAAATTAATCGAAACCTAAAAAGTGACACACAGACCTATGGACAAAAGAATCATCGAGACAAATCACAAATCTCTTCACAACTTCTCTAGACAAATCAAATCAACATAGTCAACTACAGAAATTGCCGCAAGCTCTGAGTCACCTCGTAGCAAAGAAACTCTTGCTATGTCAAAATGGATATCCGAAGTGACCATGAGACTTAGAGGCATGCTTATATACTAGTGAAACCTTTCAGATTTCCAACAAAAATACTAACCCTAACCGTCCATAAACCCTAGAAAAACGAAAACTTCAAAATTTTAAAAAATAAGAATAAATTCACAAAATAAACAGTACCGGCAAGAGAGAGAGGGCCAAACGAGGTTATGATTAGCGAACCAATCATAAAGAACAGGGACGAGAGTCTTCCACTGAGTATACTTCTCGTCTACCTGTACATTTCGCTTATCGGAGCCTCCTTTCATCATTCTAGGAGTTCCGGCGCCGCCGCCGCTAGCAGCAGAAGCTTCTCTATCGATCTCAGCTTTGGCCTTGGTGGAACCCTTAGGACGGCCTCTCTTCTTCGGCTGGGTGGTTGGAGGAGGAGTCTCCATTGATTGAAAGAAGAAAAATAGAGTGGTGATTTGAGTCACTCCACAAGTGGAGTTGGACCTACCTCTACAGTAAACAAACAGATGATTATGTGACTGATGGAGACGCCGCTTGTTGTATAAATGTCCGTTTGCGGGCCGGGCCGTACTTATTTCGACTGTATGAGTAATTGAGGGGACTTTTAGTCTTAGATTATTATCTCAGTCTCAATCCGAAATAAAATTTTATATAATTTTATAAAATTTTATGATTATAGGTTTTATCGAGTTATCGACCGAATTCAAATTCAATTCGCAATTCGAATTCGATAATTCAATGTAAATTCGGTAATTCGGTTACATCCCAATTCGATTTGGTAAAAAATGGGACGAAATCGATTTGACTATAATTGAATTTGGGCTGACCGAATTCGAATTCATTTTTTAATTTTATTATATAGTTAATATATATAAAGTAAATAGACCCTAAAAATTGTTATTTTGGCGATTTTGCTATTAATTTTCCGTGTAAATATGATTGAATTAAACGATGACTAATTTATTATTTCGATTATTTTTTTTCTTGAATTTATTGTTTGTTTTGATTTTGATTTTTTCTTGATGTTCAATTAGAGTTTTATTGTGAAATTGGTCATTTCAGCAAAAAACGAATTCCGAATTCGCCAATTTGGTCAATTCGAATTAGGTAATTCTGAATTCGAATCCAAATTGGGTCCGTTTTTAAGTTCTAAAAAAGTTGAAAACCCCGAATTTAAATGACCGAATTGGCGAATTCGAATTCGGTGCTCACCACTACTTGCATTAGCAATAGCGTAAACGGGATAAAATGGAATGGAACAATAAATAAAAGCAAACATTCAAAGTAACAAGAGTCAATGAAAAAGATAACAAATAAACAAATCATGAAAATCCCACTAAAAAGTCTTATGGGTTAGGGTGGGATTTTTTAAAGGGTTTGGTATTTATACTTTTCACTAAAAAATCCCTCAAATTCCTAATTAAAAAAAAAAATCCATCGAAATTTGGAAGTTTTTGAATACAAAAAGACTTTTTGTTACTTGTTTAAAGTCTTGATTGAATACCACTGGATTTGAAAATCATTTTTAAAAAATCACAATAGTCCTGATTGAATACCACATGACTTATTTAGATTACTTAAAAGTCTTAATTGAATACCACAAGACTTATTTATCTCAAAATAGTCTTTAAAAATCTCAATTGAATACACCCCCTAATACTTTACGTTTCATTTTCAGACTCAATTTAGATACAATTTGAATTTATTTTAAACCAAATGAAACACAAGTCAGATTCAATCAAGTACATCACAAATATTTTCTTTGAAATTTTTTTCGTCTTTGAATTTGACAAAATGAATTATTTATGAAGTAATATATGAAATTTAAAATACAAATTTTATATTAGAGATGGTAAAAGATTAATGTCTAAATATAACGTTGTTAAACATAAGTGGCGGTTTAGTAGTAATTTTATTTCATATGTAGTTATTGTCAATGAAACCTGCAAGAATTTTAACTCGCATGTCCCTTATTAAAAAAAAACCCCCTATGTAGTTAGTTATAAAAAAAAAAAAAAAAAAAATCTACTTATTAATAGTAGTATTTTTTTTCTTTCATAATTGCAGATTTAATTTCCTATATAGATTACAGAATGCATAGAATAAGTAACACAATCTCGATGGAATTGTTTAACATTTGTGACTAATTGGGATTTATCCATTTATGTAACTTGTTTTATCTATATATTAAGAGATGATTATAGAAATAGCCTTAAGGTTTGTCCAAAACACAAGATAAGGCTCATCTTTTTACACGGAATGCACTGTTTTGTTTATTTTATTTATTCAGGGTATACAAACAAAAATTATGATTTATCCTAATTATATTTTTTCACCTCTAAAGTTTATCTTTAAGCTTAAGGAATACTCCAAGTCCTAAATTATAAGCTAAACTTCAAGAATTAACCATACTATAATTAAAAATTGTGTAGAGAGAAAGCGCTACATAAAATCTCATGTCAAAAACCTAGCCAATCCCAATTTTGTAGTATTGATTTGTAGAGAGAAAGTGATGCATTTGTTGATAAAAAATTTCACATACTTCTATACAAAATTCTTAATTTGAACTTCATATCTCGTACACATAAAATTCACTTTATTAATCCCAATACAAATTTTCTCAAACAAAAAATCCAAATATGAAACGTAAAATACAAGTTCAAAGTACAAACCCAAGGCCCCATCTTTGTAGATCAATTGCAAGGCGAGTACGTATGAATATATTGATAGACTTTCATTCCGAAATGAAACACAAAATTTCAAATTTAAGATATATGTAAATGATTTAACTTTTTATTAAAATATAAAGTCCACATCGAATGCATAAGAAAGATTCAAATAACATATAAGTTCATGGTTTAACACCTCTCCCTACCAATTAGTTTTGAGAGGATATAGAGGCTCATGAGCTAATTTTCACATGGTATCAGAAAGAACTCTTAGACGGATGTGTAGGCTCATAATGCCTAAGTGGGCTATAATTGTCCCCGTACGACCCAAGAAGAGCGACGGGCCTTAAATTGACTCTCATCTTGATGTGAGAGGGAGTGTTGAAATACGAAGTCTCACATGAGTGTTTAAGTAATATCCAAATAACATATAAGCTCATAAAGTTAACACATCTTCTTGCCAATTGATTTTGAGGGGATATGGAAGTACATGAACTAATTTTCACACTTTTCTAAAATCATAAAACATTTGGTTTTCAAAAACCAAACACTATCCAAATAGACATTATCTCTAACCAATACATGCACCACTAACACGAAAGAGCTGTAATTGCAATATAATGGAAGTTCTGTTGAAAATTTCACTCAAGTTTGCTAGAAACTCTCTCTAACAGATAAATTTATAACAATGTTAAAAACATCCTCTTACATTAAAGTCCCATTTGTTCAACAAAATCTCAAACCTATAAATTTGAAGATATCAAACATAAACTCCAGAAGCAAGCAACAAGAATAAGGATCCAAAACCCTGCATATTGAGTGGATTTGTATGAGCAAAAGTAGCATAAGCGATTAGTTAGCTTAAGATAACAATATAAATAGGTTTAAAGATCAGGAGGCGTACCAAGAAGACAGATGATATTGTACCAGTAGTTAACTCCTTAGCGAGATTACGGTTCTTCCTAGAAGAGGTAGCTTCATAGCTGCATATAAATATACTCCTTGTTAAAACTAACACAAGATAGACGAGCAGGCTTTTGAAGATGGGTTTCTCAGAAACAGTAAATCAAGCGCTAAAGCAACCTCGAGAGGAGAAAGAAGAGCTAAAAGTCACTTGTGAAAATAGATGATAATGACAAATTCTTGGTGACAACATGCGATTCATAGTTTTCAATGAGAGGATTCCAGCAGTTTGGTGAAACTATACATATAACTAGAACATGTGATTTTCAAATTGCAGAGGAGAAGAATAAAAAGCATTCAACAGATTAACATTTCAACCTAACATAGCAAGAATGAATATATAAAACAAACTTTTTAGATGGCCAACCAACAATTCGTTACTGCAACATTAATCCTTAACCATGCATACAACCTCAACAAATTTGGGACATTTGTACTTTTCTTCATGGTAATTAGTATAGATTGCCTCATCAACCCTTGTTATGAAGTTAACCACAACCTCAAATCCAGTGGTTAAAGCTAATGGGAGAAAATAAGGTTGAAAGCAACCCAAGTTTGCAGGCTACAATGTAGATAAACGAAGGAAGTGATCCTTAATATTTCACTGCCACTGGAAAGCTAATTCTCTGCTTGTTCCCTTATTTCCATAGTGGACAGACATTCAGATAACTCAAACATAGAAAGGAAAAAAAAAGAGAAAGGTGAGCTTCTCTCTCATCTTCTCTATCCACTCATCCATAGAACAACCCAGCCTAACATAACCATTCTAACATTGGTCCATACAGTCTAGTCCTACATAAAATCCAACAGCAACAAACAAGAAATTTTTGACTTTCCTTTTTCTGATGAGTCTAATTGGAGAAGCAAATACCGTATATATTCACAAAAAGATTGACCAACGTTCTAAAACCGCAGAATTATTTTGTAAAAAACAAGACATATCTAACCTAACCAGAAACAATTCCACAGTCCCCACACCATCACAAATTACACACTGAATTTAATATCAGCCCCAATGCAAGTACCAAACTTCCGAATGCTCTAAGTTTGTAGGACATTCAGCTTCAAAACTATTATCTATGCTAAAATCAGTAATCAATTACATAATCTAATTAGCCAGCACGAGTTTGATCTCATTTCTAATACCACCCAAAAAAAATCTGAGAGCTCATTTGATATATTTTAAGCAATTAAATTGAGATAACAGTAAAAACTAAAAAATTCTAGACCACTCTACACCAATAACATCAAAACGAATAAGAAAATAATCGCCGATTCCAAAGAACAATCTAATTAGGCTTTAAAAAGAAAACTGAATGGAAAATAAGAATATCCTCTATAAAATTGAGAGAAAATGTAAATCAAAATTCACAAATTGATAACTCACATGAAGAAGGAAGCGGTAACGACAAGTCCAACAGCGAGCATTAACACAGCAAGAGTTGGGTACCAAGCTTCTGGAACGGGGCTAGATATCGGCTTCGCAGATTGAACCTTTACATAATTTCCGTAAGAAAAAAAATATCAAATCACGAAAATCAATTTGAATAAAACACAAAAAACCTAGAATTGATGTTCGTGGACTGCTAGGAGTGTGGAAGACGAAGAATTTCATACCATTTTTTTTGTGAATCGGAGTAGAAGGGGAACGGATCTTACTGGTCTTGACTGAGTTCAAGTGACGTCTAGCTTCTGACGGAGGAGTGAATTTCTCCTTTATATTTATTTATATATTATATGTTTGGGATGTCGGTTCTAGTACGAAACAAATATTATTCCGCACTATGCGAAATGTCTATTAATTGTCGTAATAAAAAATTGACAAACGAGGTTGTGGATGTTAATATGTTATGGTATTTCTTTGGCACAAAAGGCGATATCCCTCACACGCCCCCCAACACCCGGCCCGACAAAGTGGTGGAGGGTAAATCACGGTGACTCAATGGCCCCTTAAGTGGGATGACCATAACTTAATGCCCACAAGAAGACACCCCACATTGGAGAGTTGAAACTCTCAAACTGCGGCTGTCGGGATTCGATGTTACGTTACTTGGCACAATCTAACACCCAGGAATCAATTGAGTTGCCCGTGCAGACTATTATGGTATTTCTACACTTAACTGCTAATGTTATATATTTATTTGTTCATGACTAATTCAGTTTTATTCTTATCGTACCTCCTAATTAAAATAGAACTTTCTATATTTAAACGGTTGTTCGAACGGAAACCTTCCTTAAAGAATAATAAACTCCTTCCATTGATTAGATTTTTCTTAAAGACAAAAAAAAGTCAAGTGGAGGTTTAATCTAACTAATTTGATTGACATTTGAAAGTCACTTTAGTTAACTTGATAATTTTTTCTATAAATATGCAACACTTATAGCTTTCGAGAATCAAACTAGAGATGCATAATCCCGAACAAATGATTTTCCCACTTTGAAGGTAAAAAAAGAAAAAAAGAACAATTGATTTTCCCCAGTAAATCAAACATCACTTTGATAGAGGGGACATTTTGTGGTTTTCTGTACAAATAGAAATCCTCTGATAAGATGACTGAACAATAATGGCACTCAAGTCATTCTATGCACTTATATATCTGTACATTTCACTACAGCCAAACCATTTCCTTTTACCAATTCACACTAGAATGGAATGAACTTTGATACCAGAATGGGGCCAAAATTTTCTAGCTCAGATTACAGAAATGCCTCAGTAACTTAGTCCCCATATGTAATTATTACCTTTAAATGTCGTCGCTGCAAAAATTTCCTCCCAAAAAACATCGAGGATTGTACCTCCTTCATCGCTTACCCTATCGTGGAAGTCTATCTCGTCTTCTGGGAGCCAATATGTGAATTCTGGGCACCTTAAACTTTTCGAAGAGGTCTAAGGTTGTTAGTAAGTGCAAAAGATCTGATAGAGATTTACCGTGATCCACACCATGAGCTATATATTAGAGCATGCTCACTCACACTGCCTCCACTTAACTGCCTCATCTTCTTCCATAGCCGGCTTTTCTTGCCTATTCTTAAAGGACCTGAACTCGAGTGCCTCCGAGGTGATCCAGAATCTTGTCTTGCATGTGAGGCCAACAAATCCGAGGTCGAATATCCTCTTTCGACATCTAGCTCTGAATCATAACTATTGGCTGGAGACTGTCCTTGTAACGGATCTCGTAAAAGGCCTGAAGTAGTAACGGTCCTGGCATCTATGTCCGTAGATAAATCCTCTCGACTACAACTTGATCCCAACTCTTTAGTTTCGTTACACTGATTGCAGACTAATTTTAGTGCTTGAACAACTTCACCCATAAAAGGCCTATGCGCAACTTCTGGCTGAACACACATTGAAGCAATAGCTGCTACCTTGGAGATACTATCAATAGGAAAATTAGGCCCTAAAGATGCGTCTATAATGGACTCCAAACCTTCTTCGCTAGCTAGGTGTGGTCGGGCCCAAGAAACCAAATTCTCTTGGCCAGGTGGCTGAGACATGTCCACCGGTTTTCTGCCTGTTAAAAGCTCAAGAAGTACTACCCCATAGCTGTAAACATCACTTTTTACAAGAAGATGCCCTGTCATGGCGTACTCGGGAGCCACATACCTAGTAGAAGAAATAAAATCAAAGTCAGGACGAATCGGACATGAAAGAAAGTGGTAGATAAATTGGAGAAAGGGGATAATTGACCAAATGGTTAGGGAAAGAGAGAGGTAAGAGAACACATACCCGAAAGTTCCCATGACACGGGTAGAAATGTGTCGGTTTTCTTCCTCCAATGCCGTTCGAGCCAGACCAAAATCTGATACTTTTGGCGTAAAGTCGTGTTCAAGTAGGATGTTGCTAGACTTGAAATCCCTGTGTATGACACGGGGACTGGAATCTTCATGCAGATAAGCGAGACCACGAGCAGCACCAAGAGCTATCTTCAACCGGGCACTCCAGTCAAGTGGAGAAGATTCTTTGTCAACACCTGAGAGCAAACAAAAATAAGTTCTAAGCATATCAAGGGACTAACGATAACAGAAAAAGTCTCGGATGGAGTTAACAATACCATGCAGATGAGATTCCACACTTCCATTTGAAATGAGTTCATAAACTAAGCAGTGAGCCCGGTCCTCCGTGCATATACCAATCAACTTCACCAAATTTCTGTGATGAAGACGGCTAAGCATCTCAACTTCAGCCAAGAATTCACGACCACCCTGCTGATCAGCTCGCTTAAGTACTTTCACAGCCACATTTGTCCCATCTTCAAGCTCACCACTATAAACACGGCCAAACCCACCTTCACCAAGTATTCTTGTTTCACTGAAGTTATGAGTTGCTTTTTCTATATCAATTGTGCTAAATGTTTTTGCAGAACCGGTATATGCTACAATGCTAGAATGAAAGGACAATGAATTAGAACTGGGCCCACTTCCCATCATAGAGGCACCAATTCCTACGGCAAAACAAATACGAGTTTCAAATTAGTATTTTCTTTTATAAGATCCCTGTAACTTATTTGTGCAAAGCGAAAAAATCATGGTGGTACCTGATGCTTTTGTAAGTGAAGGCACAGTAGCTGGTGGAGTTGAGTCTTGCTGGCAGAGGTGGTTTTTATGTTTAAAGAATAAAACCCAAGCAACAGCACAGAACAAAATTACAGCTACAGAAGCAGACAAGACTATTATTGCTATAACGCTTCCTCTTGGTCCGCCTTTGTGATGCTGTCTTCCTACATCAACCCCCAGGGGCTTTATGGCTGCACCATTGCGGCCAGAATAGGGATCACTGTTTATAATACCGATGTCTGAAGGTGGAGACAGAGGAAGACCTGCAAGTTAACATTACTTAGAAATGCTGCGATCAGAAGATGCAGATCACAAAAATAGTCAAGAAGGTCTGACATTATTACCGGGATAGCGCACATAGAGTACTTCATAATCTCCAAATAAAGAAGGGTTTATAAGCACTTGTTTCAGCCAAAATCTCTGAAATGTCAAATAAGCCGTAGTGTTATCAAATTTCTCCCCGAGGGGTACCAAATTTATAAGCACAATGGTTTTTTCTGGATCTTGGGTGGCTGCATTTGCTCCCATAATACGAACTTGACTTGGCTTCAAAAATACTCCGGTAGCTATTTCTTTAGCCAATTCCAAGACCAAAGGAAAGAACATGTACAATGCGACACTTAACCTCAGGCCGACTTGCATAGGAAAGACGCAGACACATGGAGATCCAGGAGGACCATTGGTCAATGGTTCTGAGCATGTCAATGATGTGCAATCTACAAAAGTAAAACTAGGCATTGACGTTTGTAGGAGGAATAAATATTGAAGAACAGCTATACAGAAGTTAAGGAAAAGCATAAGTACCTTCATTTGGAGGCGGAGGAGGTAATGCATGAACTGGCACCGATAAAGGCTTCTTTGGAATCATTGGCGAAGATCCAGAAGGAGATGTTTTAGGGAGAAGAAAGGGCGCTTGCAGTTGGAAAGACAGTCAGAGATAAGCATTTGACAACAAACTGGATATCAAAGTTAAGCTACGCGACTTCCCTTAAAAGGAAAAGATGAGAGTCTCTTGAACTTACTTTGTTGAGATTGTGACGGCACAGAAGAATCAGGGCTTTTTGGTGGAGAAAGTGGGGCAAGAGATGTCGAGATAGAGGAGCCTATCAAGTAGAAGTAATCACAGATTCTGTGAATTAGATAAAAACAAAACAAAATATTTGATCCAGACAAACAGTACTTAATATGATACCTGATTTTGAGGGTGAAGGGCCATGGAACTTGAGGTTACTCTTGGGATCTATTCTTGCATGATGTGAAGGAGCTAATGACATGGGAAAGATTAAAAATATTACAAGTCAAGAAATATTAGACGATAGTCATCATACAATTATAAATCATAAACTACTGAAGACATTTATCTAGTAACATGTAATACCTTGTGCAGTATAGGGAGGAGGAGAAACTATATACACTGATGGAGCAGGAGTCTTCTTTTTGTTCCATCCACGATGATGCCTTAATGGCGAAGGAGGTTGAGATGAAGGAGGTGAATGAGACTCTGAACGCACATGAGACCCCGATGATGGAAGAGGAGGAGGACCAGTATCAGAGTGCTCAATGGATCTATGGGGAGATGGAGCTGAGCCAAAAGTAAATTTCATTATGGCATCCCCAAGTTAGTTCAGAAATGATGTCAGTGATGAATGCAAATTCCATAGTCACCTTTTGTTGGCAGAGGATTCATCGGGGAGGGGTGATGAATTGTTCTGTTCGGGGGTGCAGCAATAGGTATACCAGCTCCTCCTGGATTGGTGCTTGGGGGAGAAGAGTGTACAGGAGATGCAGTAGGTTCTGCAAAGTAGGACAGGCCAAAACATAAAACAATAATCAGTCTAAAGAATTTTACTTTGTATCAGAAAGAAGAGGAATGTATGAACATGCATTGCTGGAAATAACAATTAGCATTCTTTTTACAAGGCTAGGACCAATTCTCGAAATTTGAAGATGTAATTATAGATAAGCGAACAACTAAGACTGTTGAGAAAATATTAGAAGAAATCCACATCAATCAGTGAATCAAGAAAACAAGCACATGAACATATTAAACAAAGCAACACGTATATTATCTTTATTGTCACCTGGCGGGGAAGAGGGAGGTTTTTCAGGCAATACAGGACGGATAGGTGATGGATTCTCCGGCAACTTTCTTGGAGACGAGGCAACTGGTGCTGAAATATTAAAACAGATTATGCTACTGTTACTGAATAGTTATTCAAGAAATTTTGCAGAAAAAAGTAACAGCAATTAGGTTTACCAGGAAAAGTTGATGGTGAAATCTTTGGCAAAACCATGGGCGACGGACTTTGTGGCAGTCCCGTAGGGGCTGGTGCAGTAGACACTGTAATCAGAACCAACACATTGATATTCTAGGAAGTAATCTCAGTAGAGAAATGTCAACTGCAAAGATTTCATAAGTCAACTACCTGGAGGAACTGGCGGTTCTGGTGGCTCATTTTCATGAGACTTTGGTGGACTTGATCTTGGCATTACTGAAGGGCTGCTGGCTGGATTAAGCGGAGATATCATTGGCAATGATGCAACAGGTGCTGCTTTGCAAGCGAAAAAACCATTTGTAATCAGAAACTACTGATGTTAAAAGATAACAATAGCAAGCAAATACCTGGGGCTTCTGGGACAGGAAGCTCCACATTAGGAGGCTTTGCATTTGAAACGCTCGGGGGCAAGACTGGAATAGTATGATTAGAATATATAGGGGATGTAACTAAAGCATTTGGAGGCTGTACTATACTCGAAGGAAGAGATGGCATAGGCCCCTTAATATTTTTAGGCGAGGGTGCAGAATAAAGAGGCGGTGATACTTGTGGAGGATGCAGAAACGTTCCTGAATAGATACAACAGGGTAATGTAAAAATAAATCACTAGGCATTCAAAAGATATGCTAAATGATCGCACTTTACCATTTTGTGGGAAAACTGGAGTAGGTGCCCTACTTTTGAATGTTGTCCCATGGGTAACAGGACCGGGGATTTGATCCCCATCAGGAGAAAATGCAGGAAGTGCTGAAGGAGATGGCGATAAGTTGTAACCTGAAATATATCCCCATTTTGCCAGTTTATTGGAACAAGATTATGAAAATACTATGCTAAACTCAGACAAAGAAGCCAGGACTATGAACTTAAATTGAGTCCGAAAGCACATGAATGTCTTGGCATATACAAATTATAGATTCCAGAGGAACCAATGGGAAATAAATTTCAGGTAAAGACCAACCAAAACTCTATCATAAGAACCAAGGCTGCCACCCCTCGACATTTTTCAAAATTGCTTTATAAGTATTGATTTTCTAGGCTTTTAGTAACTTGTTTTCTAAATTCTCCCCCAATTTTTTTTTTCCTGAAACCCCCTTATAGATCCTCGCCCCATCGAAGGCAAAGTTCTTTTTCAGTCTATGCTAAAAATGGTGAAAAATCATAGAGCCACAGTATAAAAACTACATGCAGAGAACAGAGTTATCTGAAACTAAGAATTCACAAGCTTCCCAACTTTTTGTAACATTCAAAATATTGCCAAGATCAAAATTGTTATCAAACTCAATCTCAAATATCCCTGTTTAAACAGAATATAAGTAATCAGCTCATATTAAAACTACATAAGAAGAAGAAGAGCCAAAAACATTACCAGCAGATCCTGGAAGCACCAGAAAACAAACCAGGGAACATAGTTCCAGCACCAAGATACCAATTTTCACCACCACCACCACTCCCATCACATAAAAGAACCAATCTTTAAAAACAATTTGTCTAATCAACAAAGCTCAAGAACAAGAACCCATAATCTAGAAACATTGATTGATGGCTTGAAGCAACATATTACAAGAAGAAAGTTAGATAAATAAAAAGGATTATGATGAGACCCCACAAGAAGCAATATTGAGAAACAAGCAAGAAATGAAGAAAAAGGTTTGTTAAAACATTCAAGAAATGGTAATATAGCAATAAAAATGGCAAGATTTGGCAGAAGTGGGAATTTTTGAGCATGTAACCTCTACAACCGTTTCTACTGACATGTGATGAGTTAATTAAAGAGTTGTAATAAAAACTGAGGTGCAAGCAAGCAAACTAAAAACAAGAAAAACCAGCAGCACTTGTTTTAACTGTGCCAGTAACAGACACCATTTTTTACCTGTTATAAAAACAGAGGTGTTGGTTTAAGGACAGAGAAGATATGGCAAGTCTGTGACTTGTGGGACCCATTGCAGGGACGGTGGCTGTTTTGGGAGGAAAATATTTATTCCCAATTTGGTGCGGAACAGCTGTTCAGTCTTGACGTGAAGAATTGTTGTGCATTATTGTATAAATTAATTTGACAATTAAATTTTGCATGGGAAAAAAGAGAAAATCGTTATTTATAACAAATGAATATTTAATAACTTCGATTTTTAACACAAATTATTTATTAAGTGATTAAAAATATTATTCAACCAAAATTGTTTATTTCAAACTATTTATAACACATGAACTTTGCATGGACATTATTCAACCAAAATTATTTATTTCTACTTAAATGAAGAAGAAGAATTAGATCATTGATATCTTTGATTACAATGAAAGAGCTTGTGAAATGGAGGAATTAAAATGGGTCTTTAGAAACAAAAATGGTTAAGAAGATGAAGAAGGTAATAGAGTGCTATGGGTTTTTAAGGTTGGGGTGGAATTTTTTGGACAAATTTACCCTTTCTTCTTATGTCATGTGATATTTTAATACTTCACAATTGAACAGAATTGGTCACATTTGGCAACTCGTAAATAGTTCATTTTATTTATCGCTTAATAAATAATTTGTGCTAAAAATCGAAGTTAGTAAATAATTATGTGATATAAATAGTGATTTTCTCCGGGAAGAATGAAGAATTCTTGAATGAATATCATTTTGAAACTAATTCGGACATGACTGTCGTGACTCTTATTTAGATTAACATAACCTCTCGCTCTAACGTGGCCCCAACAATAAACAAGAGGCTAATCCAATGAAGAGATTCAATTTTTTTATTAGTGTAATATTAGCAAGTCGCTACCACTTACTTTAAACTCATTTTTTTTTTGGCACACTACTTCTTTGTTGGATTAGTAAGTATAATAACTTGTGCCATTAGGAGTGGAAAGTAGTTTCAACACCAATAAAATATATTTAAAATGAAAATTTATGTTATGGACTAGATTTATGTAGATCTTGTAATTTAAAATTGGTTATATCATCACATAATTGTCTCTCTTCTCCACCGGTCCACTTTTCGACATAATTTCTCACATTTTCCTTTACAATAAAGTTCCATGTTTTAAATTAATTAAGAAAATTACATTTTTACAGTGAAATTAAGAAACATGATACTCCTTAAAAAGTTAGATTAGGTAAATAACACCAACATATGAATAAAGAAGTAAATTCTATTGGATCAAGCATTAAAGTAGGTTATCATCAACTTAATTCTATTGGAAGTAAGTTGGTTAGAAAACCATGAATTGCAAAAAGTTTTCACTTGATTAGTTACATTGCTTTATCTTGCAATGATCAAAATGCACAAAACCTATATTATATACCTATGATGAACATTTGTTAATATAAATATATAGTTAGATCATGAAACTTGACCTAATGTAACTTAAACTCGAAATACTTTACACTTGAAGTTTTCCCCTAATTCTTTTAG
Organism: Vinca minor; assembly: GCA_026122235.1. Taxonomy (NCBI): domain Eukaryota; kingdom Viridiplantae; phylum Streptophyta; class Magnoliopsida; order Gentianales; family Apocynaceae; genus Vinca; species Vinca minor. The sequence goes on along the minus strand of JAOCZM010000038.1, from coordinate 5,661,889 downwards.
ATGCCTTTTTTTTTTTTTTGAAGGAAAAATTGAAGCAGGTTGAGTAATTGAAAGTTAGGGGAGTTTGCTTTGCTTGACTACTGGGGAATTTGAGTTGGAGGTTGAGAAGAAGTGAAAATTTAAATCGCGAGATATGTTTTAACAATAATCATTGTTGGATCAAAGAGTATAAAATGAAAATAATAATTAGAATTTAATGCGACACTATGTCTTCTTGATTCAAATTTGATCCCAAATTCTTTATCCAATAATCACTACCCATATTTTAATTGAACACATCTAGCATTGCATGTACACCAGCAATTCAGAAAGAGCCAATTCCTATATTTGATAGAAAACGAACTTTCACCCTCTGAGTAAACGTAAAGTTAGAACAACACTACGTTCGATGAGTTTGCCAATAAAAATGTGCCCGGGGACATCTTTTTTATGCAACTGTCTCTTTATGCTCAAATCCTCATCTTTTCTTAAGGCTGAAAAAATATGCCCTTTATTTATAAGAACATTCCTAAAGCAAAATCCATTACTAGTTCCTCTAACCAAACCCCAACTCTCCAGTCAGGCTCCTGTGCGGAACGCCCAAAGTTCCGTACGTGCAGGACACGCTGGGAGCCGTTGATTTCATTTTTTAAATGGATCGACGGCTATGATTTAAAAGAGTGTTAAAAGGATACATATGTAATTTCACAAATAAATAATAATAATAACAACAAAAAGTAACACGCAACCGTCACATCGATTGAGTTACCGAGGAGAGAGAAAAGTTGCGGCTGAAAAGTCAAAAGTACATTTCTACAAGAACGCATGTTCTTGTATATTGAGGAGAGAGAAAAGTTGCGCACATGTTCTTTGTTAGTATATTGAGAGAAAAGTTACTTTTCAGCCGCAACTTTTCTCTCTCCTCAATATACAAGAACATGTGTTCTTGTAGAAATGTAAAAATACCTAAATACCCCTGTTTTGATATAACCGTTGGATCAAAAAGTACAAAATTTAATAACTGACAGCTTGACCCGTATATACTGAATTTTCTTGTTCCGCATAGGAGCCGTGATCCCAACTCTCAAGGAAGCTTTTATTATGTTAGTTGTATCATTTATGAGCTGCGTGCAACCCGTCAGTCGGTGATTGGTCCCTTTGTAATTACTATTCAGATTCCCCATCCACCACGGTCTATTCTGTCATGGACCAGGTCCAAATTTGATCACATCACTGCATTTCCTTCTCTCTCCTCATTCTGCAAGGATGTGACCAAATCTGGACAACATGATCCACATGGACCCAGTCCATATCAGATATTTCCCCCACCTAACTTGCCCACACATGAATAGTTATGTCACAGATCTACAAACCTTCCAGTCCATAGTTCATCATGTCGTCATATGGTATAAAGGGGGAGGAATTTTTTCTCAATTAATTTATTCGTAATGGTAAATTGTGAATCACAGAGCCCATATGTGAAGACAGAGATCAGGAACATAACAAAATTTTCCCACTCTAGCACGTGGGGAGGGGCGAACCTACTTGGAAGGACACCTATGCCCTCGGACAATGCCCTCACAGTGAGAAGAATGAGCAATAGTTTTGTGCTGTCCCAGAACAGGGTTTGGTTTATACGATTGAGCAACATTGGTTAACAAATACTAATACTATAATAGTCAAACATTTCACTAACTAAATGACTGATACATGATGCAATTGATTCAGCTGTTACATGTTCTAACAGAGTAAAATGCTCAAACATATTCCACAAATTAGACTTCAATAGGCGCCAAGTTGTCAATTAGAGAAGACGCGATGATTATGCAAATGCAGAGAGCAGAAATAGATTTCAGAATCTAATCAATTGATCAGCGGTCCCAAAGCTTTGTCTGAACACTTCAAGCTCAAGGTTGGACCACGGACTCCATTAAACAGCTCTGTTATATTGCCATTGCACTCAGACAATCCAAGGGAAGTACTTGGAGGATATTAATCGATAGTGGCAGTTCAGACCACCTAATTAACATAGGACCAACATTTCTCCATCAAGCTTAACGAAAGACTGGAGAGAGAATTCGCACTGTTCACTAAAACCAAGAGATAAATGCAATTAATACTAAGAATTCAACATCTTCCTAGCATCACGAGAAAATAAATACATGACCTAAGAACAGTGGACTGTAGCCTCAACAATGAGGTGAAAGGATAAAAGCAAAGAAAGCCTCAAAGTTATGTGAACACACTCGAGAAGGATAAAAGTCAAAAGTATAACGAAAGAATTGTACCATGCTATAACGCCAAGAATCCATGAATGAAAAATATAAGAGTTGCAATCCCAGTTACCATACCTATCCATTGAAACAGTCACCGATTAGGGTCATGGGCCTCAAATTGCTTCTTGAAATTTTCAGCCGTGTCTGTTTCTTCTTCTTTGCTGAGCTGACAGTCTTTCCAATTAGCCCTATCTGCCATGTTCAACAAACCCGCCAAAACCTACATGAAGTTAACACATTCTCATTATGAATAGAACAGGTAGTTGCATCCCTAAAATACCCAAGGTTTAACTAGATCAACAATGTTTATCATTTGCAAATTCATCAAGGTCATATATGAAGCTGCCAAGGATTAGTAAGAACAATAAGAAAAACCTATCACGTTACATACTCTTCAAAAAAACGAAAACGAAGATTTCCAGAGTTGTATCTCCGATACTACGTTCAACCTAGGGGCAGATAGGTGATCCAGCAGCCTTCTACTGGAATACCACAGTGAGAGGAAAAGGTCATAATAGGAATAATAACAGTGAAAAGAACCAGTTTTACCTTTCCAACAATATCCACTATTATCTTACTTTCTTGACTTCCTTTCTAAACAACGTCAACGCCAATTTTAACTTAACTCTTACCTCTGTAACCCTTTCTGCAGCTACCAATTTATTTATACTTTTCTGAAACTAAATTCAAAATCAGAAGACCACGACCAAATGACTGAATTTGGTTCCTTCAGGACAGATTTTGAGGTTAATCCAAACTTATAAATATCCAAACTTCTTGTTTCAATGTATTACATACACGTATCAGGCGAATTCATTCTGGTCTCTCGGAGTAGAAAGTAACTTTGCATTGTCACAGCGGGAAATAGCAACAGCCTGATGCACAGATACCATACCAATAACACAAAACAAACATTAAGTGGACAAAACAACCATCACGTAAGATCACTTGATTCAGAATTTGCTAAAAAACAAAGTACCTTTTTTCAATAAATAATGGGAACATTAATTAGTCCAAATAGTAGTTAGAATATTACCTCGCGGCCAAACTGGATGGGGAATCTCTCATTTTCTTCGATATCATGCCACAAAATCGCACCTCCAGGAAGTTCAACGTAAAATAAAGTATCACTTCTATCATAATGATTCCGCAATATTTTTCTACCTTCAGAACCACCTGCAAAGGCACAACAGGAAGCAAAAAGACCCAACCATCCCTATTAATTTAATGGATGAGAAACGAGTCAACCTAGCTCAGTACAACAAGACCAGGAAAGGAGTATTTCTTTTCAAGACTCTTACCATTATAATAATTATTTTAATCGACCTGAATTTAATACTTAACTACATTTCAATTGAATGATTACATAAGAATGTTCCGTTGACTATATAGATCTATGACTATGATCCAAAGACTAATATAATAAAATGTGAACAAGGGCGGGAATATAAAGGGATCTCAGATGGAAACGTGTTTTAAAAAACGAAAAGAATTATTAAGAATTTTTTGTTAATTACATTAATAAGACTGATGTTTGTAGAAGGATATAAAGCAAAAATTTCGAAGAGGAGAGATGAAATAAATAAGTTATCCAGTGAGAATAAGTTTGGTGCAAATTTCACCAACTTATATTATATGGTCAGGTTTGCTAAATTCAATGTTCACTAATAAAATCTACAAAGCATGACAACAATGCAAATGTAAACTGAGTGAATCTAGAAGATAGAAACAAATGTGGAAATAGGTGTTGAATTGCTTACTCTCAATTGCCTCAAACTTAAACCCCAATCTTTTAGCTGCTAAATTGAAGATATCTTGGATACCCGAAGCCCTGGAAGAGGGTATTGGAACAACCTAAAAGAGTGAGGTACCAGCATTAATACAACTTATGGCCCCAAAAGTACAAATGCATGTCATTGACCAGACTGCCAAGTTATTATAAAGAAATTTTGATTCCAACTTCTTTATCCGTAGTCATTCTTGGCGTACCATTAAAATGGGCAGTTCAGGGGTATATTGATGTTAAACTTGCTACCCACTTAGGGTTGCAGGCTTACCATACACATCAAATACAACCAGAAAGACAAAAGCACACAGTTTTCCTTTCAACAAGAAACTACTCTTGCTACATGCAACAAGAATGACACTAAGTAAACAACAAGAAATGACAAGTCCCATCAAGTAACTCAGAAAACAAGTAAAAGCTTCTCCAACATTGAACATAAATGAACTGTTACCTGAAGATTAGCATGAGTTCCCAGTCTAGAAACCCATTCAAAGAAAACCGGTACTTTCTCTTGGTTTTCAAAGTAAGCTTTCAGACTCATCTGATATTTAATTAATTCTGTCTCACATTCTGCTGGTAGAGATAGGGTGTTTGGAGAATGCTCAACAGGTATTATTAGCACGTGATCTTCCACGAGTGGTCCTTTAGCAAGTGCACAGTAGCAAAGTTCTCCTATACTAGTTATTAGATGTGATTCCACATTGGGGCTTGACAAACAAAACCAGCATTCTTTTGACCTAAAACAAAGAATCAAGAATATCAAGAATGCTTTATATTTCAAAAACCTGCTAACTAAAGAATAAGTGGTTAGTCATTGTAAGAATTGTAAAATAACCAAAATAATATGCAAAATAAGAATATACTTGCACAAAAATAAAAAACCTGTGGGATTTGGGAGTCCCAGCGAAAGATCTCCTTGATGAGCCACTGTCACCTTCTTCCTGTAAACTGTGCTTAAACTTGCAATCAGGACCTTTCTCACACTTTCCTTCGTTAATAAAGTTAAAACAGACACCCCTTCTTGACTGTTCCCTTGCTTCTTCATCGTGCCGAAAGTGACACTCTTCTCCACGAGGGCACGAACCATAAGATGTATATTTAAAGCACAACTTGTCAGCAGTGCCATCTCCACGTTTTTGCCTTTTTGAAACGTCGTACCGCCAATACTGTGAATCGGACACACTCTCACCAGATTTATTCGCTGCAATGTCATTGTCGGTTGCTCTTTCTACAAGTGTATACGGAGACAAAGTTGTATTTGGTGGCTTTGAACAAATTTCAGCAGTGGACATTGTAGATGCTGGAGTGGGAGAAATTGCGTGAATAAATTTCTGAAAACAAGAAGAGTCAGGAGTCCATAAATACTCAAAGACCAATGTGGTAGAGTTGCAAGCAAGATTCGATTCCCGTCTACATATACTGATATACATAGGTATGTATGAGCATAATATATTGCTTCTATAAAGATCCTGTCTAAAGAGTTTATGGACACCATTTTTTCCATGCCTAGAGACATGAAAGTAGACTATAGATACAAAAGGGATTGTCCACATATATGTAACCATGTAAAAAATGATTTCGATGCAGTAATTCGAGAAGTAAAATCAGACACTTGTCCTGGACGAAATCTGGACCAGCATTGCTAAGAGAATATAGCCAATAACTGAGTATTAGAAAAATAATCAGCACCTCTCGAGCTAAGTTCAGAATTTAACAAACTAGAAAGACAAAGGATGACAAACTACACGATAAACTATAGGCAAAAAGTGATAACTAGTACTACAAGAAAAATTACACAAGAACATCAAGTTAAGAAATTCACCTGCTTTTCTTTATTCCCAACAGGAGCTAAACCAATAAAACGAGTTATATGCACAGCATCTGCATTCACATATGGCTCACGGGCATAAAACACTCCCATAGTTCCTGCAACATGGTAGCTATAAAAAGACAATTACAGGCAGCTTAAGATTAAGGTTATCATTCAGCAATATGCAATTTTTAGTACATACACAAACAAAAGGGACAAAAGCACATCGAGGAATTACTTCTGGCTGTCAAAAAAATAATGTTCAACAACGAAATAATGGCCAACTCCTTTTGTATGCAACTTGCATACATTACTCAATTTGCATTGAAAAGTAAATGTATGACCTAAATACTCAAAAGAAGCTACTACCAAGCAGTGTGTTATCAAATGGCGCTATGACGTGGCTGCTTGCAGCCACCGGTATACGCAATGGCGCCGTCATGGCGCTATGACTTTTGAGTTATTTGTATGATTCATGTTGTTGTTTTTCTTCTTTTTATTAGATTATGCAGTGTTTTATACATATTTTGCATTATTTTATTATGTCCGCTGTAAGGCATTATAAAGTCCGCTATAACGTTATGGAATTTTTTTGGCTTTCCGCCATCCGCAATTGACAACACTGCTACCAAGTTCTGTATGCTAGTGTAGGTGACACTCGTAGTATGTATTATGTCACACAGCTTGTGGAAATCACGAAGCAGATACAAAATCATCTCTCTCATCTCCAATCTATACGGCACATTTTGACCAAATACTACATTTTATGCAAGAGCTGAAATTATAAAGCATAAGGGAAAACATTAGTCAGTTACTCATTGCCTACTCCATTTCAAATCCATGGAATGAGTAGTCAATCAAACTGTTACTTTAATCATCTTTATATTAATGAGCTGCATTCCCTTCCTAACAAATTTTGTGCAGAAAAAAAAAATCTGGATTAAAGTGAGATGCATTAAAACCTAAATTTCAAATTAGAAATGGCGCGACAAGAGGGTAATGAAAGGGTACAAATGGATCTTCAGAGAAATAATCAGCAGAACTAGAGGAGACTAAAATGGCTTTCAAATCCATTCACGTGATAATATAACTGGAGAGTATGCATAATTTTCAAATATTCAGAGGACAAGCTAGTTATTGCAGAACACATTTATTAACATTTGTCTGGCACTGGGAAAAAATATCACTTACCGGGGCTTTATCTCTGATACTAAGTCTGAGATGGTGGAATCAGCACAAGTATTATCTGAAATTCCTAAAGGAAGATCAGATATATCAGCTCTATTGGTCACTCCGCTCGGCCATTCATTAGTAACATTTAATTAAGGAACAAAAAAGAATGAATCTTTGCTTATGTTTTCCATGGAGAAGGTTAACAGTGAACAAGGGAACAACAAGAAGGATATGTAAGAAATATGTCGACAATCCCTGGATCCTCAGCAAGTGCCCTCAGTGCATCAACATCATCTTGACTGTACTTCCCAAATTGACCACTTCCAGATTGCTTACCAGATAGGTATGCAATGGATAATCCTAGAAAATAGAATATTATATCAGCTATCAAACTCAAAATAAACTAATCTTTAATGAACTTATAAAGTTATACATAAGATCAATAATCCCATCTAGAACAAACTTGCAGATATACAACATTAAGATTGGGTTCAGTTGTATCCCATGAAATTCAAATCAGAAATTTCATGGAATCGCATTGCTTGTCTACTTCCTTGATAACTAAATTAGTTACTACTCCCTATGTCCCAAATTAGTTGTTCTAAACTTACTTTTTTCTCGTCTCAATTTAGTTTTCCTCTCATGATCTCAAGACAACATTTATTCCTTTTCCCCCCAATATTAACCCTAACATTTATTAACACAACATTTGTTGTAGTTAATGTTCCTAGATGGTTTTTTTGGGCCATTTCACTAGAAAACTAAAACTCCCTCCGTCCCATATTGGATGTCCCATTTCTATTTTAGTTTGTCCCAAAATGATGTCCACTTTCATAAAATAGACACTTTCTCCATAAACTCCTATACTTATAGGACATACCATTAGTATTAGTTAGTGAGGATATTATGGTCAACTCCATTTTAGTCAAACTAGTCATTTTAATTACGGTGAAAGTCTGGACATTTAATTTGGGGAAGGAAGGAGTATAACTAACCATTTTCTTAATCAACATGAAATTTGATTTGTTACAACTAATACGAGACGGAGAAAGTGTTTTTGAACAATTGAGATGCAATTAAGTAAATTAACCAAAACAATAAAGTGCTTTTTCACAATAATTTACCATGGAGAGTGAACTTTCCACTGCCTTTCAACCAGTAAAGATTCTCACAAACCTTGAGACCATCCATCTTAAACCCTAGGTTGACAGCTTCCTTTGCCACAGCCGATAGAACCTTTGGAGCACCAACGCCATAATCTCCGATAAAGTAGGTAGGAATAAGGAATTTTGAACATCCTTCTATATACTGATTGAACTCCTCAATACCTTCCGGCGCGTCAGGAAAAAACTGTCCGACGCAAAGCAGCGCGTCGAATGGACCCGCCGATTTGCTCACCTGAAGAAATTCACCAAAAAATAAGTAAGAAAATTGACGAATATTGGAAACTGAAAGACACGCGCTTAAGTTGAGAGAGTGAGAGAGAGAGAGAGAGACTGAAGAGACGCGTTTGCAGAGCTGGTTAAGACGGCCGACGACGTCGCCGCAGAGTAGGATTCGCGGTGGAGCCATGTTGTCCGGTGGTGTTTGTGTTGGGTCGGAGAGATATCAGAGGAGAGGCGGGAGGAGAAATGGGCTTCGAGGAAGTGTTTTTTATTTGCTGAATAAGAGCCCAACTGGCTCAAATACCTGGTCTTTAACTCTTTCTATTTTTATTCCTTACTATAGGGTCGTTTGAGACATGTATCGAATGTAAATCATTTGTGAATTAAAATATTAATATTTTTCTCTTAAATATATTTTGTATACCATTAACTCTATTTAAAAGAGTAATATTGATATTTTAACTAATAAAGTATTTTATTTTTTGCTTCCTTAATTTTTGTTAATTTCCTAAACAGCTTATAATATGGAAGTATTATTTTGAGTTTTGGGTCTGTGTTACAACATTTATTAAACGAATTGATTCTTTGAATGTGTGTAAATATGAGCCCATCTTTAACCCAACAATGAAGCCCAAAGGCATCTCTTGACGTGGAATGGTGTGCTCGAAATGCTTTACTCTCTAAATGGGCTTTGTCCTAAATTGAATTTTCATCCATCATTGGCATATTTTTTATTGTCAGCCCAACTTGTTCTTCCAATCGTACCGAATGTAAAGCCCTCGTTATCAGCCTAAAAATCCTGTTTCCGTGGACGTGGGGCTTTAGACGAATTTACAGGGATACCTAATCATTTTTAGTTTTTTTTTATTATAACAGAGGAGAGAGTGCCAAATCTCGTTCCTTGACGGGAAAATCTATTTTTTTTTGTTCGAAATTATATATTCACTGTCGACATCAGTGATTAATTTTCTCTTCACGGCCGAAGAGGTATGATGCGAGGGGCTAAGGTATCCTCTAGACCTAACTTAAGAGAATAGTTCGGGAAAGAGGTAGAGGATATGACCGAGCTATTAAAGAAGGGAAAGAGCTCGGAGATCTGGCCAAGCTGTGTAGATGGGGAAGAGCACAGGTTAGAGTCCGAGCTTGAATCTGAACTGAAAAACGAATAGCTACTAAGATGAGCAAAGTCAAAGAAGTTGGAGGAAGGCTCCAACCTCACTCAAATGCTTAAGTTAGTTCATATTCTAGAGATAGAAATAAATTAGCACAATAATCAAGATTTAGTAAAACGTACTTTAAATTACGTCTGTCAGTAGAGATTGCAGTAAGGTCAACTAGCATAACCAGAGTCGTCTCAATTATTTTGGAGGTCGTGTTGCAAACTTTAAATGATTTTCTACGTGTGTCCCGGAGTATGCATTAATTAAAATTAACTAGACTACATATGTTAATTTAAGTATATCAAAACCTAATATCCTATCAAAAATAGGAGAACATAAGGGAATAAGAAACTTAAATTATTATACATATTAACATGTACCAGGGACACACGTTAGACAAATTAAACTTTAAAATGAGGCTCAATATACCCAGGAAATGGGACTTTCATGTAAACATAACACAAAACAATTATTGTACTGCCTATTAAGCTCGGGAGACCCAAATCTAAAAAGAATTACAAATATTTTTTTAGTGGGAAACACCCACCCACACACACACACACACACACACACACACACACATATATATATATATATATATATATAACAAAAAAATTAGATCACCTAATTTTCAGATTCCCTATACGATCGAGTACTATGAACATGCTCTTAGCCCCGAATAAAACTCTTCAATATGGCCTCCAACCAGACAAGTATTGAGCAAACTATACACCTGGAGCTCGAATCGGTAGAGAAAGACCGGTCGCTAGCTTTTGACCATTTGAAGCTATACGAGGGAAACAATGACGAGATGTTGCATTAGGCAACTAGAGCCATAATTTGTTTTCATGAAACAAAGGGGCCAAAGTGTTGGCAGAAAAAAAAAAACTTGGCCCAAATCCAACTAAAACAACTAGTCGTTGTCCCATATAGGGAGGGACTGTAATCTAACTAGGTCTGACAAAGCCAAGAAGAGATCATGTGAAAAAACTAGGACCCAATCACTATTTTCTAACTTGTCAGTATTTATTTGTGTCACACCTCGTCTCCGGAGTGATGGCATGACATTGTCTCATTGGTTAATAAACCACCAAAGACGCAGTTAGAGATTACTAAATAAGAAAGTTCATTATGTAAATTCCATAATAGCCAAAAGTACACTAGCGGAAGCAAAATACTAAAAAGGGAAATCGCTCTAAGTTATTACATCTGAAAAAGGAAACTACATGTTCCAAAGAAATAAGTATTAAGAGAAAAAACAGTGTTCCAATCTAAGCAAATTAGGATTACTATGTGTAATCCCCATCCCACGCGCCATCATCATAGAACTGGTCCTTGCCTAAATCATCTGCAAAACAATAAATCGGATGGATTGAGCTCCGGTGCTCAACAAGGACCCAAAACAACAACAACAACAACAACAACAACAACAACAATAATAATAATAATAAGATAGAACATAACATAACAGAAATCGAAACCGAAACAACAGAAACAGACAACTCAGATTCTCGTTTCCCAAAATACCCATTTGGAAATATATGCAGACGACTTAACCCAAGTCTCACAAGACTCAGAACGCAGAACAGAACAGTATAGTATAGTGCATAACAGAACATAACAGAAAGGCCAGAACATAACATAATAGAAACTGGACAGTGCGTACAAACCAGTATCGTATGCGGGTACCTGTAGACGAAGGTTCGTACGCGGAGAGACAATAACTACTATCTTCGTGCGGACGAAGGCAATGACGAATGAAATAAGATCAAAACTTGTGTAAACGTGTACCAAAATATTACCAAATCATTCTCAACCCAAAAGTTACCAAATAGACTCAAACAAAACAGTCAATAACGACCAAAACAAGAACGAACACATATGATGCAACAATTAAGTGAATAACTACATTCTTCGCACATAAATAATTTCATAACCAAGTATATGACAAGCATCAAGCGTTGCCCATCCGGTACACCCAATTACAGCACCAAGTGAATAACTATTGCTATGACACACAATCTCACCACATGAGCTTGATCATCTAGTCACTCATACTCAGCAATAACGGTAGTGGTCCCAGTTATCAACCAAACTAGTACTGTTCGGTATCATCACGTGAGTTCGAATTTCCCCCCAAGCGATAGGACGCGGGTTTAAGTATTTATACATTACATTGTATAGCCACCCCCCACGGGGAACTCCACAAAACCACTACCGTACCTAATGGTTTGCCTCATCAGGTGAGGGCCCAAACCTCTCAGGGTCAAAGATTCAGAACAGAAGAGAGCAGGAGTCGGACGGATCCTGCTAACTATTCGTTCCTAGACAAAAGTTCAATAGGGCGACGACACGATCGATCATAACCAATTATGATTGACAAGACATCAAATAAGACGACTCCAATTAAGAACAGTTTAGGCAAATACATAATAGATTCCCAACAGTCAACAGAACAGATTCATAACAGTTTATAGATGTTTATCAATTAACTAACACAATAAAAATCAGGTTATGAGGCATGCTATTTCTCATCAAAACGAAACAGAATATCAAACCCAAATATGAAATACGTAAGAACTAACAGTTCATAATTCCATCAGGCAACTAATCATGCCCAAATACATCTTAAACTATATCAAAACAGTACCCAGTAAACATACAGTAATTCAGAACATAATTAGCAGAGGAATTGGGGTCCTTACACGTTACGAAGGTGAAAAATGGGAGAAAACCAGAAATCAGAAATGACGGCTTCACTCCTGGGGCTATAACTCACTGTTCAGTACTCGAATCTCGTTCCGTCTGCGTTCCCTCAAAGCCTTCGTGATTATCTTCGATTCGGCGTATCCCACGGTGGAAACTTATGTCTCGAAACCCTTCAACCGTATTCTCCAAGCTCCATGCAGATTTTCTCCTTTCTCTTAATTCTCACGATCGATAGTTTAATGTTTTAGGTAATCTGTTGACCAGCCCTCATGACCCCTCAAGTTAGGAGATTAAGTGTAGGTTAATTACATATTAATTTACACTCATACCTCCACACACAAAATAAAAGGTAACACATATATCACATGGAATATGTCATCTAGCACATAACATTTAATATGGCAATAAATATAAATCAACAATTATGCAATTAATCAATTAAATCACATAATTCAAATTGGGAAAAAATCATGGGTATCACAATTTGTGAGTACTAGTAAGATGACATGCCATGCCTTCGTACCTGCGGGCCAAACGGGATATGAGATTGACAGCACTCACAATTACCTACTTGGCAATCGAACTTGCAATGTTAAAAACAACATTCTGAGGTAATAGTAAATACTTAAGCTAATGCTTATATAACAGTCAAACATTTCATTCTTATTCTATATGAGATGGGGTTCAAATGACATGTTTGTAAAATCATATTCTCATAAATTAAGCGGTTTAACAAAATTAATAGTGGAACTAGATCTGTAAGCGATTTCGAACAAGTCAGAACTTGGGAGTTTTGAGTTTGACTCAATCAAAATTCTCGAGTTAGATTATTTATGGTTCAAGTTTGAGTTATGATTTGATTTTTTGAAAATCATTAGAATTAGATTCGTTTAAATTTCACAATTCCAAAATTATAACCCGATCAGTTTTCAAGCTCAAATAGTACATGACGATGAATTTAAAATATTATATAATAAATCATGTATAGTATTGCAGTGTGAAAAAAGAAAGGATAATTCTAATATGGACTAGGTCTATTGGATTTTGCCATCCAGAACTAGTCAAAATCATCACAAAATTATCTCTCCTTATTATGTGGTAATGTGGTAAATTCTGAATCACAATGTCCATATCAGAATTTTCCACAAAGAAAACAGCAAGATGATTTTTGTCTTGAAACAAGAAATGTATGGTAGGGAAGGAATTGGAATGTAGCCTCACGGGTTCATGTTTTCGTGGTATGTTGATTTTTCTACTACGCTAACATTTACTAATATAAGTTGACTAAATTGATAAATATTTAATACGTTTTTATAAAGATCAAATTTTTAATTTCCGCTTCCTAAACAACGTTGATGACGTTCTTTAAATACCCTTGCAAACAACATATAATTTTAAGGATATGTCTGTTCCGTAATGGTGATCCGGAGACAAACCCATCCAATTTTATTTTTTACCAAAAAAGTAAAAGAAAAAAGGAAGACAACCTTTTTCTTCCAATACGGACCCATTGTTTGTCTTCTTTAGCTCTTCCATCTAAGAGATAGGGTTTGTATCATTTCTTTCTGAAAATCAGGCAGTCATTAGTCAATTATAAACATTTTAGTGACCCATTGGCCCATGTTAAAAAAAACGAGCATGTCAGATATTAGATTTGCGATTACATACTTTAATGAAAAAAGAGATCTACTTTCTTCCATTTAAATAATATTATTTTAAAGGTATACTCAATTATATTCCATTCCATTCCATTCCATTCCACTCCACCACGGTCCACCAGTATAATAAAGCTAATAGAGTAATATAATCTTAAGCCAAAAGAAAACCAAAAAGAAAGAAAGAAGAAGAGTGCTAAACACTGTCGTCCCCATTTTGATACATGTTCTCCGTGCGGAAGAACACTTATTCTATATTCCATTGAATATTTGTCAATTGTTGACCAATAGATCTTAAGATCGTCTATTTTATAATATCTGTTGTGAAAAAGTAATTTTAACTGTCAAATATTTTATTCGACGGCTAATAATTGTTCTATGCGTACAAATTTTTTCGTACTCTACACTGTAGTCGTACGTGGACACATCTCATTATGAAAATTGTTGTAAAACTTTCACTTTTAAGTCCTATATTCTTTTAAGTTCGAACTTCTGTTTCAATCACCGTTTTATATATATGTTTGTCATACCATCTCAATAACCCCCATGATAGTCTATTTTATTTTAAAAAATAAAAGAAAAATTTGTATAAAAATACTATAAGGATCATAATGTGGAAAAACAAAATGTATTGTAATTTTTATGATAGTGAAATATAAGATGTGATAAAAACTAAATAGATTATCATAATAATAAATAGTGACACATAACACGGGATACAAGATAAACAAATAATCATAATTAATGTTGCTATAAAAAATTCTGGCAAGGTGTCCTTCTAAGAAATTGAGTCGTTCAGTTTTATATTAATACTTGGATATGACTTAGTATGCGTTATCGGAGTCAATTTCAAACACATAAAGTTAAGTCACAACGAAACACACTACCCAAAATTACACTATGCATTATTGGATGAGAATCCTTTTAAAAAACTAGACCTAAAGGTGTATTTTACCTAAGTATTTGTTTTTGGATGACAATCATTACGCAGAAAAACTTGGTTGATCTGGGATGTCTAAGTGTAAAACGAATTACACTTCGGAAAATTATAAGAAAAAACCTAAAAAGACCGTATAAATGAAGATAAAAAGAACTTTTAAGAGTATGTTGTCGAGTTGATTGTCTAGTCTATTATCTTCTTCTTTGTTTTCTATATATAATCATGTTTTGAACTGTCTTCCCCCTTAATTTTTTCCATGACTTCCATTATTCTTGCAAAAAAAAAAGACATTTTCCTCATGGTCGTTATGGATAACGTGGGTCGTCTTCCTAAACCTTGTTGACTATAGTCACCGTTTGCCCATATTCTCCATAACGGCCACAACATGAAAAACATGTCCACTTTACAAAGTCATGACTGTAATTGGCATAATTTAAGGCGAGAAGACATTCCAAGCAAGGTTGTCAAAATCGCGAGTTGGATCGTAAAATCATACGATTCTACGATCCTAAAGGTATAAATCGAGTTAAATCGTACTAAAAAACGCTGGAGGATTGAATCGAAGAGGATATCTAGATCGTAAAATCGTAGAATTGCACGATCCGGTGCGATTCAATGTTGCCTTTTATTATTATTATTATTATTATTATTATTATTATTATTATTATTAAAGGATGATTAATAGTGGTTCCCCACTTCCCCTCCAGCATGACTCGAACTCTTGACCTACCGGTTGGAAGTGAAGCGTCTAACTGCATGAGCTGCGCTTCGTGGTCGATTCAATCTATTATATTTTCAAGTGGGTCGGTAACGGGTTATCGCAAATAAAAAAAAACATCCACTTGTATTCAAGCCAACTTCTCAACTCTCTCAAGTCTCAAATTCCCAGCTTCATCGCTCATCATCGATGTGAGTAGAGGTGGAGATTACATGGAGGATAATAATAACGCATTGAATGGTTTGCTAGTTTAAAACATTAGAAAGATAAACTTGTTGTTATGAAATTTGTTGGAGTAAAAGACCTTATTAATTATTGGTTTGCTTTCGAAGTTCATCACTTGTTAGTATGTGATTTAATTTCAGTTTGTTAGTTCTATTGATATTCTTATTTTTTCCCGTTGAAGTATTGTTATATTTTTTTTTTTGCTCAATTGCATATAAAATGATGTCGTATTGACATAAATTTATCATGAAATATTATTTTAATAGTTTTGTCGCATCTTTTGATACGTACTACGATCATTGTGTTTACGATTTTTTAGACCCTTTCCGTTTCGAGTCAAATTTGCGATCTTGATAACCTTGATTTTAAGAAGCAGTTATAAATAGAAGACAAATAGGAGATCAAGGACATCCCAATCAACGTTTTATCTTCATTTATACTGTCTTTTTAAACTTTCTTACAATTTTCCGTACGTAAATTCATGTAGACACTTTAGACCTAACTTTTTGGAATCAACAAGCAAATAACGTATACTTAATTTACTGTTGAGGAATTTTTTTAATAACACATTCAGATTTGAGGTAGTCTGATTGAGTCCGGACCAATTTATTGGGTGAAGAATTATTTTCCAAAAATACATATTTTACCGAGTCATCCTTTTTCAAGTATAACCTATATTGAAGAAAATAAATCTCAAATGTGAATATGTGTTATTGAAAATATCCTTTTTCAATTTTTTTGGGTCGACGCCCGGCCAAAAATTTTCATGGCAACTGATCGACATACTTCTATTATCATAGACCGGATTTTGTTTGCTTCTTAAACAGATAAACATGTGCAATAAAAGTACAATTATTCTATATATTTTTTTTATATGTGCTATGGTATAATAAACTATGTGATATAAATTATACTTATTAATATAAGTTTTTTTTGAATTATATAATCATTGAATCGTGATTCATATCACAATTAATATGTTTAAAAAATTATGTTTTACAACAATTAAATACAAATGTTAGAAATATGCAAAAAGAAAAACAAAAGTAGAGTCGCTTTTCCTAAAAGAGAAAGGCTTGCACACATACTGAGGTAGTGAGATACAATTACTTTGAAGTCAACAAAGGCTGCTTGAAAAAATCACTTTTGAAGTCATGCTGGAAAAATTGGAAAATAGAGCTAGTGCAAGTCTCTAAATTGAACATTATTAAAATAATAATACTATCATTCTTATTTAATTATTATTTATATATATATATATATATATATATATCCAAAATAATTTATTATTTACATATATTTTATTAATTATCAATCATTTATTTCAATTATATCATTAACATATCTTTTATTGAAAAATAAAAGAAAGGGAGAAATATTATTGAAATTGTGGTAAAAATATTACTATTTAGTTGATTTTTTTAAAGTGTCATAAACGTTCTACAATTAAGTATGAATAAAGTATAATTTTGATAGATAGATAATGTATTTTCTAAAAAAATGGAACTTAAATTTAAAATTTTAATCGAATCAACGCAAACATTTAAAATAATATTTATGAATATGTAAAATTAAAATAACCCCACCCTCTCCCCTTCTCAAACGCAGCAGCACCACCCCTAACCTCCTTCAGCCACCACCAGCAGCAGCACAGAGAAATAGGAAAAAGACAGTCAGCGGTGAAACAGAGAATCTAGAGAACTCACCTTAGCCAGAGAAGATGAGATGGGGCTCTGAAAAAGCTTTTAAAGAAAATAAAATAAATCGAAGCAGTTATGGTCCACCGACACTACTCAAACACCACTCACATCATACCTTAGCCCCACTCACTAAATGACAAAATAGTTGTCGACTAACTTTATTTGCCCTTTATATTATCCTATAATATTGTCATCAGAAACATTGCATCATGGATGTTACAGACGTTATTCAGGAAGAAAAAAAAGACGTGCACATTTAATAATTCAAATTAAGAATATGAAAACTAATCATTAAGTCATTGACAATACGAAAAATATATAATAATGTGTTCACATTTGGAGAGGTATTACATCACTTAGAAGTCCCAAGTCTAACAAGAAGCATGTATATGTATTCTTTTGTGTATTCGAAACATCTCTTAAACTTTTAATTTAATTTTTACAATTGAATTGAATTTCTTTTGAGATTTTTTAATTTATTAAATTAGTATTAAATTCAAATAAAATTTTATATAATTGAATAATT
Source organism: Vinca minor (assembly GCA_026122235.1). Classification (NCBI taxonomy): domain Eukaryota; kingdom Viridiplantae; phylum Streptophyta; class Magnoliopsida; order Gentianales; family Apocynaceae; genus Vinca; species Vinca minor. The sequence goes on along the minus strand of JAOCZM010000038.1, from coordinate 5,643,847 downwards.
GATGATGGGTTCTAAATCAAGATCTATATCGAGCTCCGCTTAGTTAATAGATTGGGTAGGTCCACAACTAACAAATCTAAGGCTCAACTTGAATTGGGTTTTAGTTTTAGTTTTGGGTTGAGTTTGAATTTTGGCGGGAGGAGTTAAAAAAATTGGCGGAAAAAATTAAATTCAAATTTATTCTTCAAATAATCGTTAAATTTCAAATTTTGGCCTCTAAAATTGACGAGAGAAATTCAAAATTCAAAATTTTGAGGCCAAAATTTGGAATTGAACGATTATTTGAAAAAAAAAATTTGAATTTGAATTTCTCTCTCCAATTTTTTAGCTTCTCTCACCAAAACTCAAATTCAAACCCAAACTCAAATCAAAACCAAAACCAAAACCAAAATCCAATCCAAATTGAGCTAACTTTTAGAATAAGTTCATGCAGTTTTAGTCAAATGTCCGGAAGGGTTGATTTCTTACATTATTGTATTTCCTAAACCTTTTGTAGACATGGGAATCGGGTACCCCAAGTGGTAAGGCTACCCGAACACGTGGCGGAGGTCCCGTGTTCGATTCCTATATCTCTCCATAATGGGGCAAATAATTATCCTCCTTATGAGGCTTATCTTCCCTCCCCAGGCATGGGGCATGCTCCAATCTTTCTATCTAAGGTATTCTCCGCTCTTCCCCTTCAGAGACAATCGCCTTCGGGCGCTAAAAAAAAAAAAACCTTTTGTAGACTTTTTATGAGACTGTGTTTCCTACCCCTTTTGCATTTAGAAAACTTACGCTAAATACAATTCTAATTAAATTGGTAATTTCTATACTTTGGGATTTTAACTCTTATAAATATATGTTATCTTTACTATTTTTATGATTGGATAATTGTCTTCTAGACTCTGAACATTCTTTGTGTGGTTAGGAACATCGCCACCTCCCCCTCCCTCGTAATCCCTAGATATCACATAGAGAAGAGGAATATCTTTTTCCATAACGTATCACTTGAAATTTTATTTTCAAATTCCAATCTAAATGTTTATTAAGACGTATCACTTTAAATTTTATTTTCAATCTTAATTTTGTTAACAAGGGGTTTGGCCGCATGTAGGTGGCCTCTGAGCTGAGCACGAAGGTCCCAGAGTTCGACACCTTCTTACTCATGATAGAGCGAAATAATATTTCTCCTCCCTTATGAAAGCTTTATAATTCCCTCACAGGCGTAGGGCGTTTTACAATCTTCCCTATCTAAGGGTGCTTTCTCCATCTCTTCTCCTCGAGAGCAATCGCGCCAGGGCACTCAAAAAAAAACTCTATTTAAAAGAATTTAAATTTAAATTTAAATTTCAAATCTACACCATACTCGGTGGAAGTACGATTGAGCATACTTGTTATCGTATAGTTATGTAATAAAGTAGTGCATTTGTAGGATAAATGTTCTTAAAAATAATAAATCTCAATAGGTCAATGCCAACGGATAAATAAGAAGTATTTACTATGTGTGGACAGAAATATAGTAATAGGTTTCGCATCGTTTTCAAATGGTCCCACTGAAACAGACATGTGGCTAAGAATCACCGGCCACCACCGTAATAAAAGGCCAAAAGAGTCCCTTCTTCATCCTCAGTCCTCTCGATTCTTAAATCTTTATTCGAAGGCATTAATCCCTCAGCACTTCACCAGAGCTAACACAACAAATCAACTTCCATCTTCTTTCTTTCTTTCTTTCTTCATTTGAGATCCAACCTTTCAGTAAATAGCTATGAACTTCACTAATTCAATCTGGGATTCAGTGACCGACTGGTCAACCCCAGTTATGAACTTTACTTACTCAATCGGGGCTTCAGTGACGAACTGGTCAACCCCAACTCTTCTTTTTTGTTTCTTAAACATCATGATTGGAACTATTTTCTTCACCTCAACCTTCAAACCACCCCACAACAAGTATGACAGCCATGAACGCAGTAGCAGTGAAGGAACGACGCCGTCTCAAAACCTCCGACCCCGTTCACTATTTGAACGAGTCAAGACGATCAATTTCTCCTTGCGCCGTTCCGATCAACACAACCCATTTCCATCTATGATCCAATACGATGACAAGGCCCACGAAACCCACGAGTCGCACTATGAGAACCATGAACAATATGGTCGTAGTGGTGAAGAAGAAGAAGAAGAAGCGACGTCGTCTCAATCCCTCCGACCTCCTTCACTACTACAACGAGTGAAATCAATCAATCTCTCCTTCCGCCGTTCTGATCAACCCAGCCCAATTCCATCAGCGGCCCAATACATTGACACGGCCCACGAAGCCCAGGAGTTGCACTATGATGAGAGCCATGAACAATATGGTGGTAGTACTAGTGAAGAAGAAGAAGAAGAAGGAACGACGACGTCTCAACTACTCCGACCACCTTCACTACTAGAACGAATGAAATCAATCAACCTCTCCTTCCGCCGCTACGATCAACCCGATCCAGTACCATCAACGGACCAATACCTTGACCCGGCCCACGAGAACCATCACATAATAAGAACTCAATCTGAAGCGTCCGTAGAGATTCCGACGATCCCGAAGAAAGTGAAGAAGAAGATGATGAGGTCGGCGAGCGAGAAGGTGGTGGCCTTGGATAGAGAGAATGAAGAAGAGGAGGAAGAAGATGTGGATTGGAGGCGGCCAGCGACGGCTAGAGAAAGAAAGGAGGAGGATGAAGCGGGGGATAGGGAAGCTGATGATTTTATCCTTCGGTTTAGGCAGCAGTTGAAGCTTCAGAGAGTGAATTCCAATTTGAGGTACACAGAAATGATTAACAGAGGAGCTTAGAAATTGTACAGTATTATTTTATTAAATAATTACTACTACTATATTATTTGTTTTGATTTGATTGTCCCCTGAGGGGGAAGAGAAGCTAGAGGCGGTTTGGTTCAAGAAATGGATTAGAGTTTTGTGCCGACGATATCCTTCTTAGGCGATGGGGCTTTTGCCTGTTAAGTCGCTTTCTGTGTATCTCTGCTTGCTAGATAAATGAATGTCTTTTTCTAAGTTCATCCCTTTTGTAGTTAGAGTAAATGCTCACGACTTCAATTGAAGTTTACTAAGAGAAGGATAGTTTATCATTTAATATGTTATACTGAATATCTTAATTAATTTATACATTTCACTTTCTTTTTTCTTTTTTCTTTTTTTTGTATATTCCAAATTAATTGTACATTTTAAAATTTAATAAACATTTGAAATACTTCTTTCAATTTTATCCTTAATCAAATTTACTTAATATTTTAGTGTTTCTAACAATTTCACACTTACTCATACACATCAAACTATACTTTGCGGATTTTTCTAATATGGATCATGTGGTTCAGAATTGGCCACATTACTACAATATTGTCTCTCTCCTCCTTTTGTAGTGATGTTATCAGTTCTGAACTACATGATCCAATGAACCCTGATCCATTACAGAACTATCTATACTTTAATTATGGGTAATTTAAACATTTTTTTTTGGTAATTATTGATTTCTAATCATTTTCTTAATTTGTGCAAAAATGTAAAATTTATCAATTAATTAAAAACGGAGGTAAATGTACATTTTGTGATAGTAAAATGTAGGCTTTTTGACAAATAAACTCGGTAGAGAAGAGAATAAACGGAAGAAAAAAAAAGACTCAGTTAATTTGATGATTGGGTAGAAAGTGAGGTGAACATGAGAGAAAAATATTAGTTTACATATTTCTACCTATTTTATGTCGATATAAGTATTTTAGAACATGGATAATTTAATTGATATAAAAAAATCATTTAACCTGATTTATTTTCATTGTTTTTCGTCCATCTTATGGAATGAAGATTGATATTTTTTTAAAGAGAAAATCACTATTTATACCCCTTCAACTATTTTCAAAAGTAAGTTATGCCCCTTGTCTTCTTTGCATGCCATTAATGTCCCTGACAATTTACGGGGTGCCATAAATGTCTCTCAGAGGCAGAAATCGGAGAGTTTTGGTGGCTAAACACACGTGTGAGTCACATGCCTGGTTTTTCAAGGGCAAAATCGTTCAATCCAATTTCAAGACCCAATTGAAGATCTTCATCTTCTTCCTCAAAATCAAAGAAGAATTGGGCAAATTCACCCAACCCAAAAAGCGAACAAGATTCCAAGATTTCCTTGCTAAAAAACTCCCACCCCTACCACTGCCCTCTTTTTGGCTCTAATGGCCGCCTCTGCAAATTCAATGATTTTCCAAACCTAAGCATTCATTCTTTCATTCCTTCAAGCTTCATTCTTTCATTATCATGATTTTGCTCTGGGCAGTGGGAGAATTTTTTTTAAAACCCATTACAAATTACAAACCAAACTATGGGATTTTGGGCAATGAAGAAAATTAGAAGAAGAATAGTGGTTGTATGAAAATTTCAACTTTCTCAAAATTCATAAATCCAATTTTTTTCTAATGGGTTTAGATAAATTAGGATTTTCTGGGGATGTTTTTGAAGATTGAGGGATGAAGATGGATTGATTTGCACCAAATTGGGAGATGAGAGGTGAGTGGTGGAGGGGGGTGACAGTGGTGGTGTAGAGGGGTGGTGGTTTTAGTGGATGGTTGAAGGAGGAGATTGGTGAAGATGATGATTCAGGGTTGGATGAAAATACCCCTCAAATTTCGCATTTGCGGTTCGCACGCTTGCTACGCTCCACTTCTCTTCGGATTCCGCCTCTGAGGGACATTTATGACACCCCGTAAATTATCAGGGGCATTAATGGCACGCAAAAAAAACAAGAGACATAACTTGCTTTTGAAAATAGTTAAAGGGGTATAAATAGTGATTTTCTCTTTTTTTTAACTAGAACTATTCCCTCATTCTCACCCTATTCTTTTATTTTCTATTATAAAAAATCTATCCAAACACAACAAATTAAATACAATCCTCTCCTATTCCTTCAATCCAAAGTACCCATAAAAGTTTGCTCATATAAGTTCACGAATTTAAATAATACATAGTGATTAATAATACGTATTATAATACATATATCTACGTATATTAGTTTAACTATATTAGACCACCGCTTCACCATAAAAATATATAGATCTACAATGCCGCACGACATGCGAAAGCGACCATTTATAGAAGGGAGAATTAAGCGCTTTGACTAATGCCACGTAAATGGTTATGGTGGTGAATTGATATAGGTTGAAATTTTCTACTAAATTACCAAAATATCGATTATTCCGATCTAGAATTCAGTATCTTCTTTCTCTTTCATTTTCACTATGCATGACATCTTTGTCAATATCTGCTTCCCAAGTTGGAGCTTAAACATTGACCATACAATCTGGAATTATCATCTTTTATATATATATATATATCAACACTCAACTATCTTTTTCATAATTTTTCATAGATTAGATCATAATTTATATATTTTTTTTAAAATAATAATTAAAAAAAGTCCTCCAGTATTTTTTCTGGCTTCCATTCACATCACAAATCTAGTCTAGTTACTTACATTACCCGTAACAAAAATCAAACAAAAGAGCTTTAGAGTCCATAGAGGATCCCCGAAACACTAGGTGTTACATTTTTTAGACATATTTTATCAAGAAATAACACTTATTGTATAAGATGTAACATATGACTAAAAGAATATAAAACTTGTAAAAATTATATACCGACACTTTTTAATTAGCACTTTAGTTAGAGTATATGATATCCTAATGCATCATAAGAATCAAAGTCGAATCAATTTGATAGCATGTGGGACATCACTCATATTTGTTTTGTATTTTTGTCATGATTCAATGCTGCTATTTTCAGCCTCAAGTTGGCCTTTAGTGAAGATTGAGAGATTGACAAATTAAGAAACAAATTTTCATTTATCTTTAATGGCTTCAACTATTTTGTGATTAATAAAAAATTTCTTTATTCAACAAAAAAAAAGAGAAAAATAATTGATGTTTTCATTGACGCTGGCTCCAGTGCAGAACAGATGGTAATTCCGACAAAAAAGGTCTATTGCGACGTTTGTCATATGTCGCAATAAGCCAAAAAAAACGTCGGTATATATCTATACCAACATTTATTACAAATGTCGTGTAAATGTCGCATTTGCCTGTGTCGTTATGGTTTTTTACGACATTTTATTACATAGCGGTGATCCCATCAATTACGACATTTGTTGCGTCATTTTAAAGTGTTTCGAAAGGTATTTTTGCCAACATTTCTGAATAATCGCAACATATCGTCTATTCCGACGTTTGTAAATATTGTGAATAAGTAATTTTTTCCGACATTTTTAAATAGTCGCAACAAAATATGTATCCCGATATTCGTAAATTTGGAAACCAGGATAACCGAACTGAGCCAGGCCGAGTCGGAGCCCGACAAATCGAGCCGTTGAGTCTAGTTATCTTTGAATAATCGGAGCCAGAGCCTAGAGACAAGTCGAGCCGTCGAGTCTAGCTAGCTTTGAATAATATATAATAAACTTTCTTCATATTCAAAGATATGGGAATTGAACATCACTATGGTAAAATTGGGCTTTGGTGGCACTTAGCTTGTGGCACTTATGATATATGTCATTTATTTACGGCATTTACGTGAAAATGGCATTTTTTTGTGGCACTTTATAAGAAGTGTCACAAAATTTAAGACATTTTTTTAATTGCCTCGTGAAGTGCCACAAAATTATGGCAATTTTGAGAAAATGTCGCATTTTCGTGGCACTTTTTAACAAGTGTCACAAAACATTGCGGCATTTATTCAATTGCCACATAAAGTGCTACCAAATTTATGGCATTTTTTAAATTTCCTCATGAGTTGCCACAAAATTATGACAATTTTGAAAAAATGTCACGTTTTCGTGACACTCTTTAACAAGTGCAACAAAAATTTGTGACATTTGTTCAATTGCCATAACAAGTGCTACAAAATTTACGACAATATATCAAAATGTTAATTTTTAGTGGTATTTTTCAAATAGTACCTTAAAATTTGTGGCAATTACAGTAAAATTGTCAAATAATATTCCATTAGATATTTAACGAGTTAATTTCATAAATGTAAATTAAACCTTATAAATGAAATTTGTATTAAAATTAATTTAAAGAAAAACATTGATATTACTATTTGAGTATTTCATTATTAAAAGTTACTAAGATATATGTTTATTAATGATAATAAATAATTATAAAAAATTGAAAATGAAATTAATTCATTTTTTCCATTTAAAAAATATTAAAAATTCTGTTAGATGAAATAAAAAAACTCACATTCTACGAAATTCATATATTTTATATTCTACATTTCTTATATAAATTTTAAAAAATATTATATTAACAATAATATATATAAATAGAAAATATAGTAAATAAACTTATCTATAATTCGTATGATGTTAAGATTAAATTTTGTATCTAGTTTTCATTTAAATTATTTCTACTCAGTTTTTGTTTTAAAGGAGTTTTATTTTTAGTTGGTTGTTGTTAATAAACAGTAATAAAAATAAATATCAAACTTAAAAGTACTTAAATAAAATTTATTATTATGTTATATAAATAAATTTGGTTAGAATAAAAACAAAGTCTTTGTGGTACATTGGTTAGAGCGTTAGTGTTTGCAACGAGAGGTCAATGATTCAAATCTCACGAATCACAAATATTAAATAGTAGATAAGGGGTGATTATAGATAATGTTTAAAGATTCTCGACCGATTATTATTTTTATTTTTAAATAAAATAATTTTTTTATATGATTTTTTTTTAAAAATAATTAAATTATTTTCGCGGCATTTATCAAAAAGTGCCGCAAAATATGTCATATTTTCAATGTGTTTGTGACATTTAAAAAGTGCCACTAATTGTGCCACCAATTTATTTGTGGCACTTATAAAGTGCCTTAAAAAAAGCGACACCACTTGTGAGGGCACTTAGAAAAAGTGTCGCACAAGTGCCACAAAACCTATTTTTTTGGCATTTAAATAGCTTTTCGTGGCATTTTTTCAGTGCCACGAAAGGTCAAATATGCCATAGTGCATGCGACCTCCAGCATGTATGTCGTGCAATTTCCCTCTGAGCTAAATGATCATTTGTTATTTGTTTCTTCTCCTATTATATTTATTATAATAGAATTTGGATTTTGAATTTTGTACCTTTGTGTTTCGATTTTTTATGAATCAAATTAAAATTAATACACTCTCATTAAATTTTAATAATTAAATGTCCTTAATTTTTCTTTAAAAATATATATTTCCTAAACATAATCTTTGTATTTGTGTTTGTTTGAAAATGTAACGAGATCTAACGACATAGTATATAAATATCGCTATATGAGTAGCAAAAAATAACAATTTATAACATGTAATGTAAATGTCACGAACTAACATCAAATTGTCTGTAAGAATAAAAAAATACTATAACTGTCTTTATGAAACGTCGTATAAAATCCAAATATAGCAACATTTGTATGAAATGTCACATGATTTAATGTTATTGTATATAAATGTCGTTATATGAGTCGCAAAAAGTAACAATTTATAACTGCATTTAATGTACACGTCGCTAACTAACATCAAATTGTCGATTTTATCAATAATTATTATAACCGACACTATGAAACGTCGTATAAAATTCAAATTTAGCGATGTTTGTCTGAAAAGTCACAAGATCTAACGACATAATATATAAATGTCGCTATATGAGTCACTAAAAGTAACAATTTATAACAACATTTAATGTAAATGTCACTAACCAACATCAAAACGTCGGTATGAACAACAATTACTATAATTGACGCTATGAAACGTCGTATAAAATCTAAATATTGCAACGTTTGCAAAAAATGTTGCTTTAACTTACTCTTTTTGGTTTTAAGCGACGTTTGATAAAACGTTGATACAAAAACGCCGCAAAAAGATGTTTTTGTTATAGTGTGTAAGTTTTAAACTTAGTAGCCTACCAAGATAAAACTACTCCAAACAATGAGGCTTGGGGGAAGAAATTTTTTGTTTGGGAATGAAAACAAGACGAGAGGTGATTTAATTAAGGTGAAAAAAAAGTCCAAAGAAAAAAAAATGTTCATGGGATAGTTTTCACTTTGCAAAGATCAATGAGGTCTATTTATTGAACTGTTGATGTTGGAGTTTAAAGCTGTAAAGCATGACAACTAATTAAGCTCATTTTTTTTTTGGGTGTTTTCCCGTTAAAGTTGGCACGTGACTTTCATGTGCAAATTAATGAAGCGAAAAATTGGAACTTCGCAATAGCTCAGTGATCCGTGAGTTAAAGATTTAACCCAATTTTAGCCCGCGAGTTAAATATTTGAGTGAAAGAGTTAAAAATCGGGTCAAATTTTTAACCTACGAATCACTACGTTATTGCAACGTTCCAATTTTGCCTCTCAATAATCTGCACATGAAAGTCACGTGGCAATAGATTATTTGACACTCACAAATAGATAAGTGATATAATTAGCTAAAAAAATAGTTTAGTATCATAAATATAAATACGTAAATAGTTTAGTGCCACACATAGCCATTTACTCTTTATGAAAAAAGATAACGAATTAAATGTTAACCTCAGGTGGTACCAAGTACTAATCTTAGGTTGGCGATATTGCCAAGGCAAATTAGATTGAAAAGACTACTTTGTCCTTCAATTTAAATTACAAGATAATTATATTAGTTTGTTTCCGTTTAATGCCTCAATTTAATTAATTATATATCACCTCCCCTTTCCATCGTGTCTTCAATTTAATGCCTCAACCACAGAATATTAGCAAATCGTATCGGTGTATTGGTCCAAAGGTATCCCACTTTATATATTTATACAGATTTTATTTTGGAACCCTCCAAATTTGTTTTGCAAAATTTTGTTAGTAATAAAGTATATATTATAATTCGTTCTCTCAAACTTTTAGTTGTGTATCCATCCTGGTCACCTCGGTTTAGTCTTCCACGTCACCCATTCATTTGCAGTCCAACGTACGATTGGTACACTATATAATCGTATATTTTCGAGTAAATATAGAAACTTTTGGTAAAGGACGAATGCGTGATCTTGGAAGATTCAGCAATATTGCGAGAGAGAAATCATAGACTTTATTGGCATGCAAACCAGGCAAGATATGAGTCACGAAATATTGCTTGCCCTTCTGAATTTTGATAAGCCCCCTTGATAATGAAACTGTTTTGGTAAAGTTTGTTCTCCTTTAAAAAAAAAAGAAAAAAGAGAGTAAAGTAAGTAAAAATGAGATCTCTATTTAAGTCAGAGGTTTCTTCTTAATTATGTGAGATTTAAATTGAGGGTTATGTCCAAATTAGTAAAATTGTGAGGGAGAAAGAACAAAATATAATTTTAAGAAAAATTGAACTCGCGTTGTCGGAAACTGTTAAGTTCAATATCACCTTAAACTTGCAATCTCGTCTATGCTAATTTGTTACCATCCTTTGGTGGTTGAGGAAGGGTAAACTTCCAAGTCCAAACCTACCAATTCAAATTTTAGGCTCATGCGCAGTAAAGTCAATATGCTAAAATGAAATGGCTTTTTCACCTAGAATTTCTTTTTGCTTAAAATGGAATTGAATTCTCCTACCTTTCTATTGTTTGGAATGTTAAGTCACAACCCAAAGAATTGGAATGAAATATTAGGATATAATTATGTTCAATTTACAAAATTATTAGTATTCGATATCATTTAGTGAGATTTTTGGCGAAAATTTAAAAAAAATATAAATTAGAAAAGTGACCACATACATTCTATCATTAGTGTACCAAAGGAACCGCAAGAGATTTGGGAAATTGGTCATATCAAAGAAATTGGTTGTTTTTTTTTTTTTTTGACGTTACGATGGGCGATTGCCCGACATTGGGAGAGATAGAATAACCCCACATTGGAGAGAGAAAACACCATAGGTAAGGGAGGATAAAGCTTACCGCACGCCCACTGGGTATTGGCCTCTTCGATAAATTGGTTGGTTTTAAGTAATTTAAATATGCAGAAATCAAACTTAAAAACATGTGATTCACTCAACGAATTATTAGTCATTTTGGTACTTACATCCTTTTTCACTTTTTTTTTTTAACTTTTCTTCATTCCTAAAGATTTTACGAGCAACCATTTTTGTCCTTTTGTAAAATAATTGTCTAAAAGCCGTCAAAATTGATGACGTGTCCAAACGGCTCTCTCTTGCAGGGTAAATATGGAAATTCCAAATTAAGAAAAAATTATTATTAACAAATAGGGAGTAATTCATTTCAATAGGAATACAATCATTCTTATCTTGAATCTCCCACTATGGTTAATTTCGATCTCATGGAGTTTTTTTAGGTACTGTAGATCCACAACATTGCAGCTTGAAGATGGTTCCATCCTTGAAGTGAAATCACCATCTATCACCCCAAACTCAAACTTAAGATCTTGAAATTCATTTCCATTGCCTTTTGCAACATTGTTTTTGGTTTGCCTTTCTGGAATCTTCATGAACTTTAGGATTTCACTTCACATTTCATAAGAAATTAAATGAATTGAAGATGGAAGAAGTATCTATGTTCAGAATATCTTAAAATTTAGGTTTCTAGGGTTTGTTTGTTCTCAATTATGGAAGGAAAATGAGGACGGGGCTGATACGGGTGGGAATGACGAACTTTATAAGGGAGGCACTTAGTATATTTTGAAATTTTCATCTTTACCCCTGCATGAGATAGGCAATCTGAGAGCCGTTTGGACACGTCATCAATTTTGATGGCTTTTAGATAATTATTTGAAGGAAGGATAAAAATGGCTGCTCGTAAAATCTTTGGGGATAAAAAAAGTTAAAAAAATAATGAAAGTGGCTGCTCTAAAATAATTTGATGACCAAAATGGCTAATAATTCTTCACTACACATTTCTTTTTTCTTCTTTTGATGGGAGAAATAGAATTAAATAATCTACCGACTGCATCATCCATTTTTTTTATAAAAACAAAAACAAAAAGAACACATGGAGGAGAAGTTATAGTCTTATACAAGGTTGACAGGGATCGCATTTCGGATAGTAGAATTGTTTAATTTACGATCAAGAAGATATTAACCGAGCTAAATTTAATAGAAAATTATTGAAAAAAAAGATTGTGTAAGATTGACAATTTGACCCGTAAAATCGACAAACATAACAATCTAATACGCGTTATTTTTATATCTCTGTTTAGTCAGATCGGCGGGTCTGGAGAACCGAATTGAAAAATAATACTTTCGTGCTCAAAACGTATGATCCAGTGATCTAATTATTTCCTTCCTGCTGAACTAAAAATGTTTGAATCCGACATCTTCCTCCTACTCAATACTCCATCCTCAAACTCTCCCTCACCCTAATTTCCCAGTTTCACACAAATTTTAATTTGGAGCATTCGTTAATGGTCTCTACCGATTTGTACTACGATCCTCATTTTTATAAGATTTTGTACCCTTCCATTAGGAGTCAAAATTTCGATCGTTGGTCTTACAGAAATCCTTTCCCCATAAAAGTATTGCTAAATCCAAGATGCTAAAAGTTTGGCTAACAATGATCGAGGAAACAAATTAAGATGGGAAAGTGCTCAAAATTAAGAAAAATCCACTAAGAAGTTAAAGCCAATCAAGGCAAATGAAGTGGGAGACGAAACTTCAAACATATTTTCTAGTGTCTGAACCACCAAGGTGGTTGAACTAACCACTAAGAGTATCCTTTACAATATAATCAGAGACATTGAACCATGCCTTCAGTCTACTACTACTTCAAACTTTTACAATATTACAAATAAAATCTAATCCAACGAATCCAAGTTTACGACTAATTAGTATCCATATTCATTCTACAATTTATTTCGATTCGCTTTACAGTTGAAAAATTAGTAGTATAGACCTGACTTGTTAATCCTAAGTTCATACCCATGTCCCAGACCCTGAACCCTGCTGAAACTTTTCTCAGACCCTGCTGACGCGAGAGCCCTGTGCATTTAGTGCGACATTTCTATAGAAACTCTTCAACCAAATCACCAAAATGAAACATACCATTGCAACATTCAACAGCACTAACCACTTCTTGAAATGCAGCAACACTACAAGGAACAACTAAACCACTTTTTTGATTAAAACCAAATTCCTCAGAGGCCTTCTCTAGCAACATCTTGAACAAAGGATGAGAAAGATAACCGGTAGGGACCACGAACCGCTGTCTTTCTTCTCCGACATACACGGCGAAGGTTCCGGTAGGCGTGGTGTCCGGAGAAGACCCTTCTTCATGGCTATCCCTTAGAAGATATTCATGATGATCATGACGTTCATGGACATTATTAATTATCATTCCTATGACTTTGGCCTTTTTGGCTAACTTTTTCATTGATCCAATCTTTTTTCCCAACAACATTGTGATCTTCTTTAATTCCCTTAGAAACTTGGAGAAAGGGAAGAAGATGGAGATGGGAGATTATTTGGAGGTGTAGAGGAAGGGAAATTCTTAAAAATGTGATTGAGGAAAGGGTGGGTGTGGGAGTGGTTTTTGTAATGTGCTAAGAGGGAGGGAGGCTGTGATTATGGTGTCCTTAGGAATTGTCTTCACGTAACTTTGACTAATCAATTAATTAATCTTGTCTATTAGATACTACATTCATTCCATAATATATAAACTGTTTATAATGTCACGAAAATTAAGCAAGTGAAAAATAAGATACTCTATTAGTTAAAATATCATTATTATTCTATTAAATACTTTATATACCACTAATTTTATTTAAAAGAGTAATATTGATATTTTAACTAATAAATATTTTATTTTTTTCTCTCTTAAATTTCGTATATTATAAAATAGAAATAGTATAACTTAAATGATAAATCCCATAATTGTGCAGTACTTTACTCTTGAATTTGACTCTTCTTTCATGTAATAGATCTTCTAACGTAATTTTAATACGATATCAATTTGTACGATAAACATAGAAACTCTCAGCGGTTGGCGGAATTTCTTTTTGGTGGAAATAAAACTGCATTAATATCTCAAAAGATCACAAGTATTACGGAGCAAGGTTTTGAAACCCGATCGAGACTGATTGGTCAGACCGGTTAGATTGCCGATCGGCATGTTTTGCGATCCGGATTTGACTCTCAAAACTTGATAGGAATAAAATACATGCTTCATTTGTTCAACCAAGTAAAATTTGGCAGTCGGACCTGTCTAACTCGAAAACCGAAACGGATTTAGTAGAATCGGCCGTGTCTAATATGTTGTAATGTTTTTTAAAAAATAAAAAATTGGTTATTCTAGTTGAAATTGTTGTTGTCTTGTTGAATTTTTAAGCTTGTTTGGAGATTTTATTGGTTATTTAGAGTTTGAGTATAAGGACCTATGAGTTGTGACTGGATTTACATAGCATTTTGTTAATTTTCAAGTTTATATTATGCTGGTGTTTTAAGATTTAAATTTATGCATCCCATATTAATTGAAAATTTTTCACATTTATTTAATTTTAAATAGTAATTATATATTATTTATTTATTTATTTATAATATTTATGACGTCAATGGATCAATTAACGGGTCGATGACGGTACGCCCACCAATTCAACCAGTGATCCGTAACTCTTTAACTTTCGGGGTCGATGTCCAATCCGGTATCAAAACCTTGTAATCAAGGTAAGGTCAACAACACCCTTTATAACATCAGATGCATCTCTAATCTCCCTTACAATCACTTTCTTCAAGTGGTAATTGAAATTCAGACTTACGCCATCTCTATATGATATTCAGTGGTTGGTGGAATTTCAATTATTGAATTGGTGTCAAAAGACTCTCATGTAAGCGAAAATTTAATTTTATAATCGTTTACGGTCTCACAACCCTTTCACATTAATTGTGTGAGGTTTATCTGTGAATATGAGTTACATTCAATTTATGTGAGGAAGTTGTGAAGTCAGTTTCAAAAAGACAATTATAAGATTGAGTGATTAGAGATAAAGAGCCAAACCCAAATTTGTGAAGTACTTATTTGAAATTAGGTATTGGGGGGATTTTCGGACAAAGGGTTTTTTAAGGGTTGCTTTGTATAAACTCCCGTTTAGATGGTCGTGATCCAATAGAAAATGTGATAAGACTTCTTTTGAACAATTTCTATTATAAAAATTGAGAATCTTTTCTTGATTTATGATTGAGGCTTTTGTTGAAGAGTTACAATCAACTACCAACCATGGGACTTCCCATATCAAAACTTTTCATGCTCACGTTCCTTTGCGGCTTAAACTAAGCAAGAAAATGCATTAGTTATAACGGTTCTATAATTCAGTCGATGAGCTTATTATGCCTCAACTTCTAAAAATTAGATTTTCTCCTGTGCAATTATTTTTCCAGTACCAATTAATTAAATAGTATATATATTGCAAATTAGGGTCAAATCCATTATACGATTACACAAAATTTTCATTCTTAGATTGCACTGAAAAATTCTTAAGTGATTTATGTACTTGTGTGATACTTATATTATATGAGATAAGTCTGAAATATTTCAACGATATATATAAGCATGGGTTTAGTAAATATGATTATCAAATAAATAATTAGAGTTAATAACTATTTATAGCACTAAACTATTTACGAATTTCTCTTTATGGTACTAAACTATTTTTTTAGCTAAATATGTCACTCAACTATTTACGTTTATCTAAATATATGTCACTCAACTATTTACGTTTATCAAAAAATATACAACCACCCATTTTTTGGGTGTTTTCCGACCAGCGATGTCACGTGAGTTGCTTCAGAACATGAACAAAGGCGAAAATGAAAAGGAATATTGGAAACGTCGGGCCATAACTGCTTAATTTGACAGACCCGTTTGCCCTTACAACAACAAATTAAGCAGTTATCGCCCGACGTTTCCAATATTTCTTTTCCTTTTCGTCGTTGTTCATGTTCCAAAGCAACTCACGTGACATCGCTGGCTGGAAAACACCCAAAAAATGGGTGGTTGTATATTTTTTGATAAACGTAAATAGTTGAGTGACATATTTAGATAAAAAAAAATAGTTTAGTATTATAAAGAGAAATTTGTAAATAGTTTAGTGATATAAATAGTTATTAACTCTAAATAATTATAATTGCTGGCAAATTTATAAGTCGTGGTTTAAACCCTAAGCGAGGCGTGACAATTGAAGTGGAGGCCAAGCCAACTTCCATATCAGCCGAAATGGAGAGATTATCACGGCCTGAAACTTTTTTGGTGGACGGCTAAATTGATTGATAGATATCAAGATAATGGGAAGCACTTAAAGTGGTCTATACCTTGTTTATGATATTCTCTTCTCTTTTGTTTTTGTTTTTGGGTAGGAGAAAAAACTGAGTCAACTATTAATAACTTTAACTTCTGTATTCGTTTGATACCAACTTGACAAATTTAGAGAGTGGAAGCCCATAACATGTGGAGAAGAAAAGGTTTCCACAATATATACTTAATATTCTTACCAATAACAATGGAATATAATCTTGAGTCTGCATTTTTTAAAGTTTTTTTATTTTAATTTGAGAGCATGATTCCTTAGCAAACGTGACAGAATAGAAAGTCTACTATTTCACTAATATTATGTAAACATTCACTTTATATATTCATTGTCAAAAGTTATGTCTATCTCCTGTCCATTTTCTGCTCATACCCTATATTATTAAAGATTTAATGTGTTATTTTATTCTTGTCTTAAATATTCCATTGCCTTCTGCCAAAGGATAAAGACTTAATGATTTGCAATGTTCTTAGAGCAAACATGGATGCATAGAAACGAGATCCTACATGGGAAGCAAAGAAGAAAATGGGAAGATCTATTGGTACATATTGAGAAAAAGTCGAGGCATTACTGGGATGCGGCCATTGGTAGATGATTAAATAAAAGAGCCAATCATAAGTCAACTTCTTGGAAGCTGCCACCTAAAAATGCGGTGAAGGTGAATTTTGATGCGGGATTTGTTAAGGAGGATGAAGGGGTAATTGCCTCTATTATCAGAAGTGACACGGGAGCGATCTTGGGGATTTGGATATACAGATTTCAGGCGAGAACGACCTTTGAGGCTATAAAGGCTATGGAAAATCTTCAATCTTTAAATTTTCATCATGCTTTAATTGAAGGTGATTGCCTTAATGTTATTAGAGGGTTTAAAGGTCACTCTAAAGACTTGCATTGGACAGGAGTAGATATTATTAATGAGGGTAGAGCTATTCTTGATTGTTATAAATTTTGGGAGCTTAGTTATGTGAATAGAATAGCAAACTACTATGCTCATAACCTTGTTCAATGGGCAAAAGCCAACTCTGTTGTAGGCTTTGTCTATAGTTCTGCCATTCCACCGTGAATTTTTTGTTATATGAGAGGTACTTTTTGTAACTTCGTCCGGTTCTGCATCCTTCTAATGGTTAATTATTTACTTAGCAAAAAAAAGACGAGTGGAAGACTTACCCAACACATATGGGATATCCCTTAACGATACCAGCCAGCCGAAAGTATGAGACCAACCTTTTCGGTTCGATTCCGGCCACCACCACGGATCAGGGCATACTCTAAGGATCATAAGTCGCTTACAAGGAAATTTACATATCACCCACCAACACAACCCTCACGTCGGCAGCGGGAATTGAACAATTGACCTTTGTAAGGACGTGTCAAATTCTTACCAACTACAAACTACTAAGAAACAAGAATTTTATGTCTTTCATTTATTTTTTAAGAATAAAATGTTAAGGTGATGAGATGAAATTCATAACGTATTCAAGAACTTTGTTTATATAGAAAATTCTATGAGAAGTTCTTCAAAAAAGTATGGCGGTATAAAATTAAATTAGTCGTGAATTATAAAATGAATAAAAAAAATCATAATGTTTTAAAAGGCAAATGCATAGAGAAGGAACCAATTGAGAGTACTAGCGGCCAACCTTTGGCAATATTTCTTTACATATTTTTTTGGTAAATCGATGTTCGAGCAAATTCGACTAATCCGATTGAGGAATTCGTACGAATAGATCTGTCATTATCAGGACACAGTGGTAAACTTCGTGATAAATCCGTCTCAATGATAAATCAAACTTCTGACATTGGCATGCTGAAAATTTTGCGGGTTAGAAGCGAAGTCAGTTGAACTAGACTCTTCTTTTTTGTACATGTTTTTTTTTTTGGTCACCTCGAGGGGTACCTGGTGGTGACTAATCCGGGTTCGGCCTGTAGTTTGGCCCATAGCGAGACCGATAGTGGGGAGGGCCTGACCCATACTTCTCTTTGTAAACGGAGCTCACCACCACGGGAAATTCCATCGAGAATCATTTCTAAGGGAATCGAACACTCGTCAACGGTAAGACATGTAATAGCTCCAACTAGCTACCCATAGCACCTTTTTGTACATATTTGAATCAATATAAGATCACTTTGCAGCGAAAAAGGATAAGAGTCAAGTTGGAAAATTATTTAGCAAAAAAAAAAAAAAAAAGTTGGAAAATTTGTTTAGGCCCAATATATACATATTTAACGAAAGGATGTAAAGCCCAAATATTAGACAGTTAAGTGGACCTCATATTTTATGCAAAAACTCAAGGACCCATATAATAGGTAAAACCCGGGCCCAAACCATATTCTCACCTTATGTATATAGGGGTTTGAATCTAAACCTTTTTCATCTCCCTCCTTCTTCGTCTTTCTCCCCGTCGTCTCTTCAGAGAGTGAACCGTATTCTCTCCAGATTTCACCATGAGTCGATCCGGCCAGCCTCCAGATCTCAAGAAGTATGTTTCTCTCTTCTTCTTTTTTTTTGTTTATTTTTCAGAATATTAGACTCTCGATGATTAATTGCCGATTTGTTGTTTTTTTTTTTTTTTTTTACAGATATATGGACAAGAAGCTACAGAGTAAGTTCTCTAAGATATGAATTTTGGTTTACTTTGTCATTTATCTGAATAAGTAGTTGAAAATTGTTAGAATAAGTTAAATTAGGGTTTTTTAATGATAAAATTTGATATTAGGGTTTGGGTTAGGCAACATCTGATGACGTAATCTGCTTTATAGTTGAAGATTTAGTATTTTATTATTGCGATTCTAGAATACTAATTCAGCATTAACATGCTGAAGAAAAATATTTGGAACTTAAATTCGGTGTCCGCCTAAATTCCATATTAATAGGCACCCTATAGTGAGTTTTTGTTTCAGGCTTGTAAGCTTAGTTTTAGTGCTGACTGACTTTTAGTTCCTCATGTATTAAAAAGTTCTGCTTGAAATCATCATTAGGAAAAAGCATTTAGTTGCCTTGCCTTCTAGATCTTGTAAGCGCTGTCTCTAAAATGTATAATCTTGGCTGTTTGGTGCTAATTTCTTGTTCGTTTCCGATCATACTTTCGTAAGGAATTAGATGACTGAAAGTGTTGAGTTATTTGTACAAGTACTCGTCTTCTCTGCTTCGTGACTTCATCTGCTGTACAGATATTTACGTCATTGAAATTTATTATTCTGACTGTTAAATTATTTTAGGCAATTAAATTTCTGCACTTCCTTTTCTGGGCTTTAGGGCGATCTTAAGCAATATTGATTTTGGGTAAAATAAGCTTTAGTGATTTTGAGTTGGCCTAACTAGTTCTGAAATTTCGTATGACGTGGAGAATGGTTATTGAATCTTGCTGATATTAGGGCCAAACAAAAGAACCTGCTTTTCCATTAGGAGTTTTGACTTTGGTTGTATGTAAATTTTTTAAAATATATTATATCTACCTCATCATAATAACAATTTGACCATCTGTTTTTGGTTTTGTTATATTCTGACAGAGTTACCTAGAAAAATGAACTTAAGGGCACATAATGAAGTTCTGTCCTAGTCTCCTAGATTAATTGCTTGCTTTCAAAATAGGTAACATTTCAAATTTACTTGCATGCTTCTGAATGCTAGTGATATTTGGAGCTCTGATGTTGCTTATGTTGTAACAGTCAAGAAGAATATTAAATTTAATATTTATGGCCTTTGTTTGATCCACTAGCCACTTAGTCCAACTAGAGACATACTTTCCCATATCAACTTTTACTTTTTACTGTTGGACTTTGGATAGCTGATGAACGGACAGCCTAGTTCATGCTGACAATGGGACCGATAGAATTATAGGCTCCTTTGCTCTTTTACCAAATTTTAGAATCTAATTTGTCTCCACTTTAGGATTTGCTATCATTGCATCTCTGCTTGTCGGATTAGTTTTATCAAGCATTAACCAAATGTTTAAAATCCACTTTAGCATTTAGTTGTCAATTGTCATTGCATTACTGCTTTGCAGTGTATTAAACATTAACTTGATTTTGTAGCTGAAGATGCCAATTTCCTTTAACCCTCTCATGTTTCAAGTCTAATACTTATGCTTTTATCTTGGTCTACAGTAAAGTTGAATGCCAATCGCATGGTGGTTGGAACACTCCGTGGTTTCGATCAGTTCATGAACTTGGTGGTGGACAATACAGTTGAAGTTAATGGCAATGAAAAGACTGACATAGGCATGGTGGTAAGTTAGTTTATGAATCTTTCCCATATTAGTTTTTCCTTTGCTTAAATTTGTTGTCACTCTCTTGCTGATTTGTTATATATTCTTCTTTCCGATTATAGGTTATCAGGGGAAATAGTGTTGTCACTGTCGAAGCACTTGAACCAGTTGGGAGAACACAGTGATTGTACATCTCTAGCATTATTATGGGTTAAATGTAACAAAACATGTAATGGAATGTTATTTTTTATTTTTTTTGGAGAGATGCTGCTGTAGTATGAAACCTAAAACTAACCCGTAAAGGTTGTATGTTAATGAATTAGTCAGGTTCCATTCGAGATTGAGGATCTTATGCTCTTTGAAATTCAGCATTCATATTAAATGATACCGGCTTTTCAACAAGGAAAATTGCTTGTTTGGTTATATATAACTAATTAGTTAACTGAAATGAGTTTAAATTCAGATTATATTTTATTACCTTTAGCTTGAATATTTTTTATTACATTGAAGTCCGAGATCAAAAATTAAGATCAAGACAAGCTCAAAAATATTCAGACCGAAATAGCTTCATTTTTTTAATTATCATGTTATGTGAGTAGCTTGTAAACCGAATTAAACACGGCGCTTCATTGTATTTATTATGATATTACGCAAAACTCAATTGTAAATCAATTTATTTGTGAAGCGAAATAAATCTCGTGAAAAGCAACATTATAACGTGCTTTGAAACCATCTTTATCCCCACATGTCTCTTTATGTTCTAATAGCGTATGATCATCTCTTTCCCTATCTCCCTTCCCGAAGTAAAGAAAAAAAAACTAAATAAAATGAATATCCAACAAAAAGAAAAGAAGAAAAACAAAGTTGAAAAGTATCCCGCAATTAAGGATTCAAATTTGAAACAGTCACAACGGCTAAAAAGCTTGTAAACACCCAAGGCCCAAACCAAACACGCTCTCTCCTAATTTTCTTCTTCCCCTGGCAGGCTCTCGTAGTACAAAGCTGGGTGCTTAACTTTTTCACTTTACTACCACCTTTTATTATATTGATATTTGAAAAAATTTATTTTGGGTAGTGAGTAAGTTTAAAACTCATATCCAAACCAATAAATGTAATACAAGTAAGATAAAAAGTTCAATTATCTTTCCTGTGAATTGACATTTTTGGCTTATGTGTGGGTCTGAAGATGTAAGTTTTAAACTTACTCACTACCCAACATAAAACTACTCATGTGCTTTGAGCTGTCCAACGTTTTCGCTTCATTTCTGCCGATACTAATGTAAATACCTTTATGTTGCCGAAGTCCCTACCCTTTCTTTTCATTTTCTTCTTAAACCCCAAAATTCCAACCGTAAATTTAATTTCTTCTAATTCTACCCTTGGCACACACATCTTTTGTTAACATAACGCGGGTATAGCTTGAACGTAGTTTTTGTTAAAATTTCTGTGAAAATAGCTCATTAGTCTTTCTGTCTTATCAAAATAAATTAGTAACGAAAAGTGTTAATTCATGAACTTGTAGATGAGATAGATTTTTTTATAGGCAATCGATATGAGACTTTATATTTGAATATTTTACCTCACATCGAGATGTAAATCAATTTAACAATTTTTGACATTGAATATTGAATTTCTTAAAAAGTTAATGGAGATGTATTAGTCTTTTGGCCACCTGCCCCGCTAATTGGTAGGGACTGCAACCCGAGATTTTTAAAAATAGTACTAGATATACTAATATATAGTAATTTTTATATATAGTTCGGAATTTGTATCAAGTTCGCCCCCAAGATTTTTTTTGCAGTTTTTATAAGTATGTCAGCATACTGTTGCAGTTTTTCGCCCCCGAAATACAATTCATGTCTTCCTCCCTGCTAATTGGGACTATTATGTTTACCTCACTTTGCTGGACATAATTAGGCACCCACGCCCAAACGTATACACAAATTGATCATTGGCATGTTTTATGGTTTCTTTGAGGTAATTATAAAGGGTATTAATCCCTAATTTAGACATTTTAATTATGTTCGTGGGATTGGATAGTATTTAGTTTTGATAATTATGACTTTGTTTATGAAAGAATATGTGGATCTCAAATACGAAGTTTTGTCTTGTTTCAAAATGCAACACGGTTCAAATACACTTGTGTCGAGAAGTGATGGTTATAAGGGGAACAAGGATAGTGGCTGTCCCTAAAATTTTAAAAACCACCTATTTCACATTTAAGAAAAAATAGAAAATTCTTTTGAAATATTAAGTTTCACCACCATAATTTATTAATAATGTACACTCACCCCTCTGAATACCAAGATGTTGAATCCGCCTCTGCCTCTGCCTCTGGTGTCGGACATGAACAAATACAGGGTTACAAAACCTACACTATTGGAGCGGGGCGAGACAGATACGAGTATGATAAATACTCCCTCAGTTCCATTTTAGATGTCCTCATCCAAAAAATCATAAGGTTTAAGAAATTGCGAAATTTATTGTAATTATAATTGTAAAAAACTCAAATAAGTGACTTATTTTTCATTTTGACATATGAAAGAAAAAAAAAAGTTTGTTTGATCTTATTAGCATGCTTTCTAGTACGTAGTAATCTTTCTCAACCACTGATAGTATGAACCATTTGTACAAAGTAAAAGCCTTTTAGTTATCAAGGTTTGGGTGGTCCATCGTCAATTAAAACATTGAAGAACAGGGCAATATTTTAGGTGGTTAATTAAGTGGTACTTTGTGGTGCAACTTTCACTTTATTGCGCATTCAAATTATTCAACCAATACCACTAAATAATTACTGTAAACAGCTAACTAAATCCAGCAATAGTGGTCAAGTGGTCCATAGCCTAGTGGGTTATGACCTGTCTGTGATCGTGAGTCCTGAGTTCGACACATTTCTCATTTATGGAATAATAAATTCTCCTTTTCTAGAACAGTCATTCTCCTCCTTGTGGGGCTTACCCAAAAAAAAATAAATAAATAAATAAAAATTCCGGCAATAGTCAATTCTTGTACTTGTCTCTAACTTACTTTAACTAATTGGAAATCTCATAAGTTATTTGTTTTAAGCATACAAAAATATCAACTGCAACATTTCAGGTTAGCTTAACATGGTACTACTTGTAATATGAGTCTTTAAAATAAACTAATAATGTCAGTTTAGAGGTAATAACTAATCTATTAAGTGCATAATACATAGGAGATTATAGATGTAATGCTAATATACGCATACAACCCATGTGTATGTATTATGTCAAAGATGGTTTCTTTGAGTGGGCCCCTTCCATTAACTAAAATGGTGTAATTATGTTTGTTGTGTGTAAATTATTATTATTATTATTTTTTTGTAACAATAAATTAAGCATCAAGCAAAGCAAAACCCGGAGCATTATCAACGCTACTGTTAAAATCATTACAAACCGATCTCACAAAAGAACCCCCTACAGGTATTCCCCACCACTAATTGACTTACAAAAGGGGAGAAGATAGAAAGTAATGAAATCAGTAAATGTCGTAACAACTCCAGCTTTAGCAAGGCAATCCGCACACGCGTTTGCCTCCCTATAAATATGCGTAATCCTAGCTTCCGGAAAGCTTCCTCAACAGTGAGGATATAAATGATGAACATAAATATCAGCATTAAAAACAAGTTGAATGATGACTTTGGCATCAAGTTCAACTTCCAAATTAACAATGTTCAACTCAAGAGCCAAATTAAAACCGTCCCTAAGAGCCCATAGCTCAACAACGTTGTTAGAACAAATCCCCAAACTCCTAGAGAAACCTTTGATACAAACACCTTGAGAGTCTCTAATAATACATGTAAATAGGGTTGTCAATGAGACTCAAAGATAGGGCTGAGCATCGAATTCCGTTTTACCGAATTCGAATTCGAATTGACCGAATTCGAATTCGAATTTCACATGTATTACCGACCTTTTTCGAACCGAATTCCGATTTACCGAATTCGATTTACCGAATTGGCGAATTCGGAATTCGGTCGGTTTACCGAATTACCGATTCGGCTTTTAGAGAAGGAAAAAAAAAGAAATTTTTAGAAAAAGAGGAAGAAAAAGGGGAGTAATCTAGTGTGGGTGACATTTTTTGTTAGAAGTAGGGATTTAGGAGAGTATTTATAGTGTATTTATTTTAGTAGAGTATTTATAGTGTATTTATTTTAGTATTATTTATTAAAATATTTTTTTGAATTCGAATTCGGTAATACCGAATTCACCAAAACCATATACCGAATTCGAATTGAATTCGAAAACTTCGAATTCGGTATGATCCGATTACCGAATTGGTCCGAATTACCGAATTCGATTTACCGAATTCAAATCGAATTCGGTCGGTAAATCGGTATTTACCAAATTTGCTCACCCCTACTCAAAGACCCAAATCCATACTCAAATTTAATGGACTCAATCTGAGTATAGACATATTTTTTTATATCCATATAAAATTGGATAGGGACTCAAATGAGTCTGGATCCAAAATAAATGTATGATCCAACCAAGAGTAGTGAGTCTAAACTATAATTGTGTAAACTCAAGAGACCCAAGGACTCAAAGACTCAATTAAGAATTATAGTTTTCGTAGAAGACTCAAAGACTCCAAGATGGTTGAGTCCGAACTCTAATTAAGAAGACTCAAGTCCAATGCAATAAGGATCTAACTTGGATCTCCATTTTGTGGGTTTAGTACCAGACCCAACATTTTGGATCCAATTGACAGCCCTACCTGTAAATAAATGTTCAAGTAAATTAATTGAGGAGGCCAATCCATGCCTTGATAGTTTTTTGTTTTTTTTTTTTTTAAGAAGGGCATTCTGAATTTTTCGACTAATACAATTAAAATATCCGCAGTATAATGCTAAACATGCGATATTTGATCGTTTCTTAATTAAATTGAACTAGTGATCTTCTTGCAAAAAATCGTCTGTTCACATTCTGTCATGTTCCTTATCTCATCAATACGAAATTTGATATGTTATTTTTTCCTTAAGAGTTCCACTATTTATTATAAAGTTATAGTTTTTAATTAAAAAATTAATATATCACAATTTATTATTAATGAGATTGAAAATGGAACACATAATAAGAACATATCATTTCTACTACGATCTTCCTGTAAGTATACCATCCGGCAGATTCTGTCAGTGGACTCAGCCACAAGTGGCTACTATGACCACTTTGGTTTACATTCAATACATCGCAGCTTTTGATTAAAATAATAAAAACAGGTGGGGCCTTATAAGATTTTTTTTTTAATCAAAAGAGGTGATGTGGTTAATTCTGGACCAATTGATCCACAACCCCACATATAGCCCAGGTCTATATCAGAATTTTCCCATCCATTAAAGGTCAGAAGTGAAGTCAAATAAATTAAACCTAAAAATGCAACATTAAATCACTTCTTAGTTGACTCAAAGCCTTGCTTCCCATGTCCATGTTCATGTCCTTGTCAGCCTCACTGGTTTGTTTTGCTTATAAGAAAGGAATAGTTGGGATTCCAAGTGAACAAGAAAAGAACTTTTATGCACTCATCTTCTTCTACAATCTACCCACTATCCTCTCTTTCTTTCTCTCTCATCTGCATTTCTTCCTAGTTGTCATTAGACCTAAGAAAGCAAAAGCCAATCAAATTTTGTAGAAAAATCACAATATAGCAAAAGATATAAAAACCATGGAAGTGAAATGAATGATGATGCTTAAGTCTTAGCTTCCATAGCTTTTCCTTCAATCCAACTCTACTTCCATACCCCATTTTCCCACTTGTCTAAGTCTTCCCTTTCCTTTCTTGTAATCTACCCAACAATGATGAACAATCCATTGAAAAGATAAAAGAATCCCACCATCGAGAACCTAAAAAGATTCAATCTTTACATAGATTATAGATAATAATTAAAAAAAATGACCGAAATACTTCAATCCCCACAACATTTGCCTTCAGCTTCAAGCTCCATTAATACATTTGTATCACCACCACCAATAGATAATGATGGACACCAACATACCAATCACAACAATGACAACAACCTTATTAATGATATCCCTTTTTGTCCTGTAGCTGTATACAGGGGAAATACAGAGGAAGAGGTTGCTGATTTTCGGTTTGGAGGAAGAGAGAGAAAGAAAAGAGAGAGAGAAGAGGGAGAGGGAGATCAGCTGTCTCTTTTGGCTGTTTTGGTGACTGTTTTTAGGAAATCTTTGATTGCTTGTAGAAGTGAAGAAGAGGGTAGTGGTGGAATTGAAGAACAACATATATCTTCTTCTTCTGCTATGGAGATTAGTTGGCCTACAAATGTCAGACATGTTGCTCATGTTACCTTTGATCGATTCAATGGATTCCTTGGACTTCCTGTTGAATTTGAGCCTGAAGTTCCTAGAAGACCTCCTAGTGCCAGGTTCATTTTTTTTTCTTACATCCTTAAACCACCGTGTACATAAATGCTCTCTGATTACTGTATAAAATAAGCGATAATAGAGGAAGACCTCCTAGTGCCAGGTTCTTTTTTGTTTTCTTGCATCCTTAATCAAACAAAATTGTTTAAGAATGGTCCAGTTTTTGTCCCTCTATTGTCTTGTTGTTTCCCAACATTTATTTTTTCTCTTTTAAGAATTTAATTTAATGTGTTCAAGAATAATAGTATTTCCTCTGTAATTTTGTTTCCGTTAGTATTAATTTGTAAAGAAAAAAAGTTACAAACTTTACCTTTCTAGCACTCATTTTACCGTTATATGTTTACATTCTTTAGAAAAATACTTCTGGGCTTAAAAAAAGATAGTCATATAATCGAATATTTCTTGTAAAATTAGATCACTTTCTAGTCTTAGTATCCGATGAAGAACGGAAGTCAGAAGTGTAATCATCGTGCTAATATAGGGTGAATGTCTTAATAGTTTAGGAACCGAAAAATGTGATGATTTTTACTTGAAATATAGTTATGTACATCCTTTTGATATCAGATATCGTTAGTGGTGTTGATGTCGAATTTCCTCGCAATGTTATTGATCCTTGGCGTTATTCTTATGCAGTACTAGAGTTTTTGGGGTTTCAACTGAGTCCATGCAGCTTTCTTTTGATTCTAGAGGAAACAGTGTTCCTATAATACTTTTGATGATGCAAAGACGTCTTTATGCCCGAGGTGGGCTGCAGGTATGTGGTGATTCAAAGGCGTCTTTACTGTTGGGATGTGAATTGTTTTTTAAATTAACCATGTTCGTCTTATAGGCTGAAGGAATATTCAGAATTAATGCAGAAAATGGCCAAGAAGAGTCCGTTAGAGAACAATTAAACAGAGGGATAGTACCGGAGGATGTTGATGTCCATTGTTTAGCAGGTCTAATCAAGGTTACTTCCCTCAAACACGAGGCAATCTTTTTGCTAGCTTATCCGTTATCTGCACCTTATCTAGTTATGGAAACTGAAAATCTAACTTATATGGTCTTTCGGCATATACAGCTAATATCATTAGATTGAATAGAGTGCATTAATTTGAAGTTTTGTTGCTTTTGTAGGCTTGGTTCAGAGAACTTCCAACAGGCTTGCTGGATGCTCTCCCACCTGATCATGTCATGCAGGCCCAATCCGAAGAGGAATGTTCACTGCTTGTGGGACTTCTCCCTCCTACAGAAGAAGCACTTTTAGACTGGGCGATAAATTTGATGGCTGATATTGCACAATTTGAATATCTAAACAAAATGAATGCGCGCAATATTGCTATGGTATTTGCCCCAAATATGACTCAGGTAATGATGACCCCGCGTCTATTGGCTTTCTTGAAATGGAAAGAATCTCTGTTGAGGTCTGCTTAATTAGTTTTGTATTGCTTTATTAACTTTTCTTCTTCTGGTTTATAGATGGCAGATCCATTGACAGCATTGATGCATGCGGTCCAAGTGATGAATTTTCTCAAAACTCTAATAGAAAAAACAATGAGGGAGAGAGAAGATTCGATATTAGACATTGATCATGCACCTAATTTTGAGCCGTCTGATGAAAATGGGCACCGCGGTGCTTCCAGGTCAATCACACAGGAGGAAAACGAAGGGAATCAGGAGGAGGACGAAGTTTTAGTAGCTAAAGAGCTTTCCTCAAGCACCATTGATCATCAAAACGAGGAAGACTCAAAAATCAGTGATAAAATCGAGTCCATCTGCCCTGATGACAAGGAAAATATAGTTCACTATTGCCCTGATGAAACACCTGACTGTGTTGAAATAGCCAACGATGGACACGACAGTAGGAATATCATCATTACGGGTGGAAGATTTCAATCGAAAAGTAGGAGGACGAAAGCTGGGCAGTCGAGTAACTCTAATCTCAAGAATGCATCAAGAAAGACCGTTGAACAGCCAGTCATTCATGTAGCTGCAAATGCAGAAAAGGGCAGAGAGGTCAGCATCATTAGCCGCCTAAATTCGCAAATAGAGCGAGCGGAAGCCTGGAGGTGAATGCAGGTTACTTACTTGCCCATGGAAACACACAGCCTTTTCTGATCTAAAGAACTAGTAATTTGGATTGTTTGATTTGTGGTTATTCATGTTTGTTTTTTTTCTTCCTTTTTTGGTGGAGTTTTCTACTCTTTTGGGGTCTTATGAATATACTCCTTTCAGTAGTTTATGCTAAGAATGGTAAATTCTTCATTGGAATGCTATTGACTGTGAGGTTAATGTAGTAAATATTATGCTCCACCACTTTTGGGTTTTGTAACTTATTATTTGTGCCATGTAATGCTCTTTCTAAATGAAGTAAGATGAGATCTTTTTCAGTATTAGTGAAATGGTCAATAAGTTGAGAATTTGCAGCCTAGTAACTTACTAGCTTTGCTGCCATCTATGGATGGAGTTGGTTAAATTGGCAGAATACCGGTTCAAACATCTCTTAACATATATGTTGTCTAATACGATGTACTTTTTCAAGAGTTTGTAAAATATTGCACGAGATAGGGTTTAACTAATGCGAACATTTGGATAGCAACGGCAAAATCCCTTGTTGTAAAACAAAATTTAGTGGCATCTTATAGCAATGGGCCATGGATTTGCTTAGTTTCTCGTACAATTAAGAGTGTATATCACGGATAATTGTTAGCCTGACGAGGAAGGCCCGGTACACTGATGACTGAAATTTCAGTGTGAGTTGTGCGTACATTTGGTGGCAATATTTATCATGTACCAATAAAAAACGGTCACAATGATAACTTTTTTTGAAATGACAGTTGTCTTAGAAATGGTTTTCGGTCATACAAGCTACATATTTCAAAAAATTAGTTTAATGTACGATTTAATAGTGTATATAATAGATAATTGTTACAACTAATAACATTTACCATGTATCAATAAAAACTACCAAATTAATATTTCTATCGAAAATACTCTAAAAAATGTCATTACAATGTTACCATGTATCAATAAAAACTACCAACATAATAGTTTTATCCGAAATACTCTGAAAATGTCATTTCATAAATAGTTATTGGTAAAAATATTATGAATAAATTTTTTTGGCTATAAATAAAAAATCTAAAAATTATATTTAGATAATTATAAAAAATAAAAAATAGTTGCGTTTGGGAGTTTGGGCGGGAGAAACAGTCAAATAGTTCGTTAGTGAAAAGGGCAGTTAGGTCACATCGGAATTAGACAACTTGCTCTTTTTCTTCGTTTCCACGGTCAGAGACTGGACAGGCGAGCAAAAACGACATCGTGTCAACCTCTTCCCTCTTCCAAATAGTAATCTATATGTTCATGAAATTAGGTTTATTCTTGCTGTGTCTTACTATTATCAATTTAGATTTTCGGCACATTTGGTTTACTGAGAAGAACTATTGCTTCTCTCGGCAGGCTTACTATTTTTAACCTCTCTGCAAACCTTATGGTTTTTGAAATTTATTGATTTTATGGCCAATTTGGATAAGCCACCCCTGTTATCACTTTACCAATACTCGTTACAAGAACAACTCCCACTTCAAAAATGGTGGAAACGGGTGGCATCCCTAACCACAAACTGACGGTCCACAATTTTGCTCACTAACTTGATGAACAAATGACAATCTCCACATATTCTCAGGTTTTTAATCACAACAGTATCTACCCCTATGTCGGTGTTTAACAGAGCAAATGCAATGGCTAACCTTTCACTGTGCACTCCCCAGCCACTTAAACGATCCCCGTGCCTTTTCTCCTCATCATTCTTTTTAAATCCATCAAGTTCCTTGATTAAATCCTCTAATTTGGCCAACATTGAATATAAACCTTCAGTTTGAGCATGGCTTTTGTCCCCAGCCACAAAGAGGTTGATTCTCCCTCTGTATTCTACGTAACTGTAGGCATGGATCCTTCTTTAGTCACCGTTCTCTCATCATTGTGCGAAGCCTTAATACACCGCCTAGATTATTTGCCTCAGTGTATATATTTGATAGCAGAACATAATAACCTACATTTTCAGGTTCAAGTTTGACAACCTTATTGAAGGCTAACTCTGCTAACTCAACATTTTTATGGATCTTGCAAGCACCAAGTAAAGCACCCCATACAGCACCATCGGGCTTTGTCTCCATTGCTTCAATAAGCTTAAGAGCATCCTCTAGTTGACCTGCCCGAGCATAGAGATCCACAACACAAGAGTAATGCTCATTACCTGGCTTCAACCCATAATCCCTCCGCATAGCAGCAAAGTAATTCAATCCCTTGTCAATCAACCCTGCATGACTACAAGCAGACAAAACACAAACAAAAACTGTTCCATCAGGTCGAATTCCAAACCTGATCATCTCATCGAAAAGATTAACAGCAACATCCCCTAGTCCATGCAGTCCATAACCACCAATAATGGCGGTCCAAGATATCAAACTTTTTTCTTTCATTTCATCAAAGATGGCTCAAGCTCTAACTAAATTACCACATCTAGCATACATATTAATCAATGCATTCTTCAGAAAAATATTGATTCCCAATCCATTACTCTGCACTTTCTGTTCAATCGCACGACCAATTCTTTGAGCACCAAGGTTTGCACAAGACGATAAAACCCCAACATATGTTACAGCATCCAGGCAAACACCCAATGACTCCATTTCATGGTAAAGATCTAAAACATTGGTAGCTAGTCCATTCTGTGCATACCCAGAGATCATAGCATTCCAAGTAATCAACTCCTTTTCAGCGATGTCATCAAACACCCTCCTAGCAAGTTCTATAGACCCACACTTAACATACATTGTCAACGAGCAATTTCCAACAGCCAAGTCAGAACAAAAACCACACTTCAGACAGAAACAGTGCAGTAAACTCCCCAATATCATATAAATTGGATCATTACAACCCGAAACCAATCCCAACACTGTAACCGAATTAAACAACACACCCCTCCACCTCATCTAAGAAAGCAACAATACTCCCCTCGAAACACTCCCATTCTGACCATACCCAGCAATCAAAGCATTGTAACAAACAGTTAACTTTCTCGTCTGTGGATTTTCTGTTAAGAAAATTATAGCAGATTTGGTATACTTAATTTATGAATCACAGAACATTAACATAACACAAAATAATATTATGATATAAATTACAAGAATACTAAAATAACTAAGACTGAAAAATCATTACATATGATATATTCTAATACATAAATTAAATGAGTATATGAAAGAGAAAGCTGGCCTGTGGGAGTCGTGACAAAGTCACTGTCCTAAAGACGTGAAGACCTCCCTACGTGCGGGTGATAGCGGTCAGTCACGGCTCCAAGATAAAACCCAAATTCTCTTGCCTCCACAATGAGCACGTTCACCTGGAAGACCTCTATAAGAACCAATTTGATCACGTTGCAAAATAAAATAAGAATCTTTAAATTTGAGACAGTATAAAATAAGAGATAAAGCATCTAAATCTTTTTTTTCCAGGGGAATAAAATTCTCCTAACTTTCACCCTCCTTTTATAGTTGGAAAATAGGCTCCTCCATTACTCCCTCTCCTTTAAGAATTTAGGAGTTACGAAAATATATATTAAATTGTAAGAGTTACAAATAATTTGAATTTAAATTACAAAATTAAAAGAATTAAATAGAGGAGTTTAAAGACTGACTATGAGTTACAAAATATGATTTAATTATATATTTAATTTTGAAGTTTGAAAGCTTTTCATTCACATTTTTTTTTAACAGTCCCCCACAAGTTTTAAAACTTCAAAATATTTTTCAAGTTTAAAATTTCAAAAAACACCTTGATAATAAAATTGAAGTATAAAACTTGATTTTATAACACATTGGGTCAAAACAAAATATTCTCCACAAAAATTTACCTTAAAATAAATATTTCCGTCACAAGGTTTAAAACTTCAGAAAATATCATAAAGTTTTAAAAATTCAAAATAAATATTTGGGCAACATTATACTATGCAATAGGCATGGGTGTCTTCCGGACTTGAACCCACACTTAGTGTAAATAGTCTTAGCTTAAGAGAACCATAATGGACTAGGCCTTGAATTAGGTCTCTTTGACAAACTTTAACTAGGTACACACATAGTATCGATCAAATATATAGTTCTAAATGCGGCAGCCGCAGTTAATGGCCATGCGCTCCGATCTTGATTCTCGTGAGAGTCTCTAGAGATTGCCCAAAACCCATAGCCACGGCCTCATGGCAACTCTCACTTAGGTGAGTCCTCCAAGGGTATGTGTGATCTTTACCCCGCGAAAATATCCGCCTCGGTCTCATTAAGGGTTAAAACCCAACCTTAACATCACACTCCATAGCATCTCACCTTAGGGATGGGAATGAGTTGTATCAAGTACAATCTCCTAATATTTGATGCTATATAACGAGTCACGCAGTACGGGTTGTTCCTACCCATTGAACCTTCTCCATGGGATTACCACTCACAAAGGTTGGGTTACTCCCGGAGGTGACTCCCTTGTGGGCTTAAACCCATCCCCCTCGATGATTCAAATACACATTTTCTTGATAGCCCCTTTGTCAAACTATCAGCCAAATTTTCCTCAGACTTCACAAAGTCCAGGACCACAACATTTCTCTTGATCAGCGCTTTCACGGACTTGTTCCTGGCTTTAATGTGCCTGCTCATCTTTTTGTTAGTATGAGATTGTTTAACAATATCAATAACAGATTTACAATCACAATGAATTGATATAGCAGGCAATGGTTTATTTATAACAGGTATGTCTAACAAAAAATCTTTTATCCATTCTGCATTTGTACAAGTTATATCTAGGGCGATTAACTCAGATTCCATTGTACTTCTAGCGATAATAGTTTGTTTTTTAGATCCCCATGTTATAGCGGCTCCACCCAAAGTGAATATAAAACCAGTAGTAGACTTAATTTCTAAATTGTCACTTATCCAATTTGCATCACTATAACCTTCAACCACATTAGGAAATGATTTGTACAAAATTGAATAATTATGTGTTCCTTTAAGATACTTAAGAACTCTTTCTAAAGCATTCCAATGATCTTTACTTGGATTGTGAGTATATCGACTAAGTCTACCAACAAAGATAAGCTGATATCGGGTCTAGTTCTATTCACAAAGTATAACAGAGACCCTATAATTTGAGAGTACTTCAATTGCGCTACAGGCTCTCCTAAATTCTTCTTTAAGTGTATACTAGAGTCATACGGAGTGGATACAGCTTTAACATCAAAGAATCCAAACTTTTTCAACATTTTTTCCATAGCTATAGTTTGGTCTAGCGAGATTCCTTCTTGGGTTCTACTCAATTTCATTCCTAAAATTATATTAGCTTCTCCCAAGTCTTTCATTTCAAAACACTTAGATAAGTATTGTTTTACCTTGTTAACTATAATGATACTTGTCCCAAAGATTAAAATGTCATCTACATATAAACATAGTATTGCATACTCTCCATCATCTGCTTTGGAATATACACACTTATCATGGTTGTTAGTGATAAAACCGTACTCTAAAATAGCCTTATCAAATTTCTCATGCCATTTCTTAGGAGCTTGCTTTAACCCATATAAAGACTTTACCAATTTACACACTTTATATTCCAATCCCTTCACCTTAAACCCTTCAGGTTGTTCCATATAAATTTCTTCTTCTAAATCTCCATTTAGAAAAGCAGTTTTTACATCCATTTGGTGTATAACTAAGTTGTAGATAGACGCTAAAGCTAGTAAAATCCTTATAGATGTGATACTTGCTACAGGTGAATATGTATCAAAATAATCAATTCCTTCTCTTTGTGAAAACCCCTTAACTACCAATCTAGCTTTATATTTGTCTATATTACCATCAGGTTTTAATTTCTTCCTGAAAATCCACCTACATCCTATTGCTTTACAACCTGAAGGTAGATCAACTAACACCCAAGTATTATTTTGTATGATTGATTGATATTCATCATTAATTGCCTCTTTCCAATAAGGAGCATCCACAGACATCATAGCTTCTTGATAAGTTTGAGGATCTCCTTCTACTAAAAATGTAATAAATTCTTCACCAAACTTCTTTTCCTTCCTAACTCTTTTACTCCTTCTCATTTCTTGTTCATCTACACCACTATTAGGAAAAATTCTAGAAGATTGTGCTTCACTAGAGATCCCAACTTCAACACTAGAGGGCTTATATAATGTTTTAGTCTTAAAAGGAAAAATATCCTCAAAATATGTAGCATCACGAGCTTCAATAATAGAATTAACTGTTATTCCACTAACTTCAGATTTTAAGACCAAGAATCTATTTGCGCTACTATTTTGAGCATATCCAATAAACACAAAGATCAATAGTTTTTGGGCCTACTTTCTTTCTTTTAGGCTCAGG
This sequence comes from Vinca minor, assembly GCA_026122235.1. Taxonomy (NCBI): domain Eukaryota; kingdom Viridiplantae; phylum Streptophyta; class Magnoliopsida; order Gentianales; family Apocynaceae; genus Vinca; species Vinca minor. Next base: position 5,608,575 of record JAOCZM010000038.1, on the reverse strand, counting down.
AATTGCTACTTTCGCTAAACACCCCCACACTTTCAAAAAATCAAGCCTTGGTGTTCTTTTTTTCCACAACTCAAAAGGAGTTTTATCATTTTCTTTCAAAGTCACTCGATTCAAAATATGACAAGATGTTAATAATGCTTCCCCCCACAAATTATCGAGAACTCCAGAGTTTATTAACATAGCATTAACCATATCAATTAAAGTCCTATTCTTTCTCTCAGCTACACCGTTTGATTGAGGCGAATATGGAGGCGTCACTTCATGAACTATACCACTATCTTCACAAAATTTTCTAAGTTCTTCTGAGGAATATTCTCCTCTTAATCTCTTAATCCCTTTTTCCAATTGATTTTCAACTTCTGATTTATAAATCTTAAATTTGCTAAAAACTTCATCCTTAGTCTTAATAAGGTACACATAACTATACTTAGAGTAATCATCTATAAAAGTCACAAAATACTTATTACCAGCTCTAGTAGGATTTCTATTAGAATCACAAACGTCACTATGAATAAGTTCTAAAAGATTTGTACTCCTTTCTATCGATTTGTAAGGTTTTCTGGGTTGTTTGGCTTGCACACATATTTGGCACTTATGATCTATATTCACCAAACTCTTAGGAATCAGGTTTAAGTTCATCAATTTTTTAATTTTCCTAAAATTCACGTGCCCCAATCTTTCATGCCAAAGACTAGAATTCTCAACATTCAATATCACGTAATTAACTTGAAGAGAATCATTAACGACATTCAACTTAAATAAACCATCGGTTACATAGCCTTTTCCAATAAAAATATTATTCTTAGAAATTACAACTTTATTTAGATACCATTACAAGCTTATAACCTTGTTTAACTAAAGATGACGCGCTAATTAAATTTTTTCCTAAAATTCGAACATGTTTCACATCTTCTAAAGTCAATGTTTTCCTGAAGTCAACATCAAATCAACTCTACCAACTCCAAGTACTTTAACAAATTTGAGTTATTCCCTAGAATTACACTTCCTCCACTTGAGTTCGATAAGATTTAAACATTGAACGATCAAAACACAAGTTTATATTAGCACCTGAATCTAACCACCAATCTCTATTGTGAACAGAATAATTAACCAAAGAAGTATTAAAATCTGACCTAATTGAAGGTTCTCCCTCCTCTATCATATTGACTTGCCCTTGTGGTTTTGTAAATTTGGGTTTGTACTCTCCCGGTCTTCTTGAAGAAACAATCTCGTGCCAAATGGTTAGCTCGTCCCACAAACATAGCAAAGCTTTCTATCCTTCTGACCTTTGCTTTGATCATTCCTAGTCCCATGGACATTCCCTTTAAAATTCCTATGATAATTATGATTCCTCTTTGAATTTTTAAACTTATTACCTCTAGGTTTAAAATAAGGAGGATTTGAAACCTTGTTACTTTCTATCAAATTCACCTTGGCACTCATTTCATTACCTTGTTTTGTTTCTTTCCCTGTGTTGATCCTCAATCCTCAAAGAATTAAAAAACTTGAGTTAATGTCAAGGCTCCTTGTTTATGTCTAAGTTTTTTAGCAAAATCAGACCATGTAGGAGGAAGTTTATCAATGAGACAAGAAACCTTATAATCTTCACTAAAGTTTGATCCTTTCTTCTCTAAATGTCTAAGATAATCTTGAAACTCATGGATTTGATCATTAATAGGTTTTCCATCTACCATTACAAACTTGTTAAAAATCGAGGCATTAAAACGTTCAATTCCAGTGTCATCAATACCATATTCAGCTTCTAAACTATCCCATAATCTTTTAGCACTAGTAAAGTTTTGATAGACATCAAAGAGACGATCAGAAAGAGCACTCAAAATCCTATTTAGACAATGGAAATCAATTTGTTCTGGATTATACCATGTAGATGTAGATGTTTCATCAGACTCATTATTTCCATCCAAGGCAGAAACAAACCCCAAAACTGTAAGCCAATACCTCATTTGTTTTTGCCATCTTTTAAAGTTTAGGCCATCAAATTTCTCAGGTTTAACACTGTTAGCTTCTTCATGGGATGCCATTAAGACTAGGAAATACTAGCAAAATTTAAAGTAGAGTAAATCACTGTGGGAGTAAAACAAGCAAAGTCAGAAAATGTACCAAATTGTAAAAACTATCAAAACACAAATTATATATTAGTACGAATCACATGCAAATGAAAATAGGTAAATTATGCTACTGATCATAAGCAGACCTCTAGTCAGGATCTTAATATAATTTAATAGGTAAAACTAAAATTTTGAACTAAAAATAATGAAAGGAAAATTCTATTGTTTTCTATGCGTATCAACTGACACTTCTGTGACAAAACTTTTCCAGATTGTGAGATTTCTTATTTATCTATTTGCAGACTTCAATCAGTTCTTCACGTCTTTAGATGTTAAGAAAATTATAGCAGATTTGGTATACTTAATTTACGAATCACAGAACATTAACATAACACAAAATAATATTATGATATAAATTACAAGAATACTAAAATAACTAAGACTGAAAAATCATTACATATGATATATTCTAATACATAAATTAAATGAGTATATGAAAGAGAAAGCTGGCCTGTGGGAGTCGTGACAAAGTCACTGTCCTAAAGACGTGAAGACCTCCCTACGTGCGGGTGATAGCGGTCAGTCACGGCTCCAAGATAAAACCCAAATTCTCTTGCCTCCACAATGAGCACGTTCACTGGAAGACCTCTATAAGAACCAATTTGATCACGTTGCAAAATAAAATAAGAATCTTTAAATTTGAGACAGTATAAAATAAGAGATAAAGCATCTAAATCTTTTTTTTCCAGGGGAATAAAATTCTCCTAACTTTCACCCTCCTTTTATAGTTGGAAAATAGGCTCCTCCATTACTCCCTCTCCTTTAAGAATTTAGGAGTTACGAAAATATATATTAAATTGTAAGAGTTACAAATAATTTGAATTTAAATTACAAAATTAAAAGAATTAAATAGAGGAGTTTAAAGACTGACTATGAGTTACAAAATATGATTTAATTATATATTTAATTTTGAAGTTTGAAAGCTTTTCATTCACATTTTTTTTTTAACATTTTCGTCAACACTTTTTGTGCACCTCCAATTAAAGAGCATTTACAATACATTGATAACAAACCCGTCAAAACAAAGGGCTCTAATAAGCACCCAGTTTTGATAACATGACAATGAAGTTGGATTCCGGTGACCGGAAGGCGTAGTGAAGCGGAGGATTTGAGCAAGAATGGGAAAGTGAAAGCATTTGGGGCGGTTGCGGAGTTGATCATTAGGCGATAGAGAAGAAGATCCCTCTGGTATTGGCCCTGTTTGGAAAGATCCCTTAATTGAGTGTTCCATGGGGTGGCTGTGGCTGTGGCTGCTGCTGTGTTAATGGTGTTGTGAGAGTGAAGACGATGATGACTGGAGAGGCTGGTTTTGCTGCGACAAAGCAGAAGCGATCTGCTCATAGCATTTTCCGGGAGCAGATTGCATTTTAAATCATCAAGACCAATAATATGGATAATTTTTGTTCAACCAAAAATAAATAAAATAGAAATAGTAATAAAATTTGTTCTCTTAAGAAAAGTATTAATTATTTTTTAAACCTAAAAATAATATATTGATAACTGTTATATTTTTAAATTTTTTTTAAAATGTTATTATAGCCCTCAAAATATTCCCTTTTTAGTATTAAAAAACATGATCTAATTATAGTACTGATGAATGTATCATGATGTTGATGTAATTCCATTCATTCTAACTGTTGAAAATAGACGGGTTGCGGGTTTTAGCAGAAACATTACAATTTGGCAGAGATTTGGGCTCTTCGTGATGGGTTAAAGTTAGCTATTCAGTCTAATATCAATCAGTTGGAAATTGAACTTGATGCCCAAATTATTATTCATATTGTTTGTAATGCAGATATTTCCACTCACCCATTATCCGTTCTCATTCATGACTGTAGGGTGCGGTTGGGGAAGATTCGAGAGCATAGCATACATCATATTTACAGGGAAGCTAACTCGTGTGCGGACATTTTGGCAAAAAATGGAGCTTCTTTGGATGCTTCGAACTTCATTACTTACTTATCTTCTCCCCCTTTTGTATGCCAACTAGTGGCAGGGGATGCCCGTGGGGCGATTTTTGTGAGATCAGTTTGTAATGATGTTAATGGTTGCCTCAACATTGCTTCCAGTTCTATTGCTTAATATATTTAAGTCCTTTTTCTTACCAAAAAAAAATAAAAAAATGTTGAAAATAGATATCTATTATTGAAAATACTCAAAGAACTATTTTCTAGTTAAAATAACTATTATTTATTTTTAAAATTAATTGTCAAATCAAGTTATATCAAATATGAATTAGTATATGCTAAGAACATATATATCTCCACTTTAGCCCCCCAAACTATTGAGCATATTAGATTATCCCATATCTTCTAGTTTTGTTGGTTTAAATTATTTTTGTCTTATCTCCTATTTCATCATAGATAATTGTATACTTCAGATTATAAATATTTTAGTAGGAAAAAAAACGTATCTGATAATTTGTTGATAATGGTACGCAATAACCTCAACTATAAATCAAATTTGTGGTCGAATCTCCGCCTTACAGTAATAAAAGGAGCTGTTAGCCCTAAGGGCATCGAACTCGGTTTTTGATAATGGACAAACACTTGATGTTGTGTTTAATGTTTATATCTTTGTGATAGAATATCGGAACATATATTGGAAGCTCTAAGTACTTCAATCAAGCCATGATCAAGATTCAAAGTCATATCATTCAAGGCTCATCTATCAAGATTGAAGATTGAAGACTTAGGTTTGGTTAGATTAGCTTTGTCATTATAAGTCATTATCTTATAAGCTCTAACCATTGCTCTCATGAACATAAGCTCTACACTCTAGTCTTGCATGTTTTCACAAACACGTTTTTCAAAAGGCTTAGTTTCAAAATGATCCTTACAAGTGTTCGTATTTCAAAAGCCTTTGATTTCAAAGTATAAGTCTTTTAAAACGGTTTTCTAATGCTCTTACTTGTTACATATTAAGAAAACCTTTTAGACTTCAAAAGACTTCAAAAGATTTCAAAACGTGTGAAAAGTTAGCTTGGAAGTTCGGTCAACCGAGCTCAAGCTCGGATCAACCGAGCAGAAACTGAGAGCTTAACTGATCAGCTTCGGTCGACCAAGAGGAAGTTCGGTCGACCTAAGCATGGGGTCGGTCGACCGAACCTGTGTTCGGTTCAACCGAAGCTTGGTTCGGTCATCCGAGGTTTCCTGAACGGTCAACCGAACTCTGCTTTTACTAGCCGTTATTTGACGGTTGGAGACTCGATTTTCAGCCTATTTTTTGAAATGTATATATACTCCAAAGCTAGAGAATCATTCCAAGACTTTGAAATACAATAAACATTCATATCTTATCAAGTCTAAACACTTTCAAAGCAAAATACTCTTCATCTCTATGATCTAAATCATTCAAGAGTATTCTTTCAAAAGTAAGACAAAGAGTGTGCTTCATATGTTCAAGAGCTGAAATTGTTTGTGCTTCAAAGGTATACATTCTCACTTATAAGAGTGATCAATCTTTGTATTTAAACAATTCATTCCCTTTCTAAGTGATTGGGTAATTCTTGTAAAAGTCCTACTTTGTGTGGGCAAGCTCTTAGTGAGTTTTTCATTGTGTGGTTGTGTTGTAAAACTCTTAGTGAGTTAGCCACAATTGTAAACATTCTTCTTAGTGAAGTTGTTTGAAATCCTTGGGTGCGGCTCAAGGTAGTGGATGTAGATTCTAAGTGAATCGAACCACTCTAAATCCTTTGTCTTGTTGTTGGGTTTTGCATTGCTATTATTCATCTTGCTTAAACTTGCAATAGCTTTGTAAAGAATCGAAAAAAGTTTACAAGATTAGTTAAAACCCAATTCACCCCCCCCCCCCCTCTCTTGTGTTTTACAGGAGCAAATGACTATTTTTTATATAAAAGTAGTTTCGTATGTTATTTATGATATAAATATTTTTTGGGTGTTTTTTTTTGCTACAAAAAAATAGTTTTCTATGCTATTTCAGCTATAAATTGTTTTTTGTGCATTTTTTACCACAAAAAAAAAAAAAAAATACGTGTTATAAGTGTAATAAAGCGACATATATAATTCGAACTCGTCTCGACATTAACCTGATAATCTATTATCCACTGCATTATAATTCAATAGTAAAATTTGGCAAATCATTTAATTCTAACAAATTTCCTCCAACCCGATCCGACCTGATCATTAACGCAACATACAAATATCAAGTTAATAGTCGAGTCATGTGGAGATTAACATTTCCTAATTTAACGAGTTGAAAAATAACTATTTATATACTTAAATATTTAGCTGTTTGATTGAATTAATTTAATCACCGGTAATTCAGTTGCACGTGCTAAACAAAATGAGCCTCGAAGACTCAATAAGGGATTACCAGAAGCAATTTTGTCGGCAGTTGATTTCAAGAACTGTTAAAGATCCTCTTTTACGGAACCATTTTGTAGTAAAACTGACACGTGTTAGGTGAAGTATTTCCTTTTTTTTTTGCTTCTAATTCTGAAAAATTAATGATTTAGATTAGTCTTTCCTCTCCCCCCAATCCAGACAACAATTGCCTGTAATAATACTAAATAAAACCAACATTTTGTAAGAAAGAACCACTTGAAGGCAAATATTTCAAAGGATCAAAGAAAGATAATGACGAATTCAGGAGGCACTTTTCCGGCTGTTGATGCAGAGAAGGAATTGAATCCAGGCAAGAACAAGCAATTTGAGGTTGATTCTAAATCTTCCCAAGTTGCTGAAATCAAGGTATAATTAAACCAATTCCAATGTATTTTCCTTATTTCTCCAATAATTTCTTTTTCAAATGTCAGATAATGTATGTATGGATCTAGCGATGTCTGTCCCAATCAAAAAAGTCATTCGCCTAGATCATGCATCATACTTGGGAGTGACAATTATTGCATATTAATAATAAAAAAATTTGTTTCATCGATTAAAATTTCTTTTAGATTCTAACTAAATTAGTAAGGTCAACAATATTATGCACTAGTATAACAACAACTGCAAAGCTTTAACATCAACCCATGAACTTAAGAAAAAATTGTGTATGGTCGTTAACATGGCAAAAACACCAATTTCGTCCTAAAAGATGTTTCTAAGAGCCGTTAAAGTCCTAAAGGATTAATTTTCTCTTTTAATGTCCTATATGTATTTACGTGCTGCAAATAAGGTCCTTCTGTCCAATTTTTTGTTAAGTCGACGTTAAATCAGAAAAGCGGTCAAACACGCCACTTTTACCGAGGGGCATTTATGTCATTTCAATGTCGTCTTCTTCACACCCCCTCCATCTTCCTCCATCCCCACCCTTCCCCCACCACCGTCACCTGCAACAACCACCATTTCCTATGGTTACTTTCACCTTAAAAAATTGAAGTTCATGAATTCCCTTAACTCATTAATTATGCTTGAAGAAGAAACAAAAATCTTGAACATTGAGAAACAAGAACACAATTCAAAATTAAAACAAAAATCCATCAAACCTCATTGAAAAGAAACAAAACCCATATGATAATCAAGAAACCCATTTGTTTGTTGAACTCCATTGATGAATTTAGTGAGATTTTTGTGGGTTTGAGTTTATTTTTATTTCTCCATTATCAAGAAACCCATTTGTTTTTTAACTCCATTGATAAATTTAGTGATATTTTTTTGGGTTTGGGTTTATTTTTATTTCTCCATTGATGAATTAGTGAGATTTTTTTGGGTTTGGGTTTGAGTTTTTATTTCTCCATTATCAAGAAACCCATTTGTTTCTTGGACTCCATTGATGAATTTAGTGAGATTTTTCTGGGTTTGTTGAGTTTGAGTTTTATTTCTCCATTATCAACAAACCCATTTGTCTCTTGAACTCCATTGATGAAATTGGGGAAAGTGATTTTGAGGGTTAATGGTGGTGGAGGGTAGGGTGAGGGCGGAGGAAGATGGAGGGGGTGTGAAGAAGACGACATTAAAAAGACAGAAAAGTCCCTCGGTATAAAGTGGAGGTGTTGACCGCTTTTGTGATTTAACGTCGGCTTAACAAAAAATTGGATGGAAGGACCTTAATTGCAGCACGTAAAAACATATAGGATATTAAAGGACAAAATTTTTCTTGTAGGACTTTAACGGCCCTTAGAAACATCTTTTAGGATGAAATTGGCGTTTTTGCCTCGTTAACATAGATATGTTCTGTATATTTCTTTCTATCTAAAACTATACTCTTATCCAAATCTAATAAAGTCATTTCACCTTTTAATATTTTGGTCCAAACCTTTCTCGATCTACCTCTACACAAGGTTAGAAGTTTGGTGCCAGATTATAATATATGTCACTATAAAAATAATTCAAAACATGTGGGGCCAAGTGAAATTGTATACTAGATATAGATGGACTACTTTGGAAACCTTAGAAAATAATTAGTTTAAAAAATTGTGGGTTCAAGGGGCCCCACCCACTAGGTCCGCCACGACCTCTATCTCTTACACTCTTCAATTCTTTAAGCGTCACTCAATCTTCTTATTATATTTCCAAGCTTTTTTTTTGTTTTGCTAAGTAAATAATTAACCATTAGATGAATCCAATTTTGGATTAAAATTACAAGTAGTGCCTCCCCTATCACAAAGTACCCTAGAGGGAATGACAGATGACTCTATATACCCAATAACAAGATTGAATTTGGTCCAATGAGCAATATTATGCGCATGCACATTTGCTAATCTATGAACAAAGTGTATATTCCAATTAGTAAACATAGATAGCAAAGCCTTTCCTTTGTTTACCAAATCCAAACCAGTCAAGTGAAGCTCCGTGACTGACCTTTAAACCATTTAAGAACATTAAGGCAATCACCTTCCACTATTTCCTTTTGGTTGTTCATGGACTGAAGTTGTTCCATAGCATACACATCAGCTTGAGCCTCTGCTTCGAATGGTGTTCTTGCTTGAAATCTATTAACCCATACCCCTCCTAAAGGTTTTATGAAAATCAACTTTGATGCTGGATTGATTGAGGATGATAACGCTATGAGTGGCTACCTTATCAGAGATGACAAAGGGAATAACACAAACAATGTTTCCTTATATTGTTTTTTAATAAATGTCACTATCTTCTAACAAATAATTTTATTTTTCATTCTATCATTTTTTGTATACTCTCAAATCCATCCCAACATACGTTCCTCTGCTACATTTATTTTTTGAATATGACACATCTTCACTATCCAAATTTTGTACCATACAATAAAGTTGGTTTGATAAATGTTTTATAAACAATTTTTTTTTAAAAAAAATGCATGTATACAATCCAAATAGTGATTATTGATTTATTGTGTACTTTTGTTGAATTAATGTAGCAACTTTTGTCATGGCAGGAAAAAAAAGATGCAGAGAAAAAGGTAAAGGCAGAGAAGAACGATGCACTTGATAGACTTAAATCAACTATAATTGTATCTGGGATTGTTGTTGCTGTGGCTGGTGCTATCTACGCCATTACCAGAAAGCTAAAAGAGAAATGAAGCTATCTCAGAGAATTCAAATCTCGATTTTTGGAAAATGCCAATCAACAGGACTTATATATTACAAGGCTTTTGATTTTTCCATTTTGTAGCTAAACATACAGATTATTTTTTCTTTTCTTTTTTCAGTAACTATAAATAAAAATCCTATCCGCATCGCATCCCGTTGTTATTTATATAAAAAAAAAATAATATTATTAACGAGGCAATAAATAAACAATGGATGGATTTGAGTGTTGCCGCAAGAGAATATGCCAATGGCGGAGATAGGAATTTGTCTTTAGAAGGGGCGCATTTCTTATTGAAATTTTTTAGGAGAGATAACATACAATATTTATAAGGAAATATCACAAAAAATAATTTTTTTCTATAGAGGGCGGACGCCCCCTTACTCCGCCACTGTCTACGGGGATGATTGACATTATTCCAAGTGAGAGCGTATAAAATATGTTGGTGGTGCAACTCTCTGTTATTTGAGAAAAATTACATGCTTCCGCCGTTATATAAGAGAGTCAGGATCATTAGATGTATTTTTCGAGAAACGAGTGAACATTATCAAGGGAGTTACTTTTTGAGTTATCAATATACTTCTGTTTAAACCAAAAAGGCAAAATCGTAAATTTAGTTCTAAAACATTTTACGACTTGTAAGTTAGATCATTTTTCATTATTTTTTAATTTTTAAATACTGTAACATTTTACGATTAGCGGACTAGGTCCTTCTATTTAATTTTCTGCTAGTCTAGGGGTAATTTAAGAAGATCAAATAATCTATCATACTCCCTCTATTATTAAAAAGCAAATTCATATAATTAGTCTCAAAACATTTTTCGACTAGCGGATTAGGTCTTTTTCCCTATTTCATATATCTCTCTCTCTCTCTCTCTCTTTTCCTTCTCACCCACCTAACCCATACTCTCTTTCTTCCCCAAATTCTCTCCTTCCCTTCATCTTATCCTTCTTTCCCAAAATATCAAATTCTTCTTCCCCAAAATCCAAAAATCTCATTGTGTTTTCTCAAATCTTCCATACGTAAATCAATCCCAAAGAATCTGGCAATAAAAAAGTAAGAACACATGAAATTAACCTAAACCTCTTACATCTGACATGAATCTAGTTAGAGAATTTCCTCCAAAGAATTTTGCATTCAAATAACTTAAAACTATTATAAGATTCATTTGAGCCACAACAATTAAAATTGAAATCTTCATCTTTGATGAGTTGAGAAATGGTAACTCGTTGGTGAACTTTTTGCAATTCATGGAAACTCCTTTGGTTCAACCCAATTGAAAATATATGCCTTAATTTTGGGCATGCCTCAATACATTAGGAGTATGAATTTCCATGAATGGATTGATTGATTTGGGTATGGAAGATAAGGAGGGAAGAAGAATAATGGCAGAAATTGGGGTGGGTCGGGTCGCGGAGAGAGAGAGAGAGAGATGAAATTGGAAAAATGATCTAATTCGCTAGTCGTAAAATATTTTGAGACTAATTATATGAATTTACTTTTTAATAATAGGGGGGTATAATAGATTATTTGACCTCCTAAATTACCCCTTGACTAACCATTGACTAGCAAAAAATTAAACAGAAGGACATAGTCCACTAATCGTAAAATGTTACAATATCTAAAAATTAAAAAATAATGAAAAAGGACCTAATCCACAAGTCGTAAAATGTTGTGGAACTAAATTTGCGAGTTTGCCAACCAAAAATTAAAAAAAAGTTAAAAATTCTTACATGGTAGCTCATATACTAACTATTTATGTTATGTCTTTAAATAGTTAAATGTACTGAGTTCATGATATTTATGTCTTATATTCGGTCAGGATTTCAAACTATTCTATTTACACCAAAAAATTGTAATACAACTGCTCATAAACTAGCAAAAATGGCTTGTAATGCCCCTTATAATAGACAAGCCCGGCTCTGAAGAGGCTTAAAGCCCTCTACGGACCAAATTTTTTGTTACTTATATATACATATGTAACAAAATTCTTTTGTATTTTGTTGAAGAAATGAAAATTCTTTTGTATTTTCTCCAGAATTTGGGATCATCAACTTAAATATATGAATTCTCTTTTTTATTTTTGTTCAAAGATTACAAGAAAAATAATATTAATATAATGTCAATCTATTAAAACTAAATCAAATATGAAGAAAAATCACAACGAATGTTGTTTGCTTTGATTTTGAAAATCCGAAAACCATATTATATTTTCACACTTTTTTATAATTTATACTTTCTTTAAAAACTTAAGGATCTAACTTTAGAAATTAGTATAGGACCTCAATATTTTTCGAGACGGGTCTGATGATAGACTGCGGCTGGAGGAAGTTTCCAACAAATAATCATTCTTGTTATGTCAGAAATGATATAATGAAAATTTTGGATGTTCTCCAAAAAAAAAAAAAAAAAGCTTTTCAAATTATTCTTACACAAGTCTAATGCAATGTCTTGTTTATTTCAAAACAAAAGAAAAAATAACATTTCTAACGTTAACGTGTCCCCTTTTGACGGCGTCTGAAAAAAGATGAAATTCTTTCGGGCTTGGAGTGGAGATCCGGAAATGAAATTCCCTTACCCGAATCACTTATGCTCAGCGCGGGAAATTTTGCCGCCCTTTTCCGCAAAATAATTAATCGAAACAGAGACCAATAAATTGAAGAGTTTTCTTAAAATCTACATTGAATTTCGGTCGTCAAAGCTCACAAAAAATCTCCGGCAAATCAACGATAATCCACCATTTCATCCAAAGAGGTAAAAATCTGAAACCCTAGAAATTATGTATTTCTTGTGGAAATGGAGATTTGATATTGTTTTTTTAAATCTTATTCAGGAAGTTAATCAGCGATGGATACATCGAATCCAGCAGTATTTGTGAACGCCGAGCTATTGCGGATGCACGTTGGGAAAAGAGTTAGGGCAGTGATTCAAGTTGAGCGCCTAGATGGCGGCGGCGGATCAGTAACTGGAGTATCCACGGACGGACAGCAGATAATGGTGAAAGGGCATCCTCCGCAACCTCATACTACCTTCATCGAAGTTATTGGAATTTCTGATAGTAATCAGTCTATTCGTGCTGAAATCTGGACTAACTTCGGCAATACATTTGGTATACTTCCTATTTTCCTTCGGAAAAGAAAACTATGTATAGACTTCTTACTTTTTCTGTTCTGTTCTATTCTTCATGCTAGTTGTATGAGTTGTCGAGGTTGTTTCTTTTGTAGCGTTTTTTAGTTGGATTTGCTATCTGTTACATGTTTAAGTCACTGGTAATAATTTGTGTTAGGACTTACTAACTCCGTCCCAAATTATTTGTCACGTTTAAAAAATTCAATACGTATTTATTGTTACTTTTTCAGTCATACCTCTAATTTATTACTTAATTAACCACTAATAATACTAACACTAAAAAAATACACAAGAAATTGCCCAGTTCGTCAAGGAATTGACTACGTCTCGGTGCGTTGCCAATGCATGATAGTAGTATTTACTATATTGAGATACACTATTTAGGTTATATGGGTAGACTATTATAAGAAGATACGAAACCCTAATTACAGCTCATGAATAGAAAAACCCAAAAAATATGGGATGTTTGCTCAGTAACTCTGACTACATAACCTAACAATTTGATTACATGTTTTTTGTGAAAATATAATGGGTCTTCTATTCAGATTTCAGAGGGTTCTTTTTAGTTCACTGAATGGTTCGATTATACATTTTTGCTACTAGATTATACTTCTACTTGAATGTTGTTGGCTGATTTATTTATTGCATAAATATACTTGGTTTATACTGTTTTCAGCATTCCATATAATATATATGTAGAAATTCTCAAACTTTTGCCTAGGTTTGAATTAGTTACTTTAGAGGCTAATGGTATCCTACTGACCTATGCTTTGTATTTGTAGTAATTGGTTTCCACACATTTCAAAAACTTAAAATTTTCCTGTTGATGACTGGCTTTTTTCGTTTTCAAAGTTATTGTTATAAAGTAGGATTTATATCAAATTTTCCTAGTGTTTAAATTTTCTTAACTATGCAGGAATTAAGGAGTAACCCAGTGGTTGAGGTTGCTCCTTCCCTGGATGAGGTCCTGGGATCAATTCCTACTTCCCCTTCCCCTACCCCCTACCGCAATTAAAAAAAAAAAAATTCTTCTTAACTATTCAGGTCTAGTACTTGTCATATTTATTCAAATGAAGTATATGATTTCATGAATTTATTATTACAAATAGATGCTTTTCCCTGCTAAATAAAATCTTGTTACTCTATTGATGAGGTGCAATTCTTGTTTGATCTTTTCCCAGAAGGCTCTGACTATAGATATCAGAATTCCTATGTAATGTGAATAATGTTTTATCATGTAGTTTTAGATAATGGTGCTCCTAGTACACATCGAAATGTTCCAGTTAAATTGTTGACCATCATCACGTTTTGCTTTTCTGAAATGTTTTTCTTTACGCAATTGCTGTTGCTTTAGTTTTTTTTACATCCATTGATGTCCTTTCTAATTTGTTTTTTTTTATTTCATCTTCTACTCCAGATGCACAAGCCTATAATCAACTGTGTCAACTTGCTAATGGGGAGTTCAAACACCTGTTCATCTGAAATATTACAATGTGATGCCATATGTGGACATCTTTTATCCCTATGTTTCTGAGAATGTATATGAACAACACTTCTTGGCCATTCGTCGACTTTGGAACTACTGGCAGGAATATATTTGGTAGTGATATTTGTATTTTTTGTTAAATTGATAATCTGCTATATTGTTGCGAAAGTGCTGGTATTGCTTTTCCCTGGTGCTAATTTCAATTTTCTTTCTATGAAGTAATAGTATACCTCTGGAGATAGTGCACTGTTAGTTTTCCTGATCTGGCTTGTGGGTTGTGGGTAAGAATAGATAGAGTTTCCATTTGAGATTTTTTGTAATTGGTGTCTTGTGTTGTTTGAGGTCAGATTTTTTTTCATCAATTTAGAAGAATAATAAAAATCTTAAAAAGGAATTAAGAAATTGATGAAATTGATGAAATTATCCCATAGAGAATCATGTGAAATTATCCCAATGTAAAAAACCCTCGTTCCTTGTGCCCATTGTTCGAGTCTTTCCATCAGGGCCGTGTGAATGGAACACGAGGTTTGATGCAAAAATTTATCGGAGGCTTATATTGAAAAAATATTTAGAAAATTTTAATTAAATTTTTTTTTTCTTAAATTTTCAGCTGCAAAATTACTTATTAAAGTTTTATATTGTCAAGAGGCCCATAGCCCAGTGGGGCTATAGTCTGCCCACGACCGTGAGGTCGAGAGTTCGACACCTCTCCCCCCCACATGGGTAAATAAATACTCCTTTCCTAGGGGCGGTCCTCCTTCTCTATGAGGCTAAAAAAGAAAAAGAAAAAAAGGAGATGTTCTAATAAATTATTTTCAATTGATAATATACCTAATTAATTTAATCTATCTTATTACATAATTGATCTTAAATAATATTTTATTAGTTTTAATTTTGAAAAACATCTCTCAACAGAAGCAACTGTCATAGGTATGGTTAATAAAATTTTATAAATAATACATGCATTTGGAAAAGAATATATTTTTTAATGTAATTTAGTATCTCAATTGGAGTATTAATTTCTACATTAAGAGTTTCTTTCAACACTTTTAATTATGAAAATAATTCAAATCCATACAAGAGTTTTTTTAATTCATCATCCTTTAAAACTTTTAACTTGTTTGTCCAATTGCTTCCATATGATTTTCCAACTGAAGTTTCTTCCTTAAATGAACATGATGTTCTATCTTTAGTGGGTAATGGGTGTGGTGTAATTATAAGAGACCTCTAATTTTTTATTTTTGAAGTGAATTTTTAGTAAAAAAAATATATAAAAAATTTGGGGGCCTTTATTTTACGAGGGCCTAAGACAATGACCTAAATTGCCTCATGACTGGCACAACTCTGCTTTCCATGAAGGAAAAAAACATTTTTTTCTCTGACATATCAATAATCTTAAGACGGGAAGTTGAAAAATTAATTTATGTTCAGTTTAGGATAAAAAAAAATAATAGTTTAAGATAAAATTGGATTCGAAAGACATTTTAAACTTAGAATTACTTCAGGAGTTGGACCAAACATCCAACTAATTTCAAATTTGACAAGAGAAGCGGAGGGTTTCTGCGAAGGGCTAAGACCTAAAATATCATTTTTGGTGAATAAAACATTTCTTAATGGAACTAAAATAGTCAGTGTCACTATATCACAATACTAAAATTCCTTTCATTTTTCCAAAATGCGTTAACATTTATTATTAACATTCAGCTATTTTGCTGTTTGTATCACTTAATTTCTTTGCCTAATTGAATTCTCATCCATCACCACTTTTGAAGACGTTTTTATCTTAAATAATAACATACAAGTTACATGGTCAAGAAGGCTTTGGCCGGTGGTCAAGGCCTTGACTTGTGACCATGAGGTCACAAGTTCGACACCCGCCTCCAACGTTGAGGCTAATAAAATTCGATAGAATTAGGGTGCTGGCTTAAAAAAAAAAAAAAGTTACATGACAAAAAATTAAGAGTCGAAATTAGAAAATACTAATTCACTATTTAACTCGACTGAAAATATCTTGGCCAGTACAGCACAAAGCGGGTGGCGTCACTTCAGAGAGGTTTGGGCAAATCGGTCATAACGCTCCCTAACAACTAACAGAAAAAGCCCAAAAGAATATCCCCAAAATTAATAAAAAACAAAACCCTAAACTAGACATCACCCAAAATTAATACACCCAGTCAATCTAGGGTTCTTTCTTTTAAACACAACCCAAACCTTCTTCCTATCCACCACCCCAGTTAGCTTCACACATATTTCTAAGGTAATTTTTCATCTCTCAGCCCCTTCGTATTACTTCGCCTGAATTTTCACCTGTTCTTCGCTTCGTAGATTTGGGTTTGTTTTGTTTTGAATTTCTTTCCATGGTGCATTTTTTAAGCGCGTTACATGCATTTACATCCTTGGAAGTAAACAATGGACGGATTTGTTCAAGTTACTCTGCTGAGTTTTTCTCTTATTGGAGGGATTTTTATTTTTTGTTCCGGCTAGGGCTTGTAAAATAGGATAATAGAATTGAAAGATTAGAGTTAAAAAGATAGAGGAAGCATTAGAACTGAATAGTTAACTGTGTTAGATCTGAGAGTTGCCGGAGTTCTGTGGCCTGAACTCGTTACCTTCTGCTGGAATTGACACCTATTGTAGGCTTCCTCTGTTCTATCACATTAAGATTTTTTGCCTACTAAATAGCTAATCGATACCCGGTCAATGCCTGGGTATGGAGTATTCATTAGCTTTTTCATCTGAAAAAAGTTGATTTTATTCTGAGAGTAGTGGTGAGCCCACCTCATCTTTTTTGAGAACAAATGCTACTCCTACCTTTTTTTTTCTAGTTGCAAACTTCACTCCAGGTATAGCTTCCAAAATTCTCTGTTTTTTATCCTCTTCTCTTTCCGTTCACGTTAATTATCTTAGCTGAGAAGTATTTTCTGCTGAAATTGATGTCTAGTGGGAGCCAATAAATAAAGTTTGCTGCTTTAGTGTAACGAAGTTGAGAATTCATTAGTGGATTTCATCTCTTCCATTCCCGACACTTTTGGGATAGTGTTGTAAATGGGATCTTGATGATGAGCAACCGACAAGTGCAACTGATGTTTAGTATTTGAACTTGTATATTGCTAATTTTGTTTGACTAGTATAATATATATGATAACAGAATTTAAAAAAATACATTGTAATTTAGGATCGCCGACTAGTCGCTAGTCTTCTGTCTGCCGCCCAACTAGCGACTTCTGCAACACTGCCAAATATAGACTATCCCTCGCCTCACCTCGCCTCCTCAGCTTCCGTTTGCCTCAATCATACTCTCTTAAGGAAATTAAATATGTCAACATTAAAAAAAACACTATATATAAATAATGCAGTACTAATATGTTGGTATTGTATAAGTTGATTTACAACTCTTCATAAAACGTTTCATTTGGTATCTAATTGAACTTTGTCAGGATAATAGAGGATTTCTTGGATTTAAATTTGGCTGTTCATAAAACTCGACTGATGTAGGTTAGATTTTTAGTTCTCTTGCTGAGGTTGTTTATGTAAGCTACATCACTTATAGCACGTTTTAACTTTTCTATGAGTTATCTGTTTAAATAATCCACGAATATAGGGAGGATGAATGAGGTGAATGTGTATGCTTTGTCTACTCCGGTCTATATATCATTACAGGATAATAATCTTTTAGATAAGTCAACTATGGAGCTTCCCTAGTTAAGAGTTACAGAGTTTTTGTAGGTACTCTCTCTCTCTCTCTCTCTCTCTCTCTATATATATATATATATATATATATATATATATATATATATATGATGCTATGCCCCATTTTTGCATATAGAATGGGATTGAGGTGTAAGGTGCTCGGGTATCCAAACTAAAATATGTTAAAGGAAAGTGTTTATAGTCTTAGAATTCATAGATTCACACGTTATCTTGGCTCAACAGAAAAATACTGATACTAACCATGGTTATGATGTACAAATTTTAAGTCCATTATATTTGTGGAGAATTTTGTCTACTCTCTTTGTGCATTGTTCTCTAATATGTAATGGGATTCTCATTGTTAGTAATGTCGAGCAATCCTTTATAAAATATGCATGCTTGATTTTGATAAGTACATTCACAGGATGTGCATCAACTTACTGCAGGAAACTTACCCATTTCTGGTTCAAGACATGAAATCTGGAACAGGGATTGTTTTTTTGTGGGGTGGACAATGTCTTGATAATGAACCCTGTTTAGCTTTCTTTAGACTGATTGAAGAAATAATCCCTAATATCTCTTCTTGTATTGCTCGGATAATTGCATAAAATACAGACCTTTCCGTTGTTTTATTACCTGTTTTTACCTTTCTCATCCCTTAATATTTTTTCTTTTTCCTTTCTTGTCTTTGTTGTGATTGCTTGGTCCCATTGATAGTATAGACTGGAAGTCAGACATGACCTCTTGGAAATCGAACATATCTAAGTTTCAAGAAATTCATTCATTCATTTTATTGCCTATTGGTTACCCTATCGACTTCCTTCAAATTCTCCTTTGAGTGCCTTTGTTTGTGTTACTATAGTCTGTCATCTCTTTATCAGATCAAATTGAAAATCCTTGAAGCCATACTCTTATGGCAGAAATTCACAAAAGATTCTTACTCTCGATCTCTTTTCTGCCTTTCTTGTTGTTTCCATCTGGCCATGTTTCTCTTCTTGCTTTTGCAAATGTGTCTGGCTTCTTTGCTTCCACCAGAGTTGCAGCACAAGCTTCTATTCTAAGGTATATAAGATGCCGAGGTCAAGGTCAAGTGCTGAGGCGACTAAATCAGGTGAATCTAAGACCTCCGTTGAGTCTGAAGATCATGTCAACCATGATATGGACAACGATATTGAGGAGGAAGAGGTAGAATATGAAGAAGTAGAAGTTGAAGTTGAAGAAGAGGAAGACGAAGAAGAGGATGAGGAAGAGATAGAAGAAGAGGTGGAAGAAGAGGAAGATGAGGAAGAGGCAAATGATGCCAATGGACGAAATCCCCCCACAGATGATAAGATGAAAGATCCAGAGTTTGACGAGGAAGAGGAAAAAAAGAATGCTGAGCTTCTTGCACTTCCACCTCACGGTTCAGAAATTTACCTTGGTGGCTTTAGTCAAGATGTTTCTGAAGATGATCTGAGAGACTTTTGTGAATCAATAGGCGAAGTTACTGAGGTAAATTATTTCATCATTTGCTAGACATGTCAATGCTGTATTTGATGTTCTCATTCTTGAGTTTTGCCTTGCAACTGTCAGGTGAGAATAATGAAAGGAAAGGGCTCAAATGAGAATAAAGGATATGCCTTTGTCACCTACAGAACAAAGGAAATGGCTGCTGAGGCCATTAACTCACTCAATCAGTCTGAGCTGAAAGTAAGTGGAGTGCCCTTCAAATTTTTTTCTCTGTTAACAGAAGAATTCTCTTTTCTTTGTTTTATTATGCTTTGGAACAGTTCTTTGGGATGCATCCATTTGCTATCATGTTTATGTATCCAAACTCTTTAGGGCAATTTACCGATATTAATGTACTGTAATTCTGTTGTTATGGATGCTGGTATATTATAATCAGGGAAGAAAACTGAGGTGCTCTACTTCTCAAGAGAAACACCGTTTATTCATAGGTAATGTTCCAA
Source organism: Vinca minor (assembly GCA_026122235.1). Taxonomy (NCBI): domain Eukaryota; kingdom Viridiplantae; phylum Streptophyta; class Magnoliopsida; order Gentianales; family Apocynaceae; genus Vinca; species Vinca minor. Next base: position 5,588,725 of record JAOCZM010000038.1, on the reverse strand, counting down.
GACATTGGGGGGAGGAAGATATGAAGAATGTTGTGACCAGGATAGGACCTGGTGTCATCAATGTGGATTTATTAAAGGTGAGATTCTTCTTGAATATTGAGTTTGTTTGAACTTTTCGCTGTAGTGTCATCAAGTTAAATGTTGTACAACTTTCTCTGCGAAATCTTTACCTGTTATGCAAGTCTTTTCCTCCCATGACAGGACCCCCAAAACTCTAGCCGAAATCGTGGATTTGCATTCATCGAATATTATAATCATGCGTGTGCTGAATATTCAAGACAAAAGATGTCAGATCCCAAATTTAAGCTTGATGAAAATGCCCCAACTGTGAGCTGGGCTGACCCCAAAAATGTAGAATCTTCAGCTGCTTCCCAGGTATTTCTGTTCAAACTTGTTTAGCCTTCATTCTAATTAATTTTTCATATGTACAAAGCTTTTTTGGTTTTTTTTTTTTATGAATAAAGCTTTTTTAGTTTCTGTTCTTATTTTAGATGACTTTGAATTAGCAAATAAAGGACGTGGGAACTTTCATTCCCTGCTTATTAAGATTGCTCCAAAATTACTGATTTTAATGCTGTTACATTTTGTAATGTTAGTTCCAGAGCTTTTCTGCCACTTTTCCCAAGGACTCTAACAGTAATAAAGGCGACTAATTGGGGCTCCTGACATCTATACTAGATGAAACTGGGTACACATTAGCTTCATCTCGTGTAGTTTTTAATCTCATTAGGTTTGAGCCATTATTGCTTCCTTGATTCTAAATCATCGACTGCTTTTGACATATAACAGGCCAATTTCGTAGATTATTTGACTTTTAGTATTTTGTTACCTTACTGCCAGTGAATTATTATGGATGTCATGTGTAAGAAGTGTTAGATTTTTCTTTTCAGGTACGGAAAATGGTATAAACGATAGAATAGTCAGTAGGTTAGTTTTAAGGAACTGGCATTTTTTTGGGAACTCAGCAAAATAGAAAGGATACAGTTATTTTGTGACACGCAGAATGTATGCTGGCCGCCATAATGCATATAGCTTATGCATAAATATATATGTAGCTAATTATGTTAAAATATTGATATGGTACAAGTACTCTGATCAATTCAATGTGAATTTTAAGAGGCACCTTTGACGATCTTTATCTATGTTTCTTGTTTGAATGCTAAACATGTATTAGTTGGTTTATCTTCAAAATTAAGACACCTGAAAAGATTTTGAACTTTCTTTTTAGTCTTGTTTGAATGAAAAACATGTATTTAGTGGGGAATCTTCGAAATTAGACACCTAAAAAGATGTTGAACCTCTTTTTTCTTTAAGTTCTTGATTAACATTGCCTAACCTGCTGTTTCCCTTTTTTTTTTCCATACCCCCCTACAGGTTAAAGCTGTATATGTGAAAAACCTGCCCAGAAATATAACTCAGGATCAGCTAAAAAGTGCGTTTGAACATCATGGGAAGATCACAAAGGTGATTCTTCCGCCGGCAAAATCAGGGCACGAGAATAGCAGGTTTGGCTTCGTTCACTTTGCTGAAAGGTCTAGTGCAATGAAAGCTCTCAAGAATACCGAGAAATATGAGATAGATGGTAAGCATCATTGCTTCTGATTCTTGTCCTTTTTAGGATAATTTCCATGTGAAGATGATTTTGGGCGTTTTTTATATGGCAGGACAAATTTTGGAGTGCTCACTTGCAAAGCCACAGGCAGATCAGAAATCTTCTGGAGGATCAAATTCACAGAACGCGCCTGTACTTCCAACTTATCCACCTCCAGTTGGGTATGGTTTGGCCGCTGCGGCCTATGGTGCTTTGGGTGCAGGTTTTGGACAAGTAAGTTTTTCTAGTTTAGTTGTATGTTTTTTTATTTTCTCTACATTAGGGGTGAAAATGAGCTGAGCTAAGGCTAGCTCAGCTCACACTAATTTTGTCCAACTCATAGCTCAGCTCATATTTGATGTGAGCTAATTTTCTCAACTCATCAGTAGCTCACGAGCAGCTCAGCTCATTTATCTACAAATATTTTAGAAAAAATACGGTTACTTGTAATATGAGTTTAATATCTAACTTATACAAAATAAATCAAAAGTTTTTCTTAGCACAATGGCATATAATCGAAGTTTTATAACTCTACTAATTATAATATGTAAATACTCCGAAAAAAAGAAAAAATATTAACAATTAAATCACTATAACTAACAAAAGTCTAGCTACCAAATTTTTCAGTCCGTATTAATAAATAGTAAAAATATCTAAAGTTTTCTTATATAAGCAATTTAATTTTTGTGGCATGTTCTTCCACCTGAAAAAAAAATATAGTATTGTCATAAAAGAATTATTTTGTAGACTAATAATTAATTATCATCAGTAATAAAAGACAAGTAGTAATATACTTTAGGTTTCTTCTTAATGTCACAAGTGACTCGAGCCAATCTCCTTCACAACATAATGCTTGAACTGTTTTCAGGTAAAGAAGCTCGATATGAATCAATAACTCTTCCACTTTAAGAAGATGAGGAGATTATAAGAAATTTCTAGTGTTTTTTTTGGTTTATTTTCCTTGAGAAGATGCGCAACTACTATTTTTAGGGGTATGAGGTTATTTTGTTATATATATATATATATATATATATATATTGATGCAGCTCATGAGTCGAACTCTATCTAGCTCAAGCTCAAGCTCGACTCATATTTTAGATGAGCCACATGTATCGCTCATTTAGCTCATGAGCTGGGCTCGTCAAGCCGAATATCGAATCGAATCGTGAGCTACTCACGAGTCGGCTCAACTCACTTACACCCCTACTCTACATGTAGTTTATTTGTTATTGATACTATGAACACTCACCTCGAATCCTATAAGTGCATGGGGACAAACCATGTATTAATTGCTTATCATGTCAGTTGAGACACCTGTTCTTAGTTCCAAACATTCTTACTTGAGTGGTTAAGTAATCACTGATGTACACAGAAGTGATATTCTCAGAACCCCCATACTAAGCATCCTGGATTTAGTAGTCATTATTTTTGAAGTATAGTTGAATTTAACTTCTGCCTCACAAATTCCACGAAGAGAAGTATGCTTGCTGTGTGTTATTTTCACTGAACCACCAGATGAATGATGTTCTTACATATGGCATAATCTATAGCCCATATGTAACCTTTACCTGTCTGAGAAACTTGATTTGAGGAATCACCTTTTGGATTGATTGGTATAATCATACAGGAATATTGAAATTTTTCTTGAAAATATTGATTTGCACCTTATGGTTTTGTATGGGTTCGTAAATGTATTCATGGTATGTGATTTCTTCTGGCAGCCGATGGTCTATGGAGGAGGGGGCACACCTGCTGGCTTGGCAATGATTCCAATGCTTTTGCCTGATGGGAGGATTGGATATGTACTGTAAGTATAGCTCTTCATTTTACTATTTGGTTTTGCTGATTGGTGTAGCTTAGAGTTGAAACTCCTACTCATTATTGGTACTATCAAACTCCATAGCGTAAGTTGTATCCGATCATGTTTCTAGAAAGATGAGCCAAAGCATGATTATAAGAAGGATGGACAATTTTATATTCCCCCTTAAAACTTAAAGAGATTCTCCTTTTGTGTCTTCTTTATAGAGTTGCATACAGTACATAGATTTTGGAACATAATTCCAATCTTGTTTTTGTCACTCATACAGGCAACAGCCAGGAGGGCATCCACTGACTCCACCACCATCACACCGAGGGGGCCGTACATCTGGGGCCGGAGGTTCAAGTGGGGGAGGAAGACGTGGCAGTGATAGAGGTCGCGGACGAAGCCGTTACAACCCTTATTGAACTTGAATTATGTGGGTTATTTATCCTTGGAAATGTTGCTAATCCTAGTGTTCTGTCTGGTTCTTATATTGTCTGGAGACTCTTCTTGCATGTAAAATATGTTTATTTCCAGCGCTGATTCTTGGTGGATACAGAATGCAGAATTGTATTTACTGGAAATATGTTTTCTACTCTCTGCCTTCTTTATATTGAAGTTGGATGATTTTTATGTTTTTTTTTGTCAATTGAGTTTCTTTTTTAGTTGGTAGGGAATGTCTGTAGAAGTATACAATGGTATAGTTCTGCTATGCAAAAACTAGATGCATCGGCCGAAGTGCACCGCCCCCCCCAATGAACAAAAAGGAACAACCTTACAAATGCTATCTATTCTTTCCCTCTCCCAACTATCCAGTGACTCGCAGGCATGTTTTAGAGTTGTCCTAATCTTTTGCAGATTATAGAGATTCCTCGACCCTCGGAGATTAGAAATGGACCTCTCTAAAGATGTAGATCTATTATTCTCGAGCAATGTTTAACCTGCATCTTCCCATCATATTATCCTGTCCAGTTCTACTAGGTAGTTTAGTTGGCAAGCATCTGTTGCATAAAACTTTGATTTTCTTAGGTTTATGCTCTTCACAAAACTCTTTTAGCACTCCTTTCATACATGTCAAATTCAGTTGCTACAGAATATATGCGAGTGCATTGTCTAATATACCAATAAAATTTCTCCAAATGCAGCAACATCATTGAATATATCACATTGCTTCACATACAATAATGTCATTGGTGTAGTAGAAATGGATGTATCTGGAGTCACTCTTGGATGAAGTCCTATATATATAATATTGGTAACAGAGGATGTAACAGAATTGAGTTTGTATTTGGTAAAAAGAAATGTTTGGGCTCCTATCACCGCCACGGGATAGAGTAAGCCCTAGCCTAGAAATCATATGTCGCTTATAAGGACGTGTCAAATCCTTATCGACTGAGTCAACTTGTGTTGGTTGGATAAAGTCCTATAGACTTGAAGAAATGCTGTTATAAGTAGGACTTGTGCAATCTTGTTCTAGATTCACTAATTTTCTCCAAATTTCAGCATATGAATAGACAAACTTGACTTCTCCAAATTTCAGCATATGAACAGACAGACTTGACTTCTTCTGAAAAAGATTTGAGGATATTGGAGAGCTGAATTGTCGAGTCTCTGACCAGTAATTCAGAAAATAAAGTTCAGATCCTGATGAACTTAAAAAAAAAAAAAAAAAAAAAAAAAAAAAAAAAAAAAAAAATCTAAATAAAAAAGTAAAAATTCTGAAAACAAAGAAAAACATAACATCAATAATTACTGAAACAATAATTACTGAAAGGATACCCTGCCAGGAAGATATAACCTTGAAAGAAACTCTCAAATAAACACGTTTCAGGTATAGGTGAAATAACTCCATAATACATTATTCGACAAACACCGGGAAGTCTTACTGGAGATGATATACAAGCTTTTGTGGAACACCGCTTATATAGATCCAGATAATATGAATAACGATACAATGCTCAAGTTTATTTGATCAGGTACAAGATATTCATAAAATACCCTAACAACATCTAGTTATTGGACAATAGGTAGTCCCCAAAGAGAAAAAATTAAATTAACAGAACATCTATTAATTGAATAAAACTAGGGGCCTCATCTGCAACTTACATTCTCCTCCTCTCCTGTTTTGCAACGAGAATAAGTACATAATAAATAGGACCGAGAAACGGACCTCTCTAATGTAGTCAAACTACCTCAGTTCGCTTTGGAGGCTCTTCGAACTTTAAGAGGCAAAGTACCTGAAAAATCAAGCTACTGAAAAATTAGGTAAATTCCGGAAAGGAGTATCCACTATCTACAAATCTCCGGTTCATATTAATCATACAAGTACAGAAAAATCATGAATGCCGTCTTACTGCAGTAACCTCGAGATTGACAAGGCAAACAAATACTCACAATTTACATCTGTGAAGATGGAATTAAGGAAAAACAAGTGGAGGAATGAAGACAGTTAATAAAATATGAGCAAAAGGCTGTTCGGAACTTCTGAACATGAACATATTTCCCTAGCATAACTTTAACAAAATCACTAGTCAATAGGAACCTCCAAGGAAACAATAAAACATGAACGGGATATAAAAGGATATACCTTGAAGGTAGAACTCTAGCCTTCTAAAGAAACGGTGAAAGGTCTTCAGGTGGTTCAATCCAAATGCTTCCAAATGGATCTTCTTCTCCCCAGTTATGGCATTGCTTCTTTGGGTAGTATCTACAGTCCTCAAGGGAATAAGATATACAGCGTTTTCCAAAGAAGCGGACTTTAGAAAAGTAAACGTTGTTCCTCATATTCCCAAGAAGATCTGTCTTTACTTGTGATGACAAGAAACTTGCAAAGAAAGTTAGACCTCCCAGAGTATGTAACTCCACCCATTGTTTATTTGTTTTATCTAACTGAAAAATTACTGGATTGATCTCAGCAGAGGTGTATACAACGAAAATTTCTCCATTGTGCTCAGCCATAAATTTGCTTTTCCACCAATTTGTGACGAAAAACGTCTCGGGGCATTTGGGCGGAGGCAGCACATGAATAGACCAAGTACGTTTTTGTGGATCATAAACTCCCAACCAACCAGTAAGGCTCAAACAGTAAAAGAGGCCATCGCAGAAGACAAGCTTGTTCCAAATGCTGCTTACAAATGGCAGTCGATTTCGGAAGTGGGCTGAGGTCCATTGAGTTGCTCCGGGATGACAAGTGCTGACAGCAATGGTTGTAGGACTAACATGCTTAACGGTAAAAACAATACAGCAAGCAGACGTTGGAGCGGCCGAAAAAGCAACTACTTGGTATGTGACTTCGAACTTTGGAAGCTTAATTGACTGTCCGGAATAAGGCTCAATGAACATCAGGCACTGAGTTCTGGGCTTGTACACAAGCAACCAACCATCCTTGGCATAACAAATCCTACAACCAGATAGCTCTGGCAGTTCCCGCCAATAAGATTTACGCTTCGAAGGGTTGTAGAATTCTACTAAATCCCCAGACTTTGGACTAAACATCAACCAAGGTGGTTTATTTACCACACGTACAGAATTAGCAGCAGCAAGCCACTGTTTGCAAACAGCAGAAGCACGGATATTGTCAATCAGAATTAGCCGCGAAATAATCGATTCCAACAGCTCAGTTGGGAGCTCACGCCCTGGTTGCTGCTCGTCTGGCTCATTTTTCTCTTTACCATTTGTAACTTTTGCATTTTGTCTGCTTGCGCAAGGTAAACTGCGTAAACATGAACATGAGGATAGTTCAAGTCAACAGCTAGTGGTCAAAAACAGCAAAACACGAAGATTGAAAGAGAGTCCAACAAATAAACTTTATCTGAACTCTTGATGAAGACTATAACAGCAAATTAACTGAACAACATAATGCTATACCACTGCTTAGCGATCAAAACCATTCAAGTAACACTTGGAAAATCCAACAAGTTGAGTAGAAAAACAAATCAGACTTTAATTCAATCACATCCAAACAGAAACAACAAAAGGTTTTGATAAACAAGTTTAAGGAATCATGATCCAGCAACGAACCAGCTTAAAAGTAAGCTATGTTATCACAGTCCCCCACGAATTTGTTAAAATAATTATATGAAATCTGAAATTTAATCAACCTCTACTCTCTAACAACCATCTTACCACTGACCACTATTACCAAAAAAGAGAAAGATAAATTAAAAAACATGCACTACTATTTCATCTTCTTATCCCAAAAATTCAATTACATCTAGGAAAAAAACACACACACACACAAAAAAAAAAAAAAAGAAAGATCCCCTAAAAGATTCAAGATTGGATTTTTATTTGAGGTGACTAAATTTACCCAAAACTCGATTCTTTTCAAAAGACTGAAACATAACACACCTTTAAAACTAATTTTTCTCCTTGATCTAATCCTAAAAACAAAAATCCATTAAAATTTGACTAAAAATTATCCTCTCCAAAGCAAACGATAAGCAACACAACCAATCTTTCAAGAAATCAAATTACCTTTGCAGAAACAAATAAAACTACAAAAAGATTAGAACTTTACCATTTTAATCGCCTTCTTTTCCTCCCAGCCATCAGCAAATCGACTGAGATTCACTGTGTGAGTGTGATTGGTAAAGATAAAAGGGTTTATGTGAAATTGGTGTTTTGTTTTGGGGGAGGAATAAGATGTTCGGCAAAGATATCTTTCACAGTGTACGGATCCCACCACTGACCACGTGTCTTTTGCGCCAGTTTTATCATGTCTTTCGCTTATTCCTTTGCCTTGTAAGCAGTAACCAATGATATACTGACATGTCATATTGTTGCAAAGGTCATCACGCTGACAAGTCAAAAATGCAATGATTATCTAACTAGTAAAGGTCTTATTTATTATTTATTTTTTAGGGAAATGTCTTATTACCTATTTAAAATTTGAGTATTTTTAACTAATTCTGATAACATTTATTATATATAAATATAATAATTTAAATATATTAAAATTTAAAATTTTATTCGAGATAAGAGAACTTAAGAAAGAGAGAGAAATTTATCATACCATATACAATAATTTATTTATATTAATATATACTATACAGGTACACGTTAGAAAAATTCTTAAAAGATTTCTAAGCTAATCCCACCGCTTCCAGACCAGGTAATAAATGCACCGAACTATGTTTGGAACAATTCGTCTATGCAGGCGGCCGTCCACCGATAAACAAACAGGTTTATTCTAGACTACGAAACTTATAATGCATTCGTAGTACTCTCTTATAATTTAATTATCGTTTAAAAAATATATATGTATTTAAATTATTTTTTATTTACATATTTTTTATTAAGTGTCAATAATTTATTTCAATTATATTTTTAACATATCTTTTATTAGGAAAAAAAAGGAGAAAGGAAGGGGTATTATTGAAATTTTGATAAAAATATTATTGTTTGATTGAATTTTTTAATTTTTTTAAAGTGTCATAAACAACCTATATTGAAAAAATGAAGAGAGTATATTATTACGTGTTAAAAATTGACTTTGAATATGAATGAGTGAATAGATAGTAATTGATTTGATTATTTATCTATATTGAATTTGACAACGAATAATGTTTTTTGATTTTTTCAACAAAATTAGGAAAGAAAAAAGTCAAAAAATAAAATGAAATGAAAAAGACTAATGTAGCAGAGCATAAGTTGGAGTCAAATTGGCTAATTATCTCCTTTCTTTCCTACCAAACAAAATCTAAGGTACCTAAAAATTCTGGAACATACTATAAATAAACATAAAAGGTACTTCCTCCGTCCTAAATTAAGTGTTTATATTTCTTTTTTTTTATTGTCATAAATTAACTATTCACTTTCTATATAAAATATGTATTAATTACAATTTAAAATATGTACAAAAGAGGTGGTTGTATATTGTGTGAGAGGAAAGAGGGAGAAAGATATAAATTTTAAATGAGATTAATAAAATTAATGAGGAGTATATTAGACTTTTATTTATATTTTACCATAAAAATCACCACAATCTTAATCTCCGTGCATTTGTCAAATTAGATAGATGATTTGGGACGGAGGGAGTATAATCCTTCTTCTCATAAATATTTTCCCTCTTCTCATTTTTCGTTTTTTTAGTGCCAACTGAAGTAGATATCATAGTTTGATTAGTTTGGATGATAGGGGCATCGTGACGAATGATAATGTTTGGTATTGGATTCTATCATTCAGAAAGATGGAGAGCTTGATGGGGTGTGATGCATCGAGTTAAAGTTGATTGAGTAAAAATGGAAGAGTGCAACGGGTGTCTAGTGCAACTGCAATAGACCATTGAGATTGAATGAAAAGTTTTATAGAACAACTATTAGACCCGCTTTGTTGTATGGTACAAATTGTTGAGCCCTGAAAAAGCGTCATATATTCAGAAAATGAGTGTAACAGAGATGCGTATGTTGCGATGGATGTATGAGCGTACTAGAAATGATAGAGTGAAAAATGAGATCATCCGAGAAAAGATATGAATGACACCTATTGAACACAAGATGGGAGGAAATAGTTTGCATTGGTATGGACGCATAACAAGAAGGCCGAGTGACGGCCCAGTTCGAAAACGTGAAGAATGGAAGCAAGATGTTGTAAGAAGCGGGGGAATCGAGAAATGTTTGAATCGAAGTAATTAAGAATTATATGAATTTGTTAGATTTGCATGCGAGTATATTATTTCATAGAATGAAATAGATGTGATTTATTCATTTTAGCGATCACACATAAATCTTAAATTGATTAATTTAGCCGAATCTAATTATTTGGGAGTAGGAATTTTTTTTGTTTGTTTTGTTTGTGTTGTGTTGTGGAGTCACTTCTCTTTATTCTTGAGTTCATTTTTCTAACATACTATATATATATATATATATATATATATATATATATATATATATATATATATTTTTATGAAATTAAGTTTATTTATTTAGGATTTCCAAAATACAAGTTCCAGCAATTTCATCCAACAAACCAGAAACCTCACTATCACTAGAAATATCTAGAGGAAGGGAGGATACTGGAATAATTCCCCTCTTATCTTTTAACTTAGCCCATCTAGCAAGATTATGGGCAATCCTATTACATGTTCTAGGAACAGGACTTAATTTCCAATTCTTCAGAGATTTGAGAAGAACTTTACAATGATCTGTGACCACCTTCCCTGCCATTCCTCCGCATCTTTGTGACCTCTAAGGGAAAAGATCACGTTTGCTGCATCCCCTTCAAAAAGGATCCTGTCCAAAGTCCAAACTACATGCCACAGCAAGTCCAATAGCCAAAAGAGCAACTTTTGACTCTGCCACATATGCATCTGATACCAATCCAGAAAATGCCCCAGCTTTCATAATAAGACCTTGTTCATCCCTAACAATTGCAGCTGCAGTGAACATACCTTCTGAGAAAGTTGCATCAAAATTGATTTTTTTCCAGCCAGGAGGGGGTCTGATCCATTGTCCAGAGTGAGTAGTGATTTTACTCTTTGTTTCTCTTATAATTGTGGCATCCATGTAGTTTCTTGCAAGAAGATTAATGTCATCACTAATCTGCTCCCAGCTCTTTTTGTCTCCACCAAATACCAAATTATTCCTTTCCTTCCAGCATTGTTCCATTGCCACCACTGCAAAATTTGTGAGCTCGACACTTTCTTCCCTGCCAAGGAGAAAAGTACCATAAGCATTTAAAATACCTTCAATCCACCTAAAGCAATCAACATTAATGTTCCACTTTGATCTCAGCCAAATAAACTTGTTTAAAGGACAAGTGATGAAGCTATGTTCTAAATTCTCTAATGCCTGATCACATTGAATACAAAGGCCACTACCTACATCAACAAATCTTCTTATTCTATCATTAGTAGGCAAAATATTAGATAAAATTCTCCACATGAGATGTTTATGCCTCGGATGGAGTTGTGCCAACCAAAGTCTTTTCCAAATTTTCCCATTTGCATTAGAACTCGAATGAAAACGCTAGTCTTGTTCAACTCGGTAAGCCGATTTCACCGAGAAACTCCCTGACTTAGAGGGAGCACAAACAAGGGCATTTTGTTCCATATTGAATGGAATTTGAATGCTGAGAATAGCCACAGCAATGTCAGCAGGGAAATGATTTCTAACCACTGTTTCATCCCAAGACTTGTTTGGAACATTCATCAACTGGTTTACCCATAAAGGGCTGCCCTCAGACTTAGTGTCCAGAGGAGGTTTAAAACCCGGTATGCCTGGGATCCAAGGCTCCTCCCAGATTCTAAGGAGTGGATTACTTCCCAGTTTGTAGCAGGCACATTTATTCAGTGTTCCCCGAGCATTCCAAATGGCCTGCCAAGTCCATGACCCTGCTCCTTTATAAGTAACAGCACCTAAAAAATTGTCAAAACCCAAGTACTTTGCTTGGAATTGTGACACCCAAGGATTGTCAGGTTCAGTGCACATTTTCCAAGCCAACTTTGTGTGGAAGGCAAGATTTATGTCATAGCTCTTCTTGAATCCCAAACCCCAACACTTTTAGGCAAGCAAATAGAATCCCATGACTTAAGATATAAGTGCCTTTTGTTTTCTTCATCTTTGAAACCCCACCAGAACTTCCTGATCTTCTTATCTATCTCTTCACAAATGGATTTAGGCAGTGAAATTGTTTGCATTGAATAAGCTGGTAGGGCTTGAAGGACTGACTTGATTAGTACCCCTCTCCCAGCCTGAGATAAACACTTTAATTTCCACCCTGCTAGCTTACTAGAATTTTTTCCCAAAATGTCTTCAAAGGCCTGTCTCTTTGTGCCAGATTTACAAAAAGGCAGGCCTAAGTGCTTTGCCTTATGATTGCATTCTTTCATAGCTAAGGTTTCACAAATCAGTACCCTCTCTTGCTCTAGTACATTCTTGCTGAAGTGGATAAAAGATTTCTCCACACTAATTTGTTGACCTGTCCAAGAGCAGAAGGTATTCAGGATCTCGTTCACCTTCCCTGCTTCCTGCACATTTGCCTTGCAATAGATGACAAGATCATCTGCATAAAGGAGATGAGAGATAGGTGCACTGGTTCTACAAATCTTCACTCCATGAATCTCACCGTTATTCTCAGCCACAGAAAGCATCATAGACAAAAGATCAATGAAAATAACAAAGAGAGCAAGGGAAATAGGGTCTCCCTGTCTAATACCCCGAGAAGGAGTAATTTTAGCATAAGCAGAACCATTAACCAGGACAGAAAAAGAAGGAGAAGACACACAAGTTCTGACAAGACTAACAAAATAATCAGAAAAACCATGACACCTAAGGATGTTTAACAGAACATCCCATTCCACTTGGTCATAAGCTTTTGCCATATCAATCTTTAAGGCCATGTACCCCAATTTCCCTTTTTTCTTTTTCAGATAATGCATGATCTCCTGACCGATGATGGAATTATCAGAAATTAATCTACCGGGGACAAAAGCAGTTTGGACAGGGGAGATGGCCTTACCAAGGAGGTTCCTAATTCTAGAAGCAATAATTTTAGAAATAACTTTATAGCAAATATTGCACAGGGCAATAGGCCTAAAATCCTCCACCCTAACGGCAAACTCTTTTTTTGGGATAAGGGCTAAAAAAGTTTGGTTAGACACCCTATCAAGAAACCCAGTCACAAAGAAATTTTTAGTAGCAGCTATCAGCTCCTTTTTCACAATCTGCCAATAAGATTTAAAAAACTTAGTAGACATACCATCTGGGCCCGGACTTTTCCCAGATGCCATATCAAACACAACCTCTTTAATTAACTCCTCAGAAGGGACAGAATACAGGTCAGAATTTTCCAAATCAGAAATGGAAGAGGTAATAAACATAGATAAATCACAAGGGAAAGAAGGATTAGAGGATGAAAACAAATCTGAGTAATATTGTTCAAAAAGTTGACCAATATTATTCCAATTTGTCTCCCAAGAAAGATCCTCCTTAATAATGTGGTCAATCCAATTAGATCTCCTCCTAATAATAGTAGAAAGATGAAAAAATGTAGTGTTTGCATCACCTTCCTCCATGCCAGTAGCTTTAGCTTTATCTTTCCAGAGAATCTCTTCCCTCTTTAACAGTTCAAGAAGTTCATCCTGTTTTGCATTATCTAAGGACAGGGTATGAGAAGTTTGGTCTAGAGTTTGAATAGAGTTGATTTCAGCTTTCAGGTTCTTTATGGAGGTTTGTACATGGCCAAAGGAGTTCTTGTTCTATTTTTTGAGGGCTTTTTTTGTGGACACCAACTTTGGGCAGAGCTGAGCATGAATGGGGCCACTAAGAGGAACCTTCCAAGCATCCTCAACTACCAGGCTTGAGTTAGGATCCCTAGCCCACATGGATTCAAACCGGAAGGGTCTAGGGCCCTGGGAATAGTTAGGGTTAGTATCCAACAGTAAGGGGTTGTGATCAGAGTTAAGGGCATGTAAGTGGGTAATTTTGGCTTTAGGGAACAAAGTCCTCCAAGCAGAGTTAATAACACCTCTGTCTAGTCTCTCCCGAATATTCTTTTTACCCACCATTTTATTGTTCCAGGTAAAGGGTGTACCCTCGAAACCAGCATCTATCATTCCCAATTCATCCAACACAGCCCCCAGAGCCCCTTTACTACTAGACACAAAATGTTTGCCTCCCTGTTTCTCTTGCTGACAACAAACAGAGTTGAAGTCCCCTATAACAATCCAGGGCCCATCAAAAGCACCCCCCACTTCCCTCAAGTAGTCCCAGAATAAATATTTTCCCCCATAACTAGGTGGACCGTATACACAAGTCAGCTGCCAAACATGAGATAGGGGATGAGAAGATATCAAAGTATTAATAAGGTACTTATTGGAGACCAGCACATCAATATGAACATAATCTTTCCAAGCGAGGACCATACCACCAACACGTCCCACAGAAGGGACAAAAACATTATTAAAGAACCCTAGATCAGATAATTTTGAGGCAATCTTAGAGGATGAGGAACATTTTAATTCATTAAGGAAAATACATGCTGGGTTATGTACACGAACTAAGTCCCGTATTATTCTTGAAATTGAGGGCCGGGACAACCCTCGATAGTTCCAGGAGATGAGTATCATTGGGGGTGAAGAGCCCCACCTGGGCCCGCATTTTGTTTGGAAAATTCATCTTCAACAGACCCCCGATCTGCCTAACTAGAACCTTCACTGATATGAACAGTAACTGAACCACTCCCGATATCCTTGAAAAAATTTAACTGAGGACCTTTCCTGGCTTCCCTTTTAACATACAGGAATCTTCTTCGCACCACTACCGTTTCTTCCTCATCCACCATATCCATCTCCACCATTCCATCATAATCCTTACCATCACTCTTGCACTTGATGGCACTAACTTCTTCATCCTCTTCCGAAATGGCGCTATGATTGTAGGGGGTTCTAGGCCAGAACCATGGTCATGGTGGGCTAGGTAATTTGGCGAGAGCGAGATATGAACATTTGAGATGAAATTTGAGATCTCCGGAATCAATAGAGCATGGGTAGGAATAGGATTTGTAATTTCTCCCTCAATTTTATTCCTCTTCAGAACAGGGGAGATAGAGCTGGAAGGATTAAACAGTCGGTTTCTCTTGGTTAAATTGGTAGCGGTAGGTTTTATGTGTTGGGTGAGGGCAGAAAGTTTGGATATGGTTGATGTTTGGTGGGTTGAGCTACTAAGAGTCTCAGTACTATTAGGAAAAAGCTTCTCATTTTCAACAGCGTTATGCTCTGTTTCAGGCTAGGTAAAAGATTGGGCTTTTTGTGTGGGCTTGTCACAAGAGACCTATTGGATTGGTTACAAGTATTAGGCCCAGAGACTTGGGCCTGGTCTTGGGAGCATGAGAAATTTTCCAGAGTTGAAACCAGACCCGGGGGAATATGTAAAGAACCCATACCCGATAAAGAGTCCGACGTCACTTCAGTTTTCAAAACCGTCAATCTTCTTCTGCTCTGCTCTGATAAGACAGAAACGGCTGCTGGAGGGGACCTTCTCCGTACAAGCGCCAGATTTTCATCTTCCTCAGGTAGTTTTTCCACCATAGCCGTCTTTTTCACAGTTTCTAGTCCAACCCCACCCCCGTCATTCAGCCAAGGCCGCATAACTCTACCAGTTCCCTCAGCCCTAAGGTTAACATCGAACATCCCATTCTCTTCCGCCCCCATAATTCTAGCTTCTTGCTTACACCCATAGTCGATATGACCTATTCTCCCACAAAGAAAGCAGAAGTCCCCAAGTCGTTTGTAAGCAAATCTGACCCACCTTTGACCAGAGCCTTGTCCACCTTCATCCATGTAGAAACCTCTCTTAAGAGGCTCTTCCAAATTAATGGCCACTCTAACTCTCATATATCTTCTAGCCAGATTTATGTAATCCTGATCAAATTCTGATTGAATGAATTCCCCTATGAAATTTCCCAATCTGGTGGCGTTCAAACTATTCATATTCACTGGGTGGGAGATTATGTACTTGGATCCGAAAGGAGATTTTAGGAATGAAATTTCTCCCGAGGTAATAGTGGGATCCCATTCCTTGAGCACAATCGAGTTCCCCCTAAAATTCCAAGGGGCCATTTTCATAATTCTATCAAGGTCCACTTTTACACTGAAATTGCATTGGAAAACATTCTCTTCTAACACCGTGAATTTTACCCTGTCACCAACATTCCATGCTGCCATCATGGTAGTGATGAAAGCTTTTAAATTCTGTTTCTTAACTGACAGAATTTTTGCCACCAACACGAAATCTTCTATACTGTATTTACTGTCTCTGGTTGTAGTGAGTAATGGCGGAATTTTTGGATCCATAATAACAGAGGTCACAAAGACCTAAATAGCTGACAATGACAACAAGGACAATAAAGTTAGATACCAGGAAAATCAAAGAAAAAGATTAAGAAGGAGGAGTAAATACTAGAAAGCATGTGAGATACTAAAAGTAAAGGTTAGGATCAGGGAGGTCAGGTTAATCAATGAGTCCATGTTTGAGGGATATGTAGGGCTAGGATGGTCAGGTTAAAAGGAAGTAACATGATTGAAATTTATGTTTAATCCATAGGAGAGATGAGCTAGGAAGGTAATATAATGCAAAACAGGTTCTACAATGAACTGGAGGAAAATGATTCTCTTAGAGAGAAGGAGGAGGATTTCTACTCTAGAGAGAGAAAAGCCTAACATGTTATATATAAAACACCATAAAAGATATATTCATCTTCGCCCGAATAGCTTCCTTCTTTTCTCTTTTCCTTTTTTTTTTTGGGTGTGTTGTGGATCCACTTCTCTTTATCTTTGAGTTCTTTTTTAAATAATAAAAAATACTGGACAGTGTGAAGTTACTCGTCGCGGCTCCTATGCGGACCCTGAAAATTTCGTACGGTGCGGGCCACGATCTCAGCCGTTGGATTTTATACTTTTTGAGCCAACGACTGTATGAAAATAGGGATATTTTAGGGATAAACTTTACGTGTTACTTTTTGTTCCCGAGGAGAGAGAAAAGTTGCGGCTGAACAAAAACACATATTCTTCGTTAGAGAACACATGTTCTTGGTTAGAGAACATGTGTTCTCTAACGAAGAACATGTGTTTTGTTCACCCTGCAACTTTCTCTCTCCTCCTCGGTAACCCAATCGATGTGACGGTTGCGTGTTACTTTTTGTTCCCGTTCTCTAACAAAAAACATGTGTTCTCTAAAGAAGAACATGCGTTTTTGTTCTGCCGCAACTTTTCTCTCTCCTCCTCGGTAACCCAATCATTTATTTGTAAAATTACATATGTACCCTTTCATTATATAACATTTTTTTATTTTTTATTTTTTATTGTCAGCCGCAACTTTTCTCTCTCCAGATCTGGACCGTTCAAAATTCTATCCGACGGCTAGGATGGTTCCGCAGGTGCAGAACTTTGGGCGTTCAGCACAGGAGCCGGGCTGGAAGTTACTTTATTGTTCTCATCTTTATATATTTTTTACCAATTCGTGAGGTTATTAGATTCCCACCCCCCCCTCCTCCTCCTCCTCTCTTTCAGTTGTTTTAATAATATTTTAAGCATGCCAATGCGAATTTACGCTATTATTCTGCTATTGTAGATTTTTTGTAACCACCATGTGGCATTATTTTCTATTTTGTGATTTTTTTTGGGTTATCTTAAGAAAGGAGTATTCTGATAGTAGGGCTCTGGTCCACTTGGCTGTTATTCAGCCACGTCGCCCTCCTTAAATTCATTTCTCAGTCACAGTTAAAATACAAAAAAAGATAATTCTGATATGGACACAGTTAAAAGTACAAAATTGATATAAAATGGTCACATCATTATAAAATGAGGAGAGAGACAATTTTGTACTTTTAACTGTGTCCATATCATAACTATCTTTTTTATATTTTAACTGTGACTGAAAGATGAATTTTTTCTTTTTATATTTTGTTTTAAAGGAGGAGGGGAGTGACGTGGCTGAATAACAACTAAGTGGACCAGGACCCTACCAGTGGCCCTGGTCTATATCAGATATTTCCCTTAAGGAAGAAATGGATCAAATGTAGGGCCCTGACCCTGGTCTATATCAGATATTTCCCTCAAGGAAGAAATGGATCAAATGTGGTTTCAATGTACTTTCCAAGTATAAAAAATGAGTTAGAGCGTAAGAAGATGTTAGATTTAGTTTTCATGATTAGTTTGTCTGTCCCAAATATTTAATTATTAATCTCTTGTTTTAGAGAGTCATCAAGGACTTTTCACTAATATTTACGGTCATAGGATTGTTGATACACTTATAAAACTTATATTATATATTCTCTTCTTGCATGTGTAGTGTAATTGCTCATTTCTTTACTAAAAAACGGTTGATAAAGTCACAGACCATGAAAAACAGTTCCAAAGAACAACATAAGGTTAGCTGAGGCCTCACTGCACATGCATTCCTCTGTTACCATCCAAAACCAAGTGTGATATTTCCCAGATTTCCATCACCATTATATGCAAATTTGAACCAAAGACTGAAATTAAACCCACACACGAATAACTGAAATTATGATTTCTGAAACATACTTCAGAATCCCCCCAAATTAAGTAGGAGAAGTCTTTCCCATGTTGAAAAACTTAACCTTAAACTCTACAAAATAAAGTCAACTCTAAAGTTAGTAGTCCAAAGTCAAAGTCAGAAGTATTGCGATAACTTCTTCGATCGAATTAACAACAAAGTGGGCATTGAATCAATCCATTCTCATTGCACTCTCCACATTTAAGAGTCTTCTTTCCCTCTTCATCCAAGAGCTTACAGCTTCCATTGCAATCCATACACATGACAAATCGAACTCCGGCGCAGCCTTCGCAGACAGCAGCCTCAGCCACCGGGATGTCGCCGAATAAAATTCCCAATTTATCCTTTTCTTCCAACTTAACTATTTCATCAGCACCACCAATCAATCTTCCTTTTACAAACACAAGTGGAACTTTTACCTCTTTTTTCCCCATTAGTCCTCTCAGTTCATCCTTAAAAGCCGAATGCATTGAAATATCTCTTTCAAAGATCTGAATTTTGTGTGACTCAATTGCCGATTCTCAAGGCTTGGGACAATATATGTTTCCCAAAAGAGGGGGTGGCCTGGGTTTCCTCAGTAATCAATGTAAAAAGAAGCTAAATTTGATTAGTCACTGGTGCGTTACCTCAGTATCAAGAATGTGCAACAAAGCAACACATAATCTGGCTTTTTGGGGGTAAATCATGTATTTTGTGACCCGGATACGTCTGGTGTGGCTGATGAAACTCCGAAATTCAGCTTTTATTAATGAGTAATATTTTATTCATAAAAAAAAAAGAGTAAGAAGAGGGTAAAAAATGGTAAAAATTAATTAAATGTTCATTAATATTGCAAATGTTAATATTATTTTGAAGAAAAAAAAAATTTAAAGTGCAAGTGTTAACACTATTTTGAAAATGGAAAGAGTATATATTTGAGAAATAGATATTAAGTTAAAATACCTTATATTATTATGACACGAATGAGGCTAATGATTTCACCACTAATATCTTTAATAATTGAGCATATATAGGAGGTAACTTGAACAGTCTCAAAACATGAGATTCTAGTTTATGATTCCTCTTGAAAAAACTTCATTTGAATTTCCTTTTTTGAGTATGTAAAAATGCCCGTAAATAAATAAAAAATGCTTCAAGCTGTTTCTTAACTAATTGGTGACCTTTAAAGATTCAATTAAAATTCAATAAATTCATTACTAAAAAAGTCACGATATTCACGTATGTACATATACTATGACAATTAGTACCCCATAATTGTGAATTAGCATTTGGATATGTCCTTTTTCTTATTGTTGTTTACTTAACCTTGATGTCGTGTTACCGAGTAATGTGGAATAAACAATTAAATATAATATACTTAAATTGCTAATGACAAATATTACCACAATTCCATAATATAAATCGTTTAGAACATGTATCGAAAATTAAAGAAGTAAAGAACACGGTACTTTTTTTAGTTAAAATATCAATATTACTCTCTTAAATAAGATTTGTATACGACTAATTAATTTTATTTAAGAGAGTATGTTGATGTTTTGATTGAAAATATCTTATTTTTTGCTTAATTAATTTTTGTTACATGTACTTATATTATGGGATAGAGAGAGTAGTAGATAGGAAAGAAAAAGAAAAGCCATACGTGCGCACTTTTTCTTTATTAAAAAAGGATTCAACTTCAATTCTAAAGATTCTACCTCTCCATCTTTAGGATTAGTATAAGATTAAATCGCGGAATATACCTCAATAAGATATTACCTCAAACCGTGCATACGCCACTAACACACAAGAAATCCAATTCCAAGTCTTTGGCAGAAATCTAAAACTTACTCGGTAAACAAAGACAAAACTGTCATAACAACGCTTATAAGTAGGTCTCTCAATGAGTTATGCCCAAAAACAAATGTTTTCTTTATTACCATGCATGAAGTCGAGAACTAAGATTAATTATAATTTAGGCAGTGCTATCATTAACCAAATTCAGGCTGGTAAAGTGGTAGAGACGAATTTGTGAAATTTCACATAAATAAATCTGCAAGCAAAACATTTTTTTTTTTTGGTTTAAAAGCGGAAATATATAAATAAATAAGACTCCATATCCCGTAGGGTAAGGAACAAAATTGTTACAGTTAGGCATATCTAATAATACCTCCTGTACATATCCTGCCACTATAACAATTGTCTAAGCTATTATATTTCATGGAAACCATCTAGTTAAGCAAAACATTTGGTTAGTAATTTAGTCACGGAAACCATTAGCAATTGTCTAAGCTATTATATAGCTCTCGTGTTGAATCTTATCATATCCTCCCTTTAAAGCAATACGCACTTTTTTAATTCTGAAATAAAATTGAATCATACTTTTAAATGATAATTTCATGATTTAAGAGTGCAGGTGTATTGAGTTTGGTTTGAAATCAAATTTCTTTTGATTGTGCAAAAGTTGAATTAGTTATTAGAGAACATGCTAGTCTCATAAGTGAATATGCACCCTAAATCGATATTCCTTTATTTGAAAATAAAAAATAATTCGACATACCAAATTTTGTATTATAAAGTACTGCAAATTTAATTCTAAAACTGTTTTGGACTGGTTTTGAAACAATTTTAACGTCATTCATTATTTTCCTCAATAATCAATTATATGTACCAACATACTTAATATACTTTAACCCAATAAAAAAATCATAAATAACATGATTTTTTTATTGAAGGTAGTGTTTGACGCGATGATCAAGTGTTTAATTGCTATCCGATAGGTCACGGTTCGAACCCCGAAAACATTCCCTTTATGAAAAATAAAGGTAAGACTGTATACATCAGGACCTTCCCCAGACCCTGCTGATCAGAGACGGATGTAGCATGCTGGCACCGGAGTCACATGACCTCGGTGAAAATAAATAAATTTAGTATTTATGGTAGATTTTACTCCATTTAAATGATAAATGTATAAGTGATTCGTACACAATTTTTTTTAGTGAACCTAGTAATAAAATAAAAACTCTTCAAAACATTTACCAGTGTCGTGTGTTCCCAGTGTTTATTTCTGGATCCGCTATTGCTGCTGATGTGATAGCCTTGTGCACTGGGTACGACATTTAACATGATTTTGTATTAAAAAGAAAAAAAAAGGGACTAACCCAAATGTAGAAGAGAAGTGAGAGTACAACCCCTACGCAAAAAGGCGATACCCACATCCATATGGCCCCCACCTCCCGATCCGACAGAAATTATGGAAGATGTAAATGAAGGTGACTCAGCGGCTCGATTGATGAGAGGTTTGAAGTGAGAGTACAACTAATAGAACGGAATTCCGTGACAAAAATGGAGAAAATCAATGTGGCAACACGCTCTATATTCCCACCTTTTTTTTTTTTTTTTTTTTCGGGGCGGGGATAGGGAATCGAACCTGAGCCTAGGTCAGGGATTGTGGCTGCCTTTTCCACTAGGGCAAGCCTGATTCCCTATATTCCCACCTACTTGACATTGCATTTGGTTCTATTTACTGACGTGTTGGGAACTATTGTAGCTACTATCAATTTGATGTGGAAGAAGAAAATCTTCATAAATTATTCACCGGATTATTTATAATACTCTTTACCATTCTTAATTATAGTATTATTTACACTTAAAATTTATCTTATTTATTATAGAATATACGAATAAAATTTTTATAATTAAAATATTACAGGACGTATTACAGAAATCTGAACTACATAAATAGTTAGTCGAACTATTAATTATTGTTTTTTTTTTTTTAAACGAGTATCCAGCATATTTTGGCCTATTTAACTAGAATTTCGACAAATATATAATAATTATCCCTTTCCTATATGAGACAAAAGTCAGGCCTTAACTCTTAGTACGTGGGAAATGCCACATTGCCTCTATTTATCCCTCTTATTCAAAGGTGAATTTGCAGAAATCTGAAAACATACACGAATCATCACTTATTATTTAGGTCATTGGAAAAAAAAACTAATTTTGTATTGGTTTTCCGTTTTAAATTTTATAAGTGAGGATGAAAAACAAATAGTAATGAGAATGAAATTCCAAATGCACCTTACTTGCATTTCATAAGATGTGTTATTTACTTCTTCTTCTTCTTTTTTAATTAAAGGAAGTTATTTACTAAATTAATCAAAATATCACCTCACTCCATTGAATTTTTAAACCACAATAGTCAAGAAATATATCATTTTAAGAATTTTTTTATCATCTCAAAAATTAAATTTACCGAAAAAAAAGTCTCCAAAAGTGAGATGAATTTAAAAAAAAATTCTATGCTTTTAACAAAACAAAAAAACAAAACAATTCAGCCTAAAGGAGACAAAAAAAAAATACCGAATTTCTGAGCTTATTCCTCGTTGTTTATTGCAGGATAAATCTAAGCATATGATATTAGATTATCTTTTGGGTGACCCATACTGTACCTATGCAAGTTTTCTTGATTATTCATTTTTAGTAGTGAATTTTGGATCACCGTATCTATGTGTGCAGATATAAACTTAATTCATAACAGAATTATCCTTTGTTTTATTCTTTAAAATTAAATCTAGTATTGTTAAAATAAAATAAAGATAATAAATCAAACATTAGAATACGAACTAAATAATACACCTTCAAAGAAGGTTTTTTTTTTTTTTTTTTAGCTTCACCAAAGAAGAAGGACCGCCTAAGAAGGGAGTATCAATTTTGCCCCATGTAACGGAAAGGTGTCGAACCTTCGACCTCATGGTCGTGAACAGACCATAGCCTCACTGGGCTATGGACCTCCTGACACCTTCAAAGAAGGTTAAATGGGATATACAACACTAATATTTATAAGAGGGAGGTCATAGTCAAAATTTGAAGAAAAAAACCATCTTACATGATAGATATATAATCACATTTTAGATGAATAATTTCATTTGTGTTGAAATTCAATTTCCCAAACTTGATTCTCTAATTATCCTGATTTTGATTAATTATACAGAAAAGTTTACAAAGATTAAGGTTGATGAGTTTTCTTGGGCATGAAAGCATCCCTATATAGGTGGATTTGACGTCCGTTGAGTGGCTGCACCGGTCTTGCATTGCTCTTCCACCCCGTGCCTAATGGAACTTTTAAATCTTCAATTTGTTCTTTTGACATTGTTCTCTGTTACATATCAACACACATTTATATATATAATTAACATACTTACCAAAAAAACATATATAAGAAATAAGATACATTTATACACTTAATGAGTATCGAACAAACAACTTATGAATTTAATTTGAACAACTTTAATATTAATAATATACATTAGTTCGGATATGGTACAGAGCAATAGTTCTGTCAGCACGTGCCGAACATAATCCGGTTGTTTATACTCGACCCGACAGTTGAGAAAAAGTGAACAACTGTTCTTGCAATGGCTATGAACGACTGTTGTTTATAGCTATTGAAGAATAACTGTAATCTTACTTAAAAACTCAATTGTCGGAAAGTCGATTGTGTTCTGCATGTACAGACATAACACTTATTCTGCATTAGATCTAAAATGAATACATACCTTGCCAGCGATATACCAGGTAACAGATTCAGTGCAGGGAGGAGTGGTGAAAGAACCATAATAGTTGTAATACTTGTGGTTCTTTTTATGGAGTTGATTCAGGCTAATTTTCTCAAGTGGAATCTCTGAGTGATATGCATAACCACGCTCGTGGTTAGCCAGCAAATGCAACTTCTTTTGTAGCTGTGACGACAACACATTTTAAAATGCCAGACTCGTAGTTTAAGAAACTAAACAGGTGCACGTATATGTTTGTATGCATTGTACATACCAGAGAGACAAGGGGATCAGGCTTTCCGAGACGATAAAGTATACCGATCACCGCGTAGGTCCCATCGTCAGCAAGATGAACAAGATGCAATTCTGAATCGTACTGGACACCGTCAAGGGTGTGCTCAGAAGGAGTATGCCAATGCATTTCCTTCAATTTAAATTGTTTCCCATCTGATATCAATACTCCTGAATTTGGCCCAAAATGCAGCTGCACCAATTCACAATCTAAATTAGTATATGTTACGAACGACTTATATTGTGAAATGGGAGGAGGGATTAGTAGTATATACTGACCCCAACGTTAACGAGATTGTCGGCTAAGGTGGCATTGGAAACATGGTATTGTCTGATGAGGGGCTTCAATTTATGGTTAAGAACAGCTTGAGATCTGGGAATATTGATTGGGGATTGTGATTTACCATTTGAGCAGAGTGAGTATTTGGGGTCCAAGCTTCCCCACTTTGAAGGCCCCGTTTCACCCGAGTATGTGTACTTGATTTCTGTATATATATACATTGCTAAAAGATAAGGTGATTGTAGTATATTCGGTGGCTAAATATTTAAACAGGTGAATCTGATGACTAATAAGTATTTAAATAGGTGAACAACTATTCAAAGTACGTAGATAAATAGAATTTTATATCTTCGAAGCATATTGACTAAACACCAATGCAATTGCTCTATATATAGCAACATACTATTAAACTAATGAAAGTTAATGAGTTTGGACTAATTATATTTACCGTGTAATAATTTCAATAATATACAATATTTTAAAATTAGATTAACTATTTTAATCATGGACCTGAGTTTCAAACCTTACCAAATAATAAAAAAAAGAATAATTCTATCTTAAATCCAATTCAATAAATATTGTAATTCACAATTCATCTTTCATCACATAATAAAGACGCAAAAAATCATCTGCCCCGTGTACGTCTTCATTCTTGTACATAATAAAGACACAAAAAATCATTTGTCCCCGTGTATGTCTCCATTCCTATACTCAACCAATCACAATTCACCATGTGTATATATAATTGGAAGAAATATCACATAGTGAATTCTAATTGGTTGAGTACAGGAATATGAATATACACGAGACATGCGAGAAGAGATTTTTTCTCTCAATTATTGATCTTCCCCACAAGGTCTATGTATAGAAAACACGAGCCTAGTTCGTAGTCAAAATTCCATTAAAAAAAAAAAAAATGGTATATGTTGATGTTGTGTGAGTAAGGAATGTATAAAAGAGCTGAAACTTCATCTTTCATGTTCTTGCATGATTATGTATTCATAGTTTGGGCTTGGGACCATCTTCCCCTCTAACTCAAGCCATCAACTCATTTGTAAATAGTTTTCATGCATTTATTTTTTTCTTTCACGAATTCAGAATTTTTAGATTGTGACGAAAAACTGACATTATGTCGAATTACATATAAAAACTATGAAAAAATGATTGGAGGGCGAATTTGATCAAATATTTCGAACTACATATAAAATTTACTATATCTAATAAAAAAATTAAAAATCTTGTGGGCGACTGCCCCACCCGTCTCCCTGTAGGGTTATACAAGTTTTCTTCATGTTTAGATTTTTTTAAAAAGAAAAATTAATTTATAACAATTTATGAGAAACATTGTAGAGGACAGAAATGCAAATGCAAATAGGAGAAATGGAATTAGAGAGAAAAGATATTACGTCTAGATCCATTAGCGGCAGTCCCAGTCCTCAGGAAACCGGCAAAGACGATAAATAATGCAATGATCGCCGGAACAGCCATCGGAGCACCTCTGCTTGCCGCCCTATCAGCGGCCTGGACAATCCTTCGCCGACGGACGTTCTCTTTCGTTGGAAATTTAAGAACTAACGTAATTAATATTGATAGGATTCAAATATAGACACATCCATTTTATTTATAATTTATAAACTCACCAGAGAGAGCTTTTTCTTCGAAATTTCTGGTTCACCTCTATTTTATGTGGGAGTCTCTATTTATAGAAATAACGTGAAAATCGTCTCTAACAGTATATATTCACATTCTTGTGACCAACCATTTAAAATTCGCTATGTTGACATTTATTCTAATTATATATACACATTGTCAGGGACGAAGACAAGGGGGCGGGGGTGCCAAATTCCTGACTCCGTCCCTGCACATTGTGAATTGTGAGTGATTGGATACATAAATGAATACATATAATTATTTGCCTCTTTTGATACTGCCTCATTTCCTTTATAGAAAGAAGTTTTAATGGATTGATTTAGTTTTGACATTTTTTAAGAACATTTTGTCAGTAAGCTAATCAAAATAATTGAGATGAACTTTGAAAAAATTGAACCTTACATATTATTTAAGAAAAAAATTAATGGTTTGAGAGTATTTAAAAAAAAAAAGAATATTTAAAGCAGAGACCATATAGGAATCATTACTTCAATTGCATTGCTTACTTTTTTATTTTATTTTTTATTTTTAAATTGTATGAAAATTTTCTTATTTTTTCCTTTAAAATATAAGGGAACAAATATGTAAATTGAGCACATGATTGTTTAAGTGAAGAATCCTTCTTGATCAACTCAGCTACCTTATTTCTTTGTTTTAATCGCTTTTTGAAGTGCATATGCTTTGTTTTCTCGTAAATAATGTTATTTGACTCAAATTAAATAATATATATACACTTCTTCTGTTCTTCATTAATTTAGGATTCATTTTAAAATTTGCAAAACGCTTATTATTGTGAATTTCATGACAACATTGTGTCACAATAGTTGATGTCTAAACTCTGCATGGGACATTATATATGGATGTTTCCAAAGCATTTGACCTGATCCCTAAAAAAAGAAAGATACAAAAAAATTGCTGTATTTTTATTATGCCTACAAATTGACTACTATTGAAACTGGTGCATGCATAGAGAATTAGAGATACAGAAGGTGCAAGGGATGGACTGACCATTTCTGTAAATTTGGAGGTATATGTGAAAGCAAAAGTAAGCAGGTTGATACAATATAAATCATTTTGTAGATCTTCATTTTTGTCTTTACAAGGAAAAATATGCTAAATAAATACAAGAATGGGATTTGCGGGGTGATCAGAGGTAAATCCAATTTGTGCACGTTGGAGATCAAATCTAATTTTTTTTAAAGAAGAATATATATATATATATATATATATATATATATATATATATATATATATATATATATATATATATATATATATTTTACACTATAATAAAATGGTTTTTCGGACCATGTTGATCCACTCTATTCAAAAAAAGAAAGAAAAAAAAAAAAGACCATGTTGATCCACCACTAATTAGTCACAACTACTATCAACTGTGGGAGTTTGACCTTCAAAATTAAAGTGACCATAGTGACTTATTAGCTTATGCACAAACCGTTATTCCGGCCAAAGAATTGTAGGGGTGACAATTTGACCCGTGACCTATTAACTTGTCCTGTTCTAGCGCATTTTGAGGTAGATCAGACCTGCCCCACGAACGGGGTATATCGAGGTTGAATTTCGCGTGAGACCCGCCCCACCCACATCCACATTATATATTATAATATTATTATTAGACCTTGTGAATATTTGGTATTTAGTGTTGAAAATTTGTGAGTTTTATTTGGTATTTATGTTCTTTGAGTAAAGAAGACTAGTTTTTTTTTAATTGGGAGAGGGGGACCTATCTATTACAAGAAATGGGGGATTTAAGAAGTGGGTAGGGGATTTGAACTTATAAACTCTACATCATGTCACAATAGTATTACCATAGAGATAGAACTTGCAACATTTTTTTAAACTCTACTTGTAAAGTAGGCTCCGTCCCAACTTATGTGAGAGGGATGTGAAGCCAATCCCATAAAAACGTCTCTACTTTGAAAATTTTCCGGCGCAAGCATAGATGGCGAAATCATTTCAGTTTTGGTCCATGCACTCACATCTATCTATTGGGCTATAACGGGGCGTAGACAATACACCTATTATTTGAGGATTGAGATGTGATATATTGTTGTTATTAACTAAATTTAACAATTAATCATCTACATTATCAACTAAATTAACTAGATTGTTAAGCTCAATATAAGGTACCATTAAATCAAAATTAATTTAAATCGTCTAACTAAATTAACTAGATTGTTAAGCTCAATATAAGGTACCATTAAATCAAAATTAATTTAAATCGTCTAATAAAAAGAAACTAACTTAAATTGCTTATTAGTAAAGAAAAAATTAAAATACAAAAACAAAATCAAATTATTCAAAAAAGAAAAAGAAAAGGCCAGACCCCTACAAATATGACCTGCTACATACCGAACTTACATACCTCCCAGGGGTGTTATTTCCTGGACTTGGCCCAAGGTTTAACCTAACATCTCTAGGCCATGTATAATCCCAGGTGGACTTAAATATATTAACAGGTAACTTTGATTGGTTACATCCCTTTCACGATATATGTCGTTTAGGCTCTTGTAAAAAACCAGAAAAAAGAAAAAAAATAAATAATTTTAAAGTTAAAATAAAAATATTATTCTTTTATTTCTTATAATTGAATCAAATAAATGTATAGTTAAAAATAGGATCTTACTAGGCTATTAAAATTATTGGTTAAAAGATTGACTAAAATAGTTTTTCGGACCTTTTTGCCCTTATAGTTGGGTGAATCACTTATACCAGCAGGGGGTAAGATAGTCATTTAACACCCTCAATTTGGGGGTTTAGGATTTCTATCCCTAAAATTCTAGGAGTAAATCATTTTCCTTAAAAATAAAACATGAGAGAATACAAAACTATCTAGAATGACTTATATAATATAAATGAGGAAGTATTATATTAGCATAATTAAGTACTTAGTAACTGGAGTATTTCTTAAGTGAGGTATCGATTTGAGCCTATGTATAGGGAAAAAAAACTCGCTTTCCTTTATAAGGAGTACAATAGTAAAACATATTGGATTAATTGTGAACTGTACGTCGAACAAGAATACCGTTGAATCTCAACTAAAAAAGATTCCACAAGGTAACCAATCTGATTTTAGAAGAGTTGAAGAAAGTTTGCAGAAACTTCAGTTTAAATTTTTGTATTATTATTATTTTGTGCTAAATATATTAGTCTACCATTTAAATACATTTTGTAAGACTCTTAATGCAACAATAGTTATATGAAAGATAATTATTCACATATTTTAAACTATGCAAGAAAAAAAGTAAAATTGAAAAGATTAATGTATGTTAAAAGGCATCTCTTTCTTTTTTTTGAAGCCCAGCTGGGAGATTGCCCCATGAAGGGGGGGAGAGAACTGTCTCACAGGAGGAAGAAATAATCCTAGAAAGTGAGACATTTTAAGCTTGCTCCATGTATGGGGAGGGTGTCGAACTTAAAACCTCTCGGTCACGAGTCGAGGCTTACCCCACTGGGATACAGCCTCTTTGACAAAAAAAGGCATCTTAACTGTATTAAGATTTAAGGATAAAGGAACCCATTTTTTGTGGCCTTAAGTGGAAAAGAATAAGGAAAATTCTTGACTTGAGAATACGACCCATTGCCTTTAGCTTAAGAGTTATGACTTAATGATTCTCAAATTCCAAATTCCTTGGAATCCAAACCTTTTTAGGTCCCCACTTCTTTATATTTTTTCCCACAAGGAATATCATTCCGTGCTTATTTCGATCTTCTTAA
Source organism: Vinca minor (assembly GCA_026122235.1). NCBI lineage: Eukaryota > Viridiplantae > Streptophyta > Magnoliopsida > Gentianales > Apocynaceae > Vinca > Vinca minor. Next base: position 5,558,823 of record JAOCZM010000038.1, on the reverse strand, counting down.
TTTTCTTTCCCAATTCGGCCAATGTTGTCACGCGTGGGCAACTCAACCAAGTTGTGTCAATTCTTTTATAAAAAAAATATATACTAATTTCAAATGAAATTCGAATGGTTAAAAATTGGCTTGGGTCTTAATCCTTCAAAAAATACTTTTAAGGAGGGGAGGATTGTTCAAGTCATATGAAGAGCAAATATACACACAAACTAAATGTGGGATCTTTAACACACCTCTCACGATCCTGGATTGAACATTTGGACCGTGAACAATAATAAAGGTTCAATATCGAACTAATTGGTTCTGATACAATGTTAAAATTAGATTTGGATTTAACTCAATCCCTCAACAATTAGTTCAAGTGGGGAAGAATTGCTCAAAACAATTAAAATTAAGAAGCAAATATACACACTCAATGATGAAATATATGTTCACCAAAAAATAATAAGAGTGTGAAATGCCCAATTTTAACCATACCTGTTAAAAGGGTTAAGGGAGTATACTCATTTCAACAGCCTCTTAATATATATTTTAAATAAGAATAAAAAAACTGTTGAACAAGTATTCTATGTGCATACTTACATATATAAAACTCACTTAAGTAATTAATTTTCGAACTACTATCATGATAGTTCAGTTCTGATACTGATTTGATTTGTGTCAGCATCGTCTTGACATGGTGATCTCAATTGTTTTATCGAATTAATGATTCAAAATTTGAAATTATATCAGTATGATACAACAACAAAAACCGTCAGCACCACAATAAAAATATTATCCTAAATATATTTAAAGTTATGACATTGATGGTTACTGAGATACGATTCTCAATTCTCAAGGCTATGTGCACATATTGTTCCTTTTTTATATGGGTTTCTACATCACTTTTCCGGGAGTAAAATTATGCATTAACACAAAGTACATCCAGAAAAGGGAAGACAAAGAACACCAAGGAACAAACCCCATATTATCTTCTCCCTTTAAGATATTATTTAAATTTATCCCAGTATGAGAGAATTATTTTCTCATATGGAAAGAACTATTACAAGTATTTAAAGAGAGTTTGGCTAACAGTTTCTCTGATGTTTTTTTCGATGCCTTTTCTCTTCTATCAAATCTCTTTATATAGAGATTAATTTCTTACTACAATTATTTAGCTACATCGTAAGCAATGACGATTGCTTTAAATTATTGTACTTTCTACAGTTGATTTATATTATTGCTATTTTACAACTACAGTTATAACATATAATTGTAGTTCTACCTTATCTTGATCTGACTGCTCTAGTTGTCCTTTGCTCTTCTATCTCTGTTAATTTCCATACTTTATCAGTACTATGGGGCCATTTCTCTTCTGACATTTCTTGAATCTTATCTTTTAAAATTTTACTAGGATTATTTCCATGGCTATCTTGACTGGTAATTAGAATCCAATTATTGCTTTTACCAATTACTTTATAATATCTTTGGTAAAAATTCCTTATCAAACTGTTAATGACTTTTATCCCATTTGATCTTCTTCTAATAATCCAATCTTCAGAAATTATTGGAACTCTTATATAATCTTGATTTAGATCAATTTCTTGATCCTGGTTATTATTTCCAACTGTTATGAGATGATGAGCTTCATTATCTTCTTCGGGACTGATTGAATAGAACTTTATGAAAATATTTCTTCCTTGTGCAAATTGACTTATTGTAGATTTGAAAATTATATCAAATTTTTCTATTTCTGTCAAACTTTTACTTGGATAAATTATATGTATAAATTCGAATTAGATCATGACCTTTTCTGAATTAGATCCTTGTACACAGATTATCCTTGGATAAATATTTTTTCCAGGAGCTCTATAAAAAGTTTCTTCTTCAATACCGAGATAAAAGCCCTCATTGAAAATAATTATCCATCTACTACTCAATACAAAAGAATATTGAGATGGCAATCATTTTTGTCACTATACAATTTTAAAATTAATTGGATAAAAGAATATAATAATTATCTCAGTAATTTTCTTTCAAGAAATCCTGAATTTACTAAATAGCAAATTAACGTCATCTTGACAACGGTAAATGTCAAGGCTAGTCCGGATATTCTCTTCTCCCTTCTTAAAGTGGGGAATATTTTAATCATTTTCACAAAGAAAACATGATTGCAGTGGTAACATCAAAGAAAGGCAACTGGAAGTACTTTTCATGGTACCATTACTGGGAAGATAATTGAAAACCCTGCACAAAGACATGAAACAAAAGTTACAATGTTTACATACTACCTTCATTCCTAAATATACTTTTAGGAAATGTTGCGAAAATTAAGAAAGTAAAAATTAATATGTTTTTTTAACTAAAATATCAATATTACTCTCTTAAATAAAACTAGCGGTATACGAGTATTATGTAAGGGAGTAATATTGATATGTTGATTACAAAAATATCGTAAATTTTTCTTCCTTATTTTTTTTTAACATGTAATGAAAGTCTTATATTTAAGAATTGAGGGGATACTATTTATGGTGGGATTTTAACCACATAACAACAACTAATGAAATAATGCCCTCATATAGCGAAACAGTAGTCCTCATATAACGTCATGTTTGCTATGGAATAATGCCCTCAAATCAAAGTCAAAAAGCATCAGAGAATGTAGATTTAAGAACCATTTTAATTTATGTGCACATTATTATACTTTTTTTTTATTCAACAGAGCAGTGAACTACAACTATATGGAAATCTGCATGTGTTACTGTTCTGAGAATGAACATTGACTAGTTATGTTTCTGCAAGATATTTAGGTTCCTTTCTTTTTTAAATCAATAAGGAGAAAAAATGGTAGTTTTTTTTTTTATTGGGAAGGGGACTATGAGACTATCTATTACAAGAAACAATGGGATTCGAGAAGCGGGGAGGGAATTCGAACTCATGACCTCTACGTCACGAGGCATCAGCCTTAGCCACTAGACCAATGCCTCATTTTAAGCAAACAGAGTTCCAAGTATAATTAACTTACAATATTTGTAATTTTAAAGCAATATATAGATTAATTGGTTGCTTTTGAACTGTTATAGGTTCAAGGGAAAAGAATCGTACCCCATCTGCTATTCATTCCTCTCCACATGCCAGCGGAACTGTAGAAGAATTTTGCTATTTCATACTTTACATAAAGGCTTCATAGATTCTCCCAAACTGCATAAAAAAATCCAAACATATCAGAATCATTTGATATTTCTTGAAAAGGTCAGTTGGAAGAGAATTGCAGATATAATTTAATCAGAGGTACCTTGCGTATATGTTGCATCCGATAACTGATAATCAAATTCTGGGATATAATTGTTTTAGTAATCTCAAATCATTTATTTGTTGGGGGCCCTAAAAATGCATTTCTCAATGGGAATCTGCATATCAGCATTTACCCACAATTTGTTAACCTGATTTAGTTGTAGATATTGTAGGACTAGGAACAAGCTGCATACTGGTCTCCATTTCTTCCTGTTCGAACTTATTCTGCACTAGTGCCGCTTTTATTTATTGTTATTTTGTTTATCAAGTAAAGATGTTGACATTATTCTATATATATAAGATGCTATATGTCAAAAGAACAGCCATATACAGGGCTTAGTTCCGTCACAAATCACAACTTTACAAAAATACTGGGGTGTGGCGGGTGCCCCCTCTCCCCCTTAGTTCCGTCTATGCTTACATGCATATCTAATGTATTACACAGAAATAGAGGGGCATTTTTCTAAACAAACCGTTCGATTAACTACATACAGAGAGCAAATAAACTCTATTATTTGTTCATACCCATGCAAGCCAACATAAAAGTACTTGGGTTTAACCAAGTTCATGTGTGTGCATTTATAAACATGGAAAAGGTAATATTGTACCGTAAGAAGGATTATAGATTCATGCCAACAGAGTATCTCCAAAGCCAATTAAGCTCAAGTCAAGTGACTTGTCATGTTTTTCCATCAAATGCAAAGTATAAAAACAAGTACAATCTTTTATTTCTTAGTGGGCCCTTAAATCTTTATTTTGATTTCTGTCTAGGCTGATTAAGTACCAAACTTACTGAAGGAGACAAAATGGAATGCGTTCCTTATTCCATTCCTGACCTTCAAACAAAGTAAAGGACAAGAATCTCTCCACTAATTTCCCTATCACCTACTGTTACGCGAAATATTTTGGAGATGTGTACAGATAAAAATATCATCAAATATATGCAAATCTAAGAATCTATAAATTTCATCAAATGGTTAATGGGAGAGGGATGAAAAACTAAATCAATCAATGAGCGCATAAGTATCTAGTCGGATAATCTTTGAATTTCCCAGCAAACCTGAAATTGATCAAGGTTGTTAATTAAAGAGTTCCTATGGTCATGTAACTAGCTGGAATTGGACCAGAATGTACAAATTATGGCCTCAGACACTCCTGAGGAGAGGCATCTGTCCACCATTTCTTACCTTTTTTATTTTCTGTAACCAATGCAAAAAATTGTAGATGCTCCAGTCAACAGAATCTTCCATCAGAAAGAGAAGATGGCTAGGAAGCTTTCAGGACATCATAGATAGTGGATTCCTCCACTCAATATATATATAAAAAAAAAGCACTATTAGTTCCAAGAATGAGGTTCCTAAACTTTCCAATGAAGAATATGAGTGTACCTATTGTAGGGTGTCAAGAGTTTCAGGAAGGCATGGTACAGAGGAATATTAAATGGATGTGCTGCTGTCTGTGAACAGTAAAGAGGAGTTGCATTGGAGGACCCCACAAATGTGCAAAACTGTAAGGACAAGATCTCTTTTCCAGAACGCTGCAAAGAATTGTTTGGTTCAGTGCTCAGATGGCCCTGCCCAAGATTCTATGCTCACTTGGTACCCCCCACAATCCATCCCTTCTCATTTGCTTATAAGTAGATCTAATGGACATCCCTTAGTCTGTGAGAATTGGTCAAAGTGAAAAAAAAGATACATAAGATCTGTAGTAGAGAGTTTCTTATCAAAGTACCAGGGGCCAAATAGTATTGGCTTTAAATTGGATAGAATCATACTGTTGGAGCAGATTAGGCCAAGCAATATAGAAGTTTTTTTCAGGTAAAGTCACAACTATTATGAAAGAAAAAAAAAAGATTGTACTTTATCTTTCTTAGTATGAGCCTAACATTGTATTTTGTATTGAAGACAACAAAGAGATGTATCATCACCATCATCAAGGAAAGATCATCCATACTCCCTCGAGAATGTCCATACCTAATGAGAGGCATTTGTTCCACCAAGGTGCGAACGGCCCTGGAGATTCAGGACTTGTTCTCTCAACTGATGCTAAGCCAAGATTGAAATGGACTGCAGACCTGCACGAGCGGTTCATAGAAGCTGTTAATCAACTTGGTGGAGTAGACAGTAAGGATATGCAACAATTATGATTTAACAAGCTTGAAAACATTATTCAACGGGCTAATTTGGTATCCATTTTTTTTTTTTGTTACAGAAGCTACTCCAAAATCAGTTTTGAAACATATGGGGATTCAGGGGCTAACCTTATATCATTTGAAGAGCCATCTTCAGGTAATGTATTCCTCAAAGCATGAGATATAATAATACTATTCAGCAGGGAAAAAGTTGACTAACTCTTTCATGTTTGTGCTAACAGAAATACAGACTCAGCAAGAATCTCCACGGACAAGCAAATAATTGTGCCAGTAAATCTCGTAAGCAGCCAAAAGAACTCTCAACCAAATATTTTGCTATAATGACTATCATTGAGATGACATGTAACATAAAATGATTGCTGCAGCAACAGCATCAGCCGGAGGAGAAAGGATATCAGAGGCTAGCGGAACTCAGACAAGTATCTCAAATATTATACCCCAGACAAACAAGTAAGGGCAAATATTATTGCCTGTAATTTAATTACTATGATCTATTTCCATTGTAAAAGCCGTCTGATTATGATATCTACCTACAGAAACTTACATATAGGTGAGGCAATACAGATGCAAATTGAAGTGCAGAGAAGACTCCACGAGCAACTCGAGGTATTTTTTTTTTTTAAAAAGCAATTAAATTTTCTATTTATAACTATTAATGTGACAGATATTTCCTCCAATTTGATAATTATCTTTGCAACTTTTGAATTTTCCTCTTAAACGATATAGGTGCAAAGACACTTACAGCTGCGAATAGAGGCTCAAGGAAAATATTTGCAGGCAGTTCTTGAGAAAGCACAGGAAACGCTTGGAAAACAGAACCTAGGATCTACAGGATTAGAGGCTGCCAAGGTTCAGATATCAGAACTTGTCTCTAAGGTCTCCACACAGTGTCTGAATTCTGCATTTTCAGATATGAAAGAACTATCTGGTTTGTGTCCCCAGAAGACACAAACGCTGCAGCCAACAGATTGCTCAATGGATAGCTGTTTGACCTCATGTGAAGGTCCTCTGAGGGAACAAGACATGCACAAGAATCAGATGGATTTAAGATCTTTAAATTTTAGAACAGTCATGGATTCCAAAAGCATCAGCAATGAGACCAGCCTACATCAGCCTGAACACAGATGGCGTGAAGATCTCAAAGACAAAAGAAGGTTTCTTTCACCAATGAATGAGGAAGCAGAAAAGGTATGTTCAATGGAGAAAACCAGCAGTAATTTGTCAATGGGCATTGGACTTCAGGAAGGAAGATGGAATACCAACAACATCTATTCAGATACAAGAGTTAGAGAAACAAACAGAGATGGCATTCCATCTGAGAAGCAAAGGCCATCACAAGAGTATAAATTGCCTTTCTTTGCACCTAAACTCGACCTAAACATTGACGATCAAACTGATGCAGCTTCAAATTGCAAACAGTTCGACTTGAATGGATTCACCTGGCCTTGAGATTCTTAGACTCTGGAAAATAGAACGAACAAAAATCGTACTCTGATTTTGATTCTACCAGAGTCAGGCCACATATTTTAGCCTACAAACCAGATGGACCAAGTTAGGAATTAATATGAAAGGAGGTGCCGTGATTTGACCAGCAGAGACTTGATTTTTCAATACTTTTCACAATCATAGTTGAACATTAGGTTTACATTCAAGAATAATAATTTTATAGAATGTTGTACTTCAACAACTCTAGCAATGAAGAAAAGCTTATCTATCAACAATTTCATGATACAGTTCAGCAATTAATTACATTATCCAGAACAAAGTGATGATCTAGGTTCAGTATGAAGATTGCAATAAGCCAAGAACTTAAATTACTCAATATTAACATATGACGAGAACAAATTGTAACAAAGTAATTAGGAATTGTGAATACTCAAGTTGTATTTCATATAGAACAAGTAGTACATATATATACACTCATAGGAAAACCGAATAGGAAAGTAAATAAACGAAAGGATCAATAAAGATCAATCTAATTCCTAGAATCAATCTAATTCCTATAATTATGCATACACATCTATACAACATGTGTTAAATGTACTAATAGTGTAAACACCTACAAAGCTATATTCTTATCTCTGGTGTTGTGACCGAGACAATGAACTTCCTCCCCTCAAGGTGGAGCATAAATGTTGATCATACCCAACTTGCTACAAAGATAATTGACTCAAACTCAATTCAAAGCCTTTGTGAGAAAGTCACCCAATTGTTCTCCAGTCTTCACATAACCAGTAGAAATGAAACCATCTTCAATTTTGTCACGTACAAAATGACAATTTAACTCAATGTGTTTGGTCCGCTCATGAAAAACTGGATTAGAAGCAATGTGAAGATCACACGCCGATTGTGACATAGCCCTATATTCTGCTTTTGCACTAGAACAAGAAACAACGTGTTGTTTCTTACTCTTCCATGAAACCAAATTCCCTCCCACAAAGACACAATAACCCGCCGTGTATCTTCTAGTCATCTTACAGCTTGCCCAGTCAGAATCAGAAAAGCATTTGATACGAGAGTGGTTGTGATTTTTATATCATATACCTCGTCCAGGTGCTCCTTTCAAGTAACATAAGAAATGTTCCAAAGCAACCCAATGATGGACTGTTGGAGAAGATAAGTATTGACTTACAATACTAACCGAGTAAGCAATATCTGGACAAGTCACTGTAAGATAGTTTAATTTCCCAACCAGTCTTCGATATCTTTCAGGATCATCAAATAATTCTCCGTCTTTCGTGAGTTGTCTTTCGTGAGTTGAGAATTGGAAAGCATTGGAGCACAGCATGATTTTGCTCGCAATTTCCCCATCTCTGTCAACAAATCAACGAAAATTGATTCATTGTTTTGCATAGAGTAAATGTATGGATGGTCGGCTAAGAAAAATAGCGTAGTATATTGGTGATGAGTTCATGATAATGGCGGCCAATGGAGGTTGACGGTTACGTACCTCTTAAGCGTTGAACTGTAGGAGTTTTACGCCTACGGTTTAAATATTTCATCTGAAGAATTTGAAAATCTCGTGGATTTTATTCCATGTTACAGTAAAAGAAAGAAAAAAGTAAGAAAATGTTGAGTTTCTGTAAGCAACACCAATCGGAAAACTATCACAATCTCTTCAAACCACTTTCAGCAAATACAGTAAAGCCTAGAAAGAAGGTCAAACTGTCAGAGCATCCTGCTCGATATGCCAAGCCACTACATCTTTGTATGCCAAGTTCCCGCCAAATATGTCCAGAGCACTACCTACAGTTACATCCACACGTCCTAATCCGGCAATTTTTATCCTCTCCAAGTCGGCCATTGTAGTCACACCACCAGCATATGTCACCGGAATCTGCAAAGCATATGACCGAGCAAATATTCCACAAGTTAGAGAGATCCAAAAAAAAACTCAAAATCATAAGCCGAGGGCAACATCAGACCATATTTTCTAAGACCTACCGATGAATGCTTGCCAAGCAAGGCCACAAGCTCTTCGTCAATCCCAAGCCTGAAATAGAAAGGTAAGTATATGAAACGTTAAGCATATTAAATTAGAATTCCGATATCTGATCGTCCAACTAGATGAATGGATCAGAAAACTTTCTTACAGGTTAGAAGGCTTGAACTTACTTTTTTCCTTCGACATCAACTCCATGAACCAGAAACTCATCCGCGTAGGCAGCGAGAAAATCCAACACTTTCTGGTCAAGACATACCTCAGTGAATTTCTGCCATCTGTCCGTAACCACATAGTATTGCGCGTCCTGCAGCATTAATAGTTTGGTAGGATATCACAGATATTGATACTTTAAAAGAAGGCACCATGAATAAAACACTGACTATAGGCTACATACGATCATTCGAATTGGGGATGCACTACTGAGAGAGAAATACTAAACAAATACAGACTTCATCTTGCATCTACTTAATAATGATCAAAGTTACAGTTCATCAAAAAAAAAAAAAATGATCAAAGTTACAGAATTATTCCCATCTACTTTACTAATTTCAAGGATTTTCAGAACTGAAAATAAATTTATCTTCCAAGACATGCAGACCTTCTTCCTGCAACTGAGATCCAAGACAAGCCTCTGTTTTCCAACAACATTAGCAAGCTCTTTAAGCCTCTCGAGGTCCATTTGTCCGTTGTTGAACACATACTGCAAAAGCATAAAAACTTAACAAGTCTCTATCGAGAAATATAAAAGCTAACTCAATAACTTAATACATTTGATATACTAATCTCATTATCTTGCACACTTGTTATCAAATACAACAAGAATGCAAACTGAGAAGACCTTGAAAGTGTCACCCAGAGGATTACTAATGCTAATTGCTCTAATTAGTAATTACGGGTAGCCTATTTCAAGCTTTCCATTTTCTGGTCCAATCAAGCTGTTATCCTCGAAACATAGATTATTGCACTCTATGAATGATATAATTAAGCTGGAGAAAGTATATTCATCGTGGAAAATCACTCGAATTTGTCACGTGAATCTTATTCTAACTACATCCTTCAATAGAAAACCAAAAATGAACTTACTGATGTGACAGTCACATGGCTGGCTCCTTCTTTTATGTAACTTAAAGCATTGGTAGAATTGATACCACCTCCAACTTGCAAACCCCCTGGATGTTGTCATCCTCGCAGTTCATCAGAGGAAAAATCTGTTACAACGTACTATTTATCATAACATAAGAGATTGATATAATTCCATATTATAACTTCGAGATTTATGATTAAAAACAGAACCTGTGTTGGTTTCTTTCTTTTTCATTTATGCATGTTCTTTTATTGTCTGAGACTCAAAGGAGATAATAATGTCACACACCATCCAAAAGAACCAAGGATATTCACCAGGTGAAAATGAAACTGAGTATAGGAATCTGACTTCACTTCTATATAAGTGAATAAGAAATACTTCTTTGTGAGTACCTAATAAGGACCAGCAAATACCTTGACAACAAATGAAAAGAAAGATATCCTAATCTTATGATATACAAAAAATGATGTTTTTTTAGTGAACGGTGAAGTTTATCATAGAATATAAGTGAAAATGTAACGGACCACATAAACATGCTTCAACCTCATCTTGTATATGCTGCAATAGTACAACTGAACCATGTTCCTGAGAAGAAATTGATTACGACCATAGGCAGCCTTCAGCCAAGAAAGCATTTCATGTGTGTGATAGAGATGTATGGAAAAGAACCAGTATGACATGAGGGCAGAACTTTTTTCCCTCTGCCTACCAGGATATGCATGTAATGCTTCAATAGCAGCTGAGTTACTCGAAGGGTCTGCTCCAAGCACGATCACATGTCCACCTGTAAGTCCATCATCTTTGTAAAGTTTCGCATAGTTTCCAGCAGGTTTGTCGGATTCAAAATTAGTAACTAGACTTGAATTTCCTTCCCTGCGATCTTCAAGGGTGGATCCAACAATTTGCTTTACTTTTCCCTGAAAGCATTGCAAGACTTTGAATTCAGAAACAATTTGGTTTATTTTCATGAAGATTCTAATGACACAATGAATACACTGGTGTAATATCCTAAAATTAGGCACAAGCAGATTCGAATACTTGCATTCTTTCACTTCAATGCATAATCTCACCGTACAATTACTAAAAGGGAAAGAAAAAATTAACAACCTTGTGTATGTCAATACAGGGGCGAAATTTAACCCCACATTGAACATGAAGCCTTCGAGGTCCTGCAGGAAGAAAATAATACCTTAATGATCAACATTTGGTCTGCACAATCATGGATCTTACTATATATTTATTCAATATGTTGAGAAAGAATGAAGATGAAAAGCACATACCAAAACCCTGCAAAGGCCCTGCTCTTAGAAATTGTTGCATCTTGTAAGGAATGCAGAATACAGAACTTCTTTTGCATAGTGAATTAAGGTTCAAGGTGACTGCGTTTGTGTGGATACTACGAAGTCCCATATTCAACTTCAGACGTAGAAGACCTACACCTTAAAATATGCTACGAAGTCCCATTTTTTCGACCATTGGTCCTGACCGACTTGTAGGATGATGTTAAGTTAGTAATGGACCAAGATAAAACTACTCAAAAGTGTTTGATAAGCACCCACTTCGTCCCAAATTACCTATCAACTTTGTGTTTTGCACGAGAATTAAAGTTTCATAAAATTCTATAATAGAATACGGTAAAATGTCAAACATGCCAATATTTAATTTTACTCCCAATTTAATCCTATTTTTTTCTCTCTATTATCCTCTCTCCAACATTCAATGCAAGGGTAGGATTGATAAAACCAACGTGAGCCTTTTATTTATAGAGTGTACAATTAATTCGGGACACATTAAAAATAAAAGGTAGGACAAATAATTTGGGTCGGACGAAGTAATAACACCCAGGTTTTCTCTTAGAGGCCTTTTCACAAACATGTTCCAGGCATACCAAAAACAATTCCCAAATCCCCTTGGTAGATAAATTAAACTGGATAAGCATTAATAACAGATTTATTTGTACTAAATCAACAAAACAAGTGCAAGCAGCATATGTATAGGCTATGCCTTACCTAGACAAGCCAGCTGATGTGGTAGGATTGACAAGCCCTAAACAGCATAAAATGCACCTTCAATTATTAAACTTTCGGCAACCCGCAAAACTATAATACAAATCCAAGACGAGAACTGGCGAGAGATCTGATGATGGATCAGTCAGTTGGTGTAAATTGTTCAAAGGGGTGAAGTTTTGCACTTTTGAACACCCACTCACACCTCTCAATTAGGCTATATACACGCTCTCTTTATTTTCACAATAGAAAGTCCATATTTTAACAGATTAAGAAATGAGATGACAATATATACCTTTTTTTTTTTTTATTACTATTTTATTCTTAAATAATTCAATTTATTCTCACCAAGTCTTCCCTATTTAGCTCTCTCATTCGATTAATTCTAGCATAGAGAATGATCCAATAAAACATGTGATACAAATTAAGTCCGCTGACATAAATAGTTCAAAGAAATGAAGTTTTGCACTTTGGACTCCCCCTCTCAAGTAGGCTATATACTCCTTCTATATGACAATAGGAGTCCATACTTTAACAGAGTAAGAAATGAGAAGACAATATGTTGGGTAAAAAATGTCACGACTTTTCAAAAAAAAAATTCGATTTTGATTTTTTACCTTAAATTAAAAAGTGCAAAGTTGTTTATCCTAAATTTTATTTTTGTAGTATTAATGTTGATCATTCCATTTATTTCCACGGTTAAATTTGGACAAAATAAGACCACGTAACTCTCACATGACCAAACTGTGGAGAATTTTGGAAAAACGGATTTTGACCCTAAAAAAACCTGTAGATGGGGAAAATGTGAAAAAACGGAAGGAAAATGGAAAACTATTATGGATGTGGAAGACTGTTTTTTATCTCATTGCCGTGTTTTTTTAAAGGGTCAAAGTCTTTTTTTTCTTTTTTTTTAAAAATGCCAACGAGTTTGGTCATATGATCATATTCCGTCCACATTTAACAACAAAATGGATATAAAGCGCAATATTAATACTTTAAAAAATCGGGGGTAAATGACTTTGCATCTTTTAGTAATGATAGAAAATCAAATTTGAGAAAAAATTAATACCTTCTACTCATACCTACTGAATTTCGTACACTAGCATAGCAATACTGCATTATTTTTTTGGATGGGAGAATATTATTGGTTGAAATTTTGTAAGTACTTACAAACTATTAACACAAATTGACTCAATAAATAAGAATTTAATATTTCCTTACAAAATTCATGTCATCCAATTGCATTGATAGCGTGACAATAAAATTGATGAACGATATGTAAAAACTTTCATAAACCTTCAATTTTCGTTGCCTTTACGTCCAATGTCTAGCTTGGTACCTACAACACCATAACTTGCAGTTCCACAAGTCCACTTATATATATACCTGTCTGAACTCAAAATTTGCAGTTTTGGCGGAAAATGGTCTACAAAAGGCTTCCAAAGGCGAAAAATTCTGATATAGATCTGGCCTACAAGTGGAGACATAGACCACTTGGTCCACAATCAACCACATCCCCTCTTTTGATTAAAAAACAATAAAAACGCCTCAAACAATGCACCAAAAGGGAGAATATTTTTATTATTTTAATCAAAACTGTGATGTGGCTGAATGTGGACTAAGTGGTTCATGTCCACTTAGTAGGCCAGGTCCATGACAAAATTGTTCTCCAAAGGCCCTTCCAAAACCACCACCCTCTCTCCACCCACCACCACCATCACTCGAATTACCCTCCCCCTCCTCCTCCACCTCCACCTTAATCTCCGCCACCAACCCACCAACTAACCCAACTAAACAACCTTATCAAATCCCACCTTAAACCAATTTTCACACCTCAAGACTTAATCTTATTCCTTAAACGCCACATCCACCACCACCCCACTCTCACTACCCTAGATATACGGTTATGGTAAGGAGCAGTGGCAAAGTCAGGAATTTGTCATAGGGGCGGATTTCTTATTGAATTTTTTCAGAGCAAATTGCCTATTTTAGACCTAAACAATTTTTACTTTTCGGTTTTTAGACTAAACTTTGTTTTCGACCTTTTATAGACCTAAACAATTTACGAAAACCCCGATATAGATTTTTTTCAAATTTTCGACAAAAAACTCACCGACATGCAAAAGCGTGTCGCTTTTGATGAGGGGTAAAAAAGTCTTTTCGACTTTACAAAAGCGAATTGCTTATTTTAGACTCAAACAATTTATACTTTTCGCTTTTAGACTTAAACTTTGTTTTCGACCTTTTGTAGACTTAAACAATTTACTGGGTACCCGATATAGATTTTTTTTCAAATTTTCGACAAAAAACTCACCGACATGCAAAACTGTGTCGTTTTGACAGGGGTGAAAATGGAGAAGATAGGTTTATAATTTTTTGTTAGTTTAAATTTGGTATTCATATTTATTTTATTTTAACTCACCGAGTACCCAAGTTTTTTTCGTGAGAATTGGGTTGAAATGTCTGAAATACTCTTAAAAAGTGCCTCAAGTGCGAGGCACATGACTGACTTGACGATTTTTGACCATCCTACCTACATAACTATACCATTACCATTACAGAAAAAAATAACCATAGCATGAAAATAAATAAATAATCACTCATCGAGTCACCAGCTAAATGTTAGGAAATAAACAGCAACAATGAGAGAGAAAACGAGATCGAAAAAGATAAAGAAATACCCAAGAAATTGTTAACCCAGTTATGCCAAATCGACTAGTCTAGGGCGCTGCCAAACCAGGATATTTACTATGTAGCGATTCTATATTTATGTTACATAAGTATTCTATTTATAAGTAGAAACGAAATCCTAATTACAATCTTAAGTGGAAACTATGAACATAAAAGCCCAAAAATTTGGCTATCCTCAAATAACAAGGTAATATGGGGATTGAAGATTTGAAAACCTTGTTGTTCTTAAAAAAGAAATGTGATGGTGGAGAAGATGGTGATGTTGGAGATGTTGATGGTGTTGATTGTGATTATGGTGGTTAGGGTGGAGAAGATGAAGATGGTGGTAGGATGAGAATGGGGAGAATATATGGAAAATGGGTCGGGTTGGATTTGATTGGGTCGGCTCAATTATTTATTTATTTATTTGTTTTGTTTTGTTTTGTAAATCTTAAAAGACTTTTTTACCCCTGTCAAAATGACACAGTTTTGCATGTCAGTGAGTTTATTGTCGGAAATTTGAAAAAAATCTATGTCGGGGTGCCCGTAAATTGTTTAAGTCTACAAAAGGTCGAAAACAAAGTTTAAGTCTAAAATCGAAAAGTATAAATTGTTTGAGTCTAAAATAAGCAATTCGTTTTGTAAAGTTGAAAAGACTTTTTTACCCCTGTTAAAACGACACAGTTTTGCATGTCGGTGAGTTTTTTGTCGGAAATTTGAAAAAAAACTATATCGGGGTTTTCGTAAATTGTTTAGGTCTACAAAAGGTCGAAAACAAAGTTTAGTCTAAAAACCGAAAAGTAAAAATTGTTTAGGTCTAAAATAGGCAATTCGCTCATTTTTTTATAGAGCAAAATACAACACCCAAAAAAACAAATCTATAGAAAAATCTTCGTCTCTGAAAATTTTGCTGGTACGGAGGGTAGACGCAAAGAGGGGAAGCTTTGGTGGATGAGATGTTGGATAAGGGGTTCATACATAGTATTTCTACTTATAATAGTTTGATGGACAGACTTGCTAAAGGAAAGCGTTGATAGTTTCAAACTTGAGTATCATAGAAAATTTCGCACCCATTGTATGAATCCTGGATCCTCCTAGATGTATAAAATGTAGGAGAGCTTAATAAAAGATGCCTTATTTTACGAATTCGGATATTTTAATATTCTCAAATACATTTTATTTGACAGACTTTTAAACAGAAGTTACATTTTAGGTAAAAATTTGTTCTCTTTTAATTTATGCAACATGAGCTACTAAAACCATGAAGGACTTGCAAGCAATAGCCTCCAATTCACATGCTTCTTCTCGACTCTAACTCCCAGCTACCACAAGCTCCACTCTCCCTATATCCCCAAACCTTCATTCATCATGATTCCAAATAGACAACAATGGTGTAATCATCACACCTCTCTGTACAGTATCAACTACTTTTAGCAGGATCAAACACATCAAGACAGAAGAAAAAGGCTTTCATAAATTGTTGCTCAAGGATGGAATCCTGGATGAGAGTTCTTGCCCTTAGGGAAGTCTAAACAAATGACTACTCGATAAAGATTCTGCCAATGACATTCTATATCCACTTACGAATTGCTCAGCTGGGTTTCTTGTCATAGTTACTTATCTCGCCTTTACATAAACCGGAGCCACTATATGCCAATGCACCACAAGGCACAAAGGCACAAAGTCTCCTGCGTCCAGTAAAGTGTCTGAATATATAACCAAGTAGCAATGAGCCTGTTGTGCTGTGGCTTGTAAATTCTCCAGCAGAATATCCCTTGTCAAGTTGTTTGGTGTATGATATGCAAAAAAATGAACGAATAGTTGAACCCATTTCTGGGATTGCTTGGTTCCTCTGACATGTAATTAGATATTCAAGAAACCGCCAGATGACCATAGTTGACAAACACAATGGATCTAAGGCTACACTATTTTTAGTCTGACGAATCCGGTAACTCAATATCTAGTCCAGCATTGAGCAGAAAATCTGCCAACTGAAACCTTTTCTTGGTCATAAGATTTTAGATGCCAGTATGCCTACATTTAGCAGCAGAATGTTAATCACAAGTACTCCAGAAATTTGTAAATAGACGAAGATTTAAATTCTAGGACTAACAGGTTCGTCACGTTTTTTCTCGCCGGTTTTCTCATGAGCGCAGAAGTACATCATATTAATCGGATTATCAATACTTAGAAGGGAATTAAGTAGAATTGAAGACTGAATGAAGGCAATAAAAGGGCTTACCGAAAACTATTAAAGTCAATAGCATTGCTAAGATTACAACCAAAGGATGACTATGGACTTGGATATCATTTGAAGATCTCCGGCACCTTTCCATCCCATTCCTTGCCCACCAGCCATAGGAACAGATTATTCTTGCAAATACTCCCTGCAGTGAAAATTTTAACATTTCTGCATCTACGAGCTAATATGAGTTGTTCAAGATTACTTTTCCAAAGAAAAGAAAAGAAAAGGAAGGAAAATTGATTTTACAACTCAACCAGATAAGTTACGTTCACGACAAAATCTTCCTAATGATGGCGAATGTAGCAAGACATAGTAACTTCTCTGTTACACCATTCCATGGATACCATTGCACTTTGATGTCTCCAACATTTATAAAGAATCACAAATCTCAACCGGATTTTTTTAACTTTTAGCAGTAAGTATTAACAAATAATAACCTGGATGCCGTGGTAAAAATTTCTCCCAGATTGGGAATGTCTTTGTTCCTCCCCATCTTTCCACCTCTTTGTTATGCTTCTGCTCCCGGCACTACCACAAGTGTGTATGAAGGTCCTCAAAGACCTGAAGGGAACTGAGTTTGCTGTAGTAACCTCTTAACTTATTCTGTTTAGAAAAGACTTTAGCTTCAGACTCATTAGCCTCCAAATCCCAAATTAGTTCATTACGCCTACAAGCATTCTCTTGACTTGAGGGTCCATCAAAACCTATTTCCAAGCCCTCTTTGCTTAATTTACTCTCTTAAATGAAAATTAGGGTCCAAATGTTCAAACACTTTCATGTTTGAGCTATCAGCTCCCGCCTCAGCAATCTCTTCAGTAACAATAGAAGATCCAGCTGGATCAAGAAACATCCTAAACATTCCAGTATCAACTTCCGAGTCTTGGATTCGTGCATTGACGACGGAGGTCTCTCCCGAAAGAAACGATGCCAGGCCATTTCTATCTTGTTCATTTAAGTTACCCCACTCATGATTCCTGGCAGTGTCTCCTACTGATAACTTCTCCATGCTTTTCTCTACGTTCATTATTTGTTCTCTAATGGCTCGAATGAACTGCCTGTGTCTATAGATTACATTCTGCCTTTCCTGAGAATTATCTGCCATAGCTAAAAAGTTCACCTCTCTTTCAAAGTCTTCCAGCTAATTAGAACAATTAACAAAGTCAAACCAAATGGGAAGAAACAAAAAAGGGAGGAAACAGTACAAATCTTTTCAATGGCATTATGGTACCTGCCATTTTGCTGTTTATAAAAGTGTCGAAAGATCACGTCTATTATATACAATAGATTGATGCAGCCTCGCCTCAGGGTCGTACCCTTTTGAAAGACTTTCCTCATGCAACAGAAGGCGAAATATTGAGTTCACTCTGATGCAGTTTAATAAGAAATGTTACAAAAACTTGAACCATACAACAAATACTAGCCTCTAAGACAATATTCTAGCTGCTTCTATAACTATGATAGAACTACCCAAGAGGCCACCGGAGAAAAGGCAGTCCCGGACTAATTAGTCCTTCATTAATAATCACTCCATCCCAAATTGAATTTCCATATTTGACTTCCATTAAAATTGAAGTTTGATCACAATTACGAGAGTTTATTACAAAAAAAAATACATAGAAAGTGGACATTCACTCTCGAATAACCTAAAATAAAAATTGAGCATTCAATTCGCGACATGAGGTAGCACTAGCATTGTTACATACTACCTCAATTCCATAATATAAATCGCTTCATTCCATAACATAAGTCGTTTATGACATGTAGGAAAAAGTAAGGAAGAAAAAAAATATTTTTAAATCAAAATATCAATATTACTCTATTAGACAGAATTAGTGTTATACAAATCATATTAAATAGTGTAATATTGATATTTTAACTAACAAATTATTTTGTTTTTTGCCTTAATAATTTTCGCTACATGTACTAAAAGACTTATATTATGGAATGGAGGTAATACTATTTAACTGGAAATAAAACAGAGGATATAATAAAAAGGTAAAGAATGGAAAAGAGACCTATCGGCGGAGTCCTGAACGACCTCGGCGGCGGAAAAGAGTGGATCGGATTCCCATTGCTGTAGACTTGAGCCCATTTTTCAGTTCTAAACCAAACTACTACCATCAACCAAATCGATTGGACAATAATAACATCGATTTCTTCCAAAAAAAAAAAATCTTGATAGGACTACTGAATCCAAATCTGGAGAAAACTGATGAAGAATAAAAAAAATCTAAGAAATATATTGTGGAGTTGTACCAGAAATTAATTAATCGGTTTGTTTCGAGAGGGTTCGCGCGCCATCAGTGACAACTTTGCTTACATTGTACTTTATCGAAATGACTATGCGGAACGAATGAAAAAATATTTAAAAAAAAAAAAGTAACAGCAGTTAGAATTTTCATTTCTCTTAATTTTAACCGATTAATGAAACATTCAACAACTCTAAATGCTACTGCAAACGTAGCTCTAATTGTACTGTAAACGTAGATTTCTGTACGTTCTGCACCCAAAATCAACTCAGTAGTTTGTACATACAGAAGGCAACGGCAAGTAGTAGTGTTTGGAACAGAGTCAGTACAATATATTCATGTGTAATAAGGAAGCATTTTATTTGTGTTCCATGGTGATGATTCCTAAACAATCCTGTAATTTATTGCATCTCAAAAGAAAATCCCCTTGCTGGAAAAGGTAATAGATGATTTTTAATAGGATGATGCTGAGTAAATAGGATCACAGGTGGAAAGACATCGCAATATAAATCTGATAGGAAACTAGAATTTCATTGATAGGTTCAAAATTGCAGAATCCATTTAAAAAATTAAGTAAAAATATTCCACACATTCACCACAAAAGTGTATTAAACTGCCAACTCTTTTGACTCGCACTAAACTGAACTTAAAACGGAGTGAATAAAAACAACTGCTCAGAAGATACGTTGAGGCCTTCCCATGGTACTCTTCAGATACAAGCACCTCACCTGTTTCACAAGACACGATCAAACATTAATGAACAAAATTACATTCATATTCAAAATTAAATAAAGCTTCGGAGGATTCAAAAACTAAACAAATCTGGGAATAAATGAAAACAAGTAATACGTGAATGTTGTTCTAGATTGTCAGTTGAACTTACATTCTGCCAATTCTTCTTTAGCAGTGATACAAGAAAGTTGACACTCATTTGAACATTCTGGAAAATTTGCTTCTCTTCCATGGACAAATTGCCCACAGCAACACCCATGCAAAGAACCTTCTTGAGTTGAAACTTCACTGTGGCTTTTATTTCATTCACTTTCGACTCCAAGGATTCCTGATGACTGACCAGTGTAGGAAATTTTCCTGCAACAACCCAAAATAAAATGACAAAAGCAACTATTAGTCTAATCATCAATAATTGTTGCAAAAAATCCCTTCATAACCTAAGAAAAAACTACATCGAATGCACATTGCTAGAAATCAGTTCCCACAATACCAAGCCAAATTCATCATCCAAGGGCAATAAAGAAATTAAAGGGAATAACACATGCCTGCCTTGTTAAGACCAGGGCCCAGAAGACGGGGAATCTGCTTGATAACTGCTTCAGATGCCAGGAAAGCATGATACTTCTTCGCAAGCTTCTTAACAAGTTTCTTGTTCTTGTTAAGTTTCTTCAAACCCTCAACATCCATGTATTCAAGCCCAATCTTCTCAGCCTGTACAAAAACCGAGAGAAATCATCAACTTAGAGTAAACCAGACTACAAAAACTGAAAAACTGAAGAACTCGTGTCACACATGACAAACATGTAAACCAAACTTAAACAATTTCAGTAGAAAAAATGACAAAGATTTGGTATAATAAGACGATAACCAGTGCCAACAAAACCAGAAAACTACTCAGTATCAAAATTAAACCCATCAAAAGACCAAAGGAAACAGGTGGCTTCAGGAGCCTGGTAGGGGAACATACATTAAATAAAAGAAAAGACAATACATGTACTTTGCGATCAGAGCCATTGAAAAGCATCAAAGACGAAAACAATACTTGATGAGTGGCAATATAATGAAAACAGAGAGTTCTAGACCACGCTTCCAGCAATGGAAAGAATAAATTAAGCAGCAGTAAAGAGGAAATACTCAAACACAAACAAGGAAGGGCCTAATACAATGATGCACTCAGTAGCAATAAACCCCAACTTTAAGTGTGTTCTTCTCATGGCTAATCCGACAAGGTAATTGCAGTGATTCTGCTACTCAAGGTAATAAAGGATACGAGGAAGGTATATCTTTGGCATACTGTAAACAGGAAGTTCTATACCACACTTACAGAGATGGAAAGATTAAATGAATAAGCAATAAAGAGGATATATTGTTTATACAGGGATGCACTCAGTTGCAATAAACCCTTCAGCACATTACGACACAAGCAGATTACACAACTTTTAGTGTATGTTCTTTTCATGGCTAATCCCACGAGGTAATTGCAGTGATTCTGCTACTCAAGGAGATAAAGGATATGAGAATCTTCAAGATCAAAGAGGATTTCTTATATGAAAATTCACCTTTGGTTTTTGTGATCATTGAAGCATGTCGCCCAAAATCATATAAATTAAATTGTCAAGCAATACAAATTTCAATTCAACTTTCTTTTTATGTTAGCAGGCTGGGGAAAGTATATCTTCGGCATACTGAAAACAGGAAGTACTAGACTACACTTACAGCGATGGAAAGAATAAATGAAGCAGCAATAAAAAAGATATATTCATAGACATCAACAAGTAGGATTTATACAGGGATACACTCAGTTGCAATAAACCCTTCAGCACATTACGACATAAACAGATTAAGACAACTTCGACTGTATGTTCTTCTCATGGCTAATCCCAGGAGGTAATTGCAGTGATTCTGCTACTCAAGGCGATAAGGGATATGAGAATCTTCGAGATCAAAGAGGGTATGATATATGACAATTCACCTTTGGGTTTTGCGACCATTGAAGAAGGTCACCCCAAGTCATATTAATTAAATTGTCAGATCAATAAAATCTTCAATTCAACTTGCTTTTCATGTAAAAAGGCGGGATAAAAGTACCTCTCCAACATGCTGAGCATCACCAAGCATGCAAACCTTCATCTTGGGACGAGGGATATGTGGCAGTTTGACCGAGCCACTGAAACGCTTGTCCTTTTGTGGGTCATAGTTCTTCAGTCCAATCTGAAGCTCAACAGTCTCAGTAAACTTGCGTTTCTTATCTTCTTTATTACAGTCAGCAACAATCTGAGAAATTGCTTCTCTAACAGCATCACTCTGCAGCTTACTGCAAGTTATTAAACATAAAGTATCAATCAGTCGTCAAAAGCAAATAATCCTTGTTATATATGATTAAATGATTCCAAAAATATACTCCACATACAAAGCAGTCCAAAATAACTAAAAAGGGAAAAACAATTAATCTCACAAATCCGAGACAAGACTAACATACTTCCGATATAATTTTATCAATTCAAGCATATAAATTACTTCAGGAAAAACAAATGTGTAAGTTGTTTCAGGAATGAATCATCCGAGCATATTTATTCAAAACTAAATTAGAGATAAAATAGAAAAACTAACATAACTCAGAGCAGAAAACAGATTAAAATCTAGAAAAAAATCATACCTCATGGTGAATATTCAGTCTAGCTTTCCACAAGTGCACTGCCTATGAGATGTTCGAGAGAGAGAGACCCTCTATGGAAGACTGGAGGAGAAGAGGCGGGTAGTACCAATAAATAATCATAAACCCTAAGTCGAGCTAGGGTTAATAAGAAGAAGGGGGAGGAGTTTGGGCTTAAATTCAAGCCCAATAGATATTGTTTAAGGTACTGGCCTTGTACAACCGACTTTAGCAGTCCAAATAATTAAACATTAAATAGGTAGGTAGTTAGAATATTTTGGAAGATGAGATCCATAAGCCCAAAAAGCTGATCCAGTAATATTTTTTTCCTTTTTTGTAGGGGGATAGGCGATTTTATGGGCTAAGCTTGGTGTCGATCTCTGGACACCGATCCTAAAGGTGTTGTCCTCTTGATTTTATCGCGTCGTATCGGTGACCTTCTCTTGAATTCTCAAAACTTCTGTCGCTTCATCCCCGCAGGGGCAGAGAACCTGTCGCTATCTCGGCTGTGCTACCGAAGGCTCTGGGAAAGTCGGAATAGGAGAGCACTCATCTTGGGGTGGGCTTACTACTTAGGTGGAAACTACCAAGCTAGAGTACGGTAGGGGTAGAGGGAATTTCCGGTGGAGCGGTGAAATGCGTAGAGATCAGAAAGAACACCAACAGCGAAAGCACTCTGCTGAGCCGACACTGACACTTATATTTTTTATATTGACATAGTCCAGGTAAAGTCTTGGTCCAACAAGAGTTGGCCAGCACGACTGAAAAAAATTATGATACTACTAGCACAATCTAAGTAGTTCATTTAGAAATTTGTAGAATTTTATATATTTTATTGTTTATAATAATAAATTATAAGATAAGGCCAACTATAATTAAGAAGGTTATTTTAGAATATTTAATATTAAAATTTACATTTTAATAAATACAAACTCATTTTAATTAGATAATGATAAGGTATGGCAAACTACTAACAAACATAGCACATTATGAAAGTATTGGACTATACATAGATATTCGATCTGATTAATTCAGTTGAATTTAATAGATACTACGACTTACTGACATAGACATGTGACTTCTTAACCCTAAAGAAACTCTAGGGTTAACGACATCTTATCACGAGCATGTTTCTTATGCCGCACAGCTTCAAGTTGAATTTTCATACTACTCTAGAGACAGTTTTAGACTCTAACTTGGGTTGGGTTGGTAAACCATATCAGACATTATGTCGAGTCATCTGGAACTGAACTACCATCCCAAACCCTAGCTCCATCAAAAGGTATTGCCCCACGTTATTGTGGCAAATCGATGACTTGATAACAGGTAGGTCAATCGCCGATTCATTTTATTTGTGTGTGAATACTTATGAACGTATTATTTAAATAAATAAAAAATACTTTATATTTATTAAAAATTTATTTTTCAGCAAAATATGTAATTTGATGACGGAACACTGCATCCGCCGTTGTACGCTATCAAGTATTCCACACACAATCCATGTGTAATTTGTCCTACGCAGAGAGAAGATAAAACCTTGTTCTAACATATGGAATGTCCGTCCTTGACACCTCGCGCGGTGAAACAAAAAAAAACATTCATATATATATATATACATATAGATATATATATGTACACATATATATATATATATATATATATATATGGCAAAAAATTCTTTGTCCCATTATTATACTCATTCTTAACTCTAGCCAATTACAATTTATCATGTATATATAATTAGAAAAAATATTTATATAGTAAATTCTGATTGATCCGAAATGGAGAGAAGAAATGGGTACAGAGGACCATGACAGTCAAAATCGCGAGTCGACTCGTAGAATCGTACGATTCTACGAGTTTTAAGGGGTGGACCGAGTTAGATTCTACGTAGAATCGGAATCTGGTAGAATCGGAGTAGAATCGATGTAAAATCGTTACGATTCTACTGATTCTACGAGTCTACTATTCCCTAATTTTTTTTTTGAAACACTTTATATTTTTTTTAAATTTTTTTTATCATTTCTTATCCTTAGAACTGATACTTTAAGATGTATACAAATTTATATATCTCACGAGATATTTGAATCTTAATTAAAAATAAAAAATAAGCACATTTTAGCAATTAAATTAACTCCGATTGACTTTTTTGCTGAATACTTAGTCATTAAAAATGAAGTTTCGCCATTTGAATCATGTTTAATAAACATCTGAATACTTTATTTAATTTTGTTAACTTCAAATTAAATTTAATAAACATGTTTAATTTTAGTACATGATATTAATAACTTGAATGATTTGCTTTGAGTATTTGATTATCTTTTTTTCCTTTAAGACACTTTAGAGATGATTTGGAAATAACTATTTAGTTTCAACTAAGGTAATTTGGGTAGAGAAATTGTGCTTTTATATTTTAAAATTGTGATTGAAATGTTTTTCAAAGAGTACAAATATATTTTCAAATAATTTTTTAATGTAAGTAGGATCGGCGATCCGAGTTACGTTCCTACGATTCTCATATGCCTTCCGATTCTACGTAGAATCAGGCCCGTCTCAAACATATCTGAGGCCCTGTGCCGGAAAAAAAATTGGGACCCCAGATTTTAGGCTAAGTATATATATATAAACAAAACAAAAAATTGGGTACTGAATTTTTAGGTTAAGTATATATATATATATATATACAAAAAAAAATTAGGGGCCCCTGAATTTTAGTGCTAAGTATATATATATAAACAAAAAAAATATTAGGGGCCCAGATTTTTGAGAGTCTCTATGACTCATTTCATTTCGCATCCCCTATTAACCTAAGACTTTGGTGTATGGTAAAAAAGATTTTGAGCAACAAATTATAAAAATCAAAATCTTCAATTTTTTTAACTAATAATTATATACAAATTAAGAAATTTTTTTAAAAATTTGGGGACGCTAGTAAATGTGAGGCCGGGTTCGGATGTCACTCTGGGACAGCCCTTGGGCCCAGGCCCTGCGTAGAAATCAGCGAGTTTGACTGCCTTGAAAGGACTATCTATACATATGCCGATTTTCATGTGCTGGCACGAGCTAAACACAATCCGCTCCGACACCTGCAGCGGCGCGTGAAAACTAGTGATCATCTCAGCTACTACTCTTCGGAGACTTTCCTTCGTCGTCAGTCCAAATTGTTCATTTTTTCGTTGCCTCTTACCTTAGGTTTTTTTTATCGAACTACTAGGATGAGTTTCGCCGGAGAAAGCTTCGAGCTCAGGGAGCTTCAGAGGCTCGAAGGCCACGCCGATAGGGTGTGGAGCGTCGCTTGGAAACCTTCCACCGGCGTCGATGGTGTACCAGCGGTTCTCGCTTCATGCAGTGGTGATAAGACCGTCCGAATTTGGGAAAGGAATCCTTCCACCGGTTCTTTCCACTGCAAGGTTTTATTTTTAAGCTAAATCTAATAAATTGAATGAGCAATTTGGAGTGAGTATAGATTTGAAGTTTCTCGAAAACAAATTGATCAAATTTTTCATTCTCTTGTTGAATACACTCTCCTCCCAAAAAAAAATCATAAAGGACGAATTTTCTATAGGAAAAAATTACTTTTGTTATATTTTCTTATAAATGTTGTATTTCGCCCTCTAAAAATTTTCAGTAAGAAATTCGCTCCCCTATGATAAATTCCTGGCTCCGCCACTGGCCTTGACGCAACATATAATTAGTGAATACTGATAATTAGTTAAGGTATAATAGCGATGTTAGCATTGATGCAACATGCAATTAGTAAAAATTGATAATTTACCAAGGATAGCAGCGATTTTAGCTTTGATAGACCATGCAATTGGTGAAAACTGATAATTGACTAAGGTTTTATTTAATTTAATTTGAAGTTTAATCGATTATTTTGATTTTCCAAATCTGAGGCACTCTTCCTGTGAAATGTTAGATGTAAACCGGTCTGCGTTGTAGTTAAGGTGATTTATTTTTTTGACGAGATATGAATATGATGATGATACAGGCAGTTCTGGAGGAGACACATACCCGAACAGTTAGATCGTGTGCCTGGTCTCCATCTGGAAATAACATAGCTACTGCAAGTTTTGATGCCACCACTGCTGTCTGGGAGAATGTTGGCGGTGATTATGAATGTGTCTCCACTTTAGAGGTATGGTTTGATTCCCAAATTCGTTTTGTGTTTCATTTTGTTAGTGTCAAGTTTAGCTGAGTAGTTTAAAGAAAACGATGATGGCTGAAGGTTTGGTATTTGTTGTCTTCTTGTCCACATTGCAATTTTAACTGTCCTGGTTTGTTTAAGAAAATAGATATTTTCCTTTCTTTATTTGGTGTTCTTTGAAAAAATTTCCTCAATTTGTAATAGCTTTCTTTTGTAAGTATTTCCTGAAAGTTTGTTCATACTTATTATTGTTATGACAGGGATAAATATTGCAGGTTTATTCTTGTTCTTTTCGATCTAGTCATAGATTCGGGCAGACATTTCTTGTTAGTATTTTCAGTCAAAAATGATTTTGGAGATACTGACACATATTCTCGGTTTTGCAACAACGTGATAGATAGTTTGACGTATTGCACTTGCTTGGATTTTCTTTCCATCAACGTTCCAACACGTGTTGCACTTGTTTCAGCTTTCCTAAAATGATGTTACAACTTACAGGGTCATGAAAATGAGGTCAAAAGCGTTTCTTGGAATGCATCTGGCTCATTGCTCGCCACCTGCGGACGGGACAAATCTGTTTGGATATGGGAAGTTTTGCCGGGTAATGAGTTTGAATGTGTGTCTGTTTTGCAAGGACACACGCAAGATGTTAAAATGGTCCAGTGGCATCCTCATACAGACATTCTGTTTTCGTGTAGCTATGATAACTCCATTAAGGTACTTATGCTAAAAATAGTAAGTAGAAGAATTTTACGCTAACGTCACCCTAGCCTTATTCCTGTATTTATACCCATGAATTAGCTATTACAGAAAAAGTAGCAATCCCTGGTTTTACTTTCACCGATTTTGGTGTTATATGACATGTTAAAATTATTGCAGGTTTGGGCGGAGGACGGAGATGATGATTGGCATTGTGTTCAAACATTGACCGAAGCTAACAAGTACTATTTCTAGTTGTTTTTGTTGCGTGACACTTGTTAATCAAATTCATTTTATTTTTATTTCAGATATAAAAAAGATTTGATAATAGTAAAGTATCTTTAAGCATGTTTTATGTTTTTCCTTTTTGTGAACATTCAGCATTACTTTATCATGTAAACCTAAGGGTGTCTCATATTAAGTAAACTACGTTATTATGTACTCCCTCCATCCGGATTTGAATGTCACATTTTGACTTGGGGTAAAATTTAAGGATTGTCTTCGACTTGGGATACAATTGAAATTTTATCTAAATTTAGAAATGGGACAATCAATTCCAGGCATCCCAATAAGGCAAATGAGACATTCAAATCCGGACGAAGGGAGTAAAGAGTAATATTTATGGAATGGTTCTGAAATATTTATCCTCATTTCACAGCTTGTCTATTGTTTAGGTCTTGTTCTTTCGTTTCATCTGTATATTTCTGCTTCTAGATTTCCCCCCTTTTTTCTACTACCTAATACTGTAAGATCTGCTGATAATTCGAGATGAAAGTAAGTACCATTCATCCCGTGCCAATATCTGACCAAACAAAGCCTTGTGCGAGTTTTAAGTGGCGTATTTAGCCTTGATCTCCCAGTTTAAAGTGCCTTATTTTAGTATTCTTATCTGTGCCATAATTTTAATTAATTGACATTATCAAATATTCAAATTTACTGTTTGCAGCGCCTTTTAAATTTTACCTTTTCTTGCCATATGCTTCAATTTGTTTTTCTTGCTATTCGGTTTCATATATGTTGATGTTTAGCTGCTATGCCTGTTTATATTTCAGTGGACATACTTCTACTGTCTGGGCTCTCTCTTTGAATGGTACTGGAGACAAAATGGTAACTTGCAGGTAAGCAAGTTCTTTTCTCATTCTCATTCTTTTCCTCATTATGTATGCCTGCATTATAAATATTATCTATACATTTATGTGCCCTATTATTAGGTTAACAAGGATATTGATGAGACAAATCCTGCTGGGGATTCTAACATTTTCAGTTTGCTTTTGCAGTGACGATCTTTCCTTAAAGATATGGGGTGTAGATGTTATGAACATGAAACCTGGTGAAGGTTATGCACCTTGGTGAGCAACTAGCCTTTAATCAGTATTTTGTTACAATTTTCTGACTTTCTATCTTTGGGACATTTTTTAGTCTGGAGTTAACTGATATTGTTAGTGGTCCATAAGAATTAGACAAGGACATATGGTCATGCGACTCATGCCCATTCTGATCTTTACATTTTCTTGTAGACCTATTGGTGAGATGGGCAGCTCCTAAAAACTTAGAAATATTCTCGCTTTTTAATACTTAGTTGCGATATTGCGATATTGTCATGACATTTCATTGTAACGTATCAAAACTTGCATGGTTGGTATTTACATTTCTATCCCAAATCTATTGTTGAACATGGTTGAGTGCAGGCAGCTGAGATAATTATAAGTTGCCCATCCATCAGGCACTACATTCAATCATTGAGCAGTGTGCTACTTCATTCATTTTGTGATTGAAACATGCCAATTTTCTTTGACTTAATGGGACATAGTGATCCATCTGTAAAGAGTTATCAGGATAAAGGACTTATTTATAAAACATAATGAAGATGTAGGCAGAGTTAGGAGTTGGGGCATTGTAGTGCAACATTTTTTCGTTTTCTTTTTATGACCCTGAGTCTCTTCAATTTGGAGCAAATTGAATAAAATTCTTACCGAGGAACCACTTCATGCTTTCGTAAACGTTTGCATACCTGTCAAAGGGAAGTTTGCTTGTTTGTTCTTATTCCTTTTTATACAAGGTACTTACATGCCAACAATATTTTCATTGTCTTGTCAGGAAACATATTTGCACTCTTTCTGGATACCATGACCGAACAATATTTTCTGTCCACTGGTCAAGGTTGGGGAAATAACAACATCATAGCTCAAAATTGTCGTCCTTCTATCCCTTCTCTTGAAAGAACAGCCGGGGAAAGAAGGGCCTCACTATCATCAATAACACTGATCTTTTCTCTATTTACACGGCATAATTTTTTTACTGTCTTTCTTCTTTAATATTGCAGAGAAGGAGTAATCGTGAGCGGAGCAGCTGATGATGCTATACGTTTATTTGTTGAGAAAGGAGACAATCTGGTACTTTACTAGTCTTCCTCATCTATTATTTTTTATATTCCTCTTTGCATCAGCTGCATGATGACCAAATCCCCTTTATATCCACCTTTTACTACTTCTACATTCCTGTGTAGTTATCCGCACATCAAACTTCCCTAGGTTCCCTAAGTCTAGGCACTTGATAAGTAACACTTTCTGGTGTGTGTTTTATCAGGTTGATGAACCTATGTATAAATTGCTTCTAAAGAAGGACAAGGCTCATGATATGGATGTAAATTCTGTCCAATGGAGTTCGGCGGTAAGTATGAAATAGCTACCATCTGCTTTGATACCATAAAAAAATATAAGTCATCATAGGATCCTCTCTCATTACTATTGTCGGTCGTAACTGAGTTTCTTTGACGTGTCTGCAAACTTGTTTACAATCAATCAGGAATCTGTGATTGAATGTATTTTGTCGTTCAAACTGCAGGGAGACAGGCTTCTTGCTTCTGCAAGTGATGATGGTACAATCAAGATATGGGAACTAGCGTCGCTTTCCTAATTGTTTAGAATCCATATGATTATACATTGCAACTTTGTTGACCTTTTAGCTTATATGTAATTATAGTATGAAAATAGATGCAATTTGGGAAGAACATAAAGGGGATTCCGTTACTGTTTCTTCGCCTATTTGGCCTCTCTCTCTCTCTCATGATCTTGTTCTTACAATCAAGACTTTGAGTTTGTGATAAGATGGTAATTCAAATGGTTAAATGTACTCTGAAACGGTCCAAAGTCATGAATTTATATCACATTCTTTGTCTCTTCCTATGTATAAAAAAGGGGAACTTGAGTTCCAAATTACTAGTAATGAGGACAGCTATTCATTTCCCAGCTCAAATATTATAGTCTCTCATATCATAATCTCTCCAAATTCTCGATTAGGGACAAAGTCGGTAAGTTGGCGTTGGTGCGAAAACTGCAACATTATGTAGAACTACATATAAAAACGGTAAAAAAAATTTTGGGAGCGAATTTGATAAAATATTCTGAACTACATATAAAATTTATTATATTATTTTTAAAAATCTCGGGGCGACTGCCCGCCCATGCTTGAGTAAGCATAGCTACCCACTAAAAACTAATCATCATACTTCAGCCAAAATATAATAATAATCACCATACTACTATACTCTGAACCATAGTTAAATGCAGGATTCTGATTTTATTAATGGAGCTTCAAATCTTCAATTTGAGGAAGCTACACAATTAGCTAATTATTATTCACATGTAATACTATCTTTATCTCTATAATGGAAATTTGCAAATAATAATTGTATAAAAAAAATTAAAATCATGGAGATTAAAATCTTCAATTCAGGAAGCTACACAATTAGTAAATAAAAATATGACTAATATAATTCACATTTACTATTTTTTTTTTCCCTCTATAGTTGTAAATGTGCACATAATTATTATAATTAAGATTGCAAAAAGAAGAAGAAGAAGAAGAACTAACAACTGTTTTCTATTATTAATCTCCCAGAAGTAGGTCTTGTACCTTGTTGAACCAATGCAGCTCTAGCTAACATTATATTACTATTCATCCAGGAAGCATCAAAAGCACTACAATCAATCCAATCCTTTAGCAACTCTTCTTGACCCCACATATCTGGTATCCATACTTGACCCGCTACTTCCCCTCTATGTCTCTTCAATCTCTTCTGTCCACTTTCCTCTACAACTCCGCCCTGCGGAGTTACTGGAACTACGTTTTGAGAGTTTGAGTTAAGCGCAAGTCCATTTTTAACTGAAGATTCTTTTATCTCGATCTCATGTAGTGTAGCTGAGTTTGATTGACTCGCTTCTTCTTTTTCTGACTCGGGTTTCTTCAAAATGGATTGAACTTCTTGATCATCATCACTCTTCTTGAATTTGGATTCAGGGATTTGTTTATCTAAGTCAGACTCATTAGAACTTTGTGGAGTCATGTTAATGAAGAACTACTTTTGCTTTCCCTAATAAGAATGGAGAGCTAAGAGGGAAGTGAGGACTAAATATTGAAGCTTTATTTGTGTGGGAATAAAGAAAAGCAAAGGGAAAGGGGATGGGGGTGGGATTCTATGCGGAATGGTAAAAAATACAGAACTCCTCAGGACAGGTGTCTTGTGATACAAAAATACGACAGATGTTCTTAAAAAATACGGCATATGTCATAAGATCACAATAAGTGTTCATTTTAAATCAATTTTTAAATGTCAATTTTAATTCGACGAACGAAGGTAAGTCCCCACGTGCTATAGCTTAGGAGAGGGTGTTGATTTGATTTTTTCAGTTTTCTTTTTTGTCTAACACTAACACAAGTTTATTTTACCGTTAGCTATTTCTATAATTATTTTTTATTTTGATAAGAAGTTCAGCTTAATTAGCTTCAGCTTAATTAGCTATACCTCTTATCTTTATTTCTAAATCACTTTCTATTTCGACATTGAATAATAATTTTCTCAAACACAAAAAATGAATCGTCATTCTATTTTAGTTTTGTCTTTCAGGCGAAAAACAGAAAGAGAATTTCAAAATTATTCCTTGTAAAAAGTAATTCTGAGTAAAAATAAATCATATTCCACTCTATTCCAGTGTAAATGTCTTAGTCCGTGCTCTCATACTATTAAGCGTTCTTACGCATATACCATATGAAATAAGGACCACCCCTCCTTCCACTTGGGCCTTTAAGTCTTTGTTGGTGATACATTTGATTTGATATTTGGAGGATTGTGAGGTTGGTGTTGATCAGTGGGAAATTTTGTGATTTTGGATTTAGTTGGACCGATTAGTTTTTTAAAAGAGGATTAATAGTGGTTTCACAACTACTTTTCAGTATGACTCGAACTTCCGATCTACCAGTTGAAAGTGAAGCGTCTTATCAAGGTTGTCAAAATCGCGAGTTGGGTCGTAAAATCATACGATTCTAAGTGTATAAATCGAGTTAAATCGTACTAAAAATCCTTGGATGATAGAATCGTACATGATTGTCAATCTGGATTGTAAGATTGTAGGATCGCACGGTCTGGTACGATTCAATATTGCCTCTTTTCAACCGGGTCGGTATCAGGTTCTCTCAAATAAAAAAAATATCCGATTGTATTCAATCCAACATCTCAATTCTTTCAAGTTTCGTTCTCTCAACTTCACCGTTCATCATCTCAACTCTCGATTTTCGATCAAGATTCAATATTGGTTAGCTCTCTTATTCCTAATCCCCTTATGAAAATTAATGCATCCAATGACATGGAGATTCTGAGCATTGATAATGAACTCGATGTAAGTGAAGGTGGAGATTACATGGAGGATAATAATAACGCCTTGAATGATTTGTTAGATTAGAACATTAGAAAGATATACATGTTATAAAACTTGTTGGATTGAAAGATCTTATGAATTGTTGTTTTGCTTTGGAAGTTTATCACTTGGTAATTTGTAGTTTAATTTCAATTTTTTAGTTTTATTGGCATTCTTATTTTTTTTCATTGAAGTATTGCTATATATTTTTTTTTTTGCTCGTTAGCATATATAATGATGTCTTTATTGACACAAATTTATCATGAAATATTATTTTAATAATTTTATCAGATCTTCCAATCCGTGCTACGATCCTCGTGTTTACGATTTGTTAAACTCCTCCCATTTCGAGTCAAATTTGCGATTTTGACAACCTTGTGCCTTATCACTTGAATTGCACTTCGTTGTCTGAGATTTCAAAATTAAAACATAATTCATACTATATGATTGAAGAAGAAGAAGGGAACAACCAACAAGGGATGTCATTGGGAACATGCCCGGTGATGTGGATGCTCAAAGTGACCTACGGAACAGGTCTCCAAAAATTAGGAGTCCCAATTTTTTGTTATATATATATCTTTTATATTTTTTATATTTTTTTTTCCAGAATTTGGGATCATCAAGACTACTAATATTTGCTTTTTTTTTGAAATTTTGAAAATCGTATTATATTTTGACTGTTTTTATAATTTATATTTTAAACAAAATAATTAGGGGTCTACTTTTAATAAATAGCACAAAACCTCAATATTGTTCGAGACGACCCTAATTGGGAATTCCATAACAAACTAACAAAGAATTTATATTTGCTGATGCATCAATCATTTAATAAAGAGGGCAGACATATTTGGAAGGAGGCTAAACCTCTTGTTGAGCAGATATTTTGTTGTCGCAAACTTTTAAAGCCTCTAACGACCGATTGGGACTCCGATACGGACCGAAGTTTTGTTTTACATATACGAAATAAAATTTAACTGTAAAATTGTTGATTTTTTTTTAGATAGAATACTTTGTTCTTCATGTGTTCACACTGTTAGATTAAAAATCGACAACTAAAATCTATTTCACACGTGCAAAATAAATTATTATTCTTCACTAGAACCCCGGCCGCTAACAACCACCCTTCTTATAATTAACCCAATTTATTTTATTTTAAATCCCATATTGACCGTCCACCTCTGCTAACATCTCTGTCCACAATTTTCTAAAATCTAGAGACCATATGCTATCATCCATTGTCACTCTTTGGGGACCCTTCATTTCCATTTCCTTTATTTTATTTTATTTTTTTGGAAAAAATTCCCTTTCCACTTTGGGCTTTGATATTAGTAGTTGAACAAAATAGGTCCATTGGTAGCAAGCTGACAAGAATAAATTCCATACATAAGTTGCTAATTCCATTAGCAGTGAACCGCAAAAAAATTCGTTAAAAAGACGCTCATTCTCATTTTCTTTTTTATGCATTAGAAGATTGATATGTGAATATTTAGGCCTTACTCCACTTCCTAGTATAAGTCGTTTTAGTCTTTTGCATTAGAATATGAGTTATGAAATATTTGTAACCAAATATCTACTATACTCTTAATAAATAAGGAGAGGGAAATAAAATTTGAAAAGAGAAGGGGATAGAATCAGAAAAACATAATAAATACTCTTGAAAGGTGTAAAACAAATTATATTATGAAAACGACCATCTCTCCTAAAAGACGACTTATATTATGAAGAGGAGTGCCTTTCAGCAGCATCAATTAAACTATTATATTATCACCTCATCCACTGTTTCTTATGTGTAAGCTTATTATGATTTTATCTTTCAGCAAATGAGCACTTCTAATCAATTGAACTATTATCGTATCACCTCATCTTTTGTTCCTATATGCAGAGATATTATGAGCTCCGACCTACTCGGCCTAGCTACCAACAATCCTCTCAGACTAACCCGACCTGCTCCAACAGCTTGACACACCATAAGGTCCATAATAGGTCATAATCAGCCCATCTCATAAATTTGGAGGGCATTTAGACAGCATCTTAAATATCACATTTCATATTCAACTTTATTTATTCTAAAAAACAAATTCAGTTCTGAAAAATTAAAGACAAAAATCCAAAACTCAAAATCAATCCAATCTCGGCCTTTGTTTTCTTGAGAGTTGCATCTAACCAACCAATCTTGCAATACCTAAAATCTGGTTTTGCCGATCCTAACAACAAACAAGTACTCAATTGGACTCCAAAGAAACCGATAAAAACACGGAGTTTAAGCCAAAAAAAGGTTAATAACAAACTATTGGCAAAGATATAGTAGTAGTAGTAGTAAATTTCCAAACTCAAGTATTGAATATACCGATATGAACCTCAGCAAACTGCCAATTTTTCCACAGTAGTGAACATATGCACAAGTTCATCTACTCTAAAAAGAAGTATACTGTACAATCTGTCTTATTCCAGCAGCCCAGATGTGATGATCAGTGTGATGCGTCTGTCCGGATTTACCAGCTAAAGGCAAACTAATATTACTACTAAAGGCTCATTTTTGAAGCTTCCTCAAGGATGTTAATAGACCCATTTCATCCATTTCCGAAATCCTGAACTAACACGAAAACAAGCTTAATTCTCGAAGAATTGAACAAGTCTAAGATAATTACCTCGAAATAGAAAAGAGGACTGACTTAAGCTCTTGGATAGC
Source organism: Vinca minor (assembly GCA_026122235.1). Lineage (NCBI taxonomy): Eukaryota > Viridiplantae > Streptophyta > Magnoliopsida > Gentianales > Apocynaceae > Vinca > Vinca minor. The sequence continues at coordinate 5,523,095 of JAOCZM010000038.1, read as the reverse complement.
GGGAGCGTCCTTTCTTTTTTAGAAACTCGGGGATCTCTATGGAACCTCCTTCCATGAAGGATGAAGGCCGTCGATTAATTCCGGGGGAGGTCTCTCCTTGTGCTAGCTGATTTGCCTACATTTGGACCAAAGGTCAAAAAGTTTAAACAAATCATGACAGAAATGGATCTGAAAGACAAAGGAGGAAAAGAAATGAGAAGGATGAACGGAACCTGAAGTGGCCTGCCAACACCTTCTTCTTGGCGCTTAAAGCCAGTCGCGATTAGTGTTATACTGACCTGAAGTTTAAGAAGACAATCAATTTTTAGACGGATTGAAAAACGAAATTTTATAGAGGGTACATAAAAGATATCCATAAGAGCAAATGCATGTCTTAGCTTCATATGAGCAGACGTAGGATTATCATGAATCCAAGATCCACGAAACTAAATTTACAAGAACAGAACAGTGCCTCTATCACGAGATAATTGAAGATAGAAGGAGTGCAAAATTATAAAGTCCCTAAAATGAAACTTACCATGCGTAGATGCACATTCCAAAACCGAAAGAAGTAAAAGCAGAAAAGAGAGGATTTTCATATCTAGTTGTCAGCACTAAAGAGTGCAGCCCTTATCTAAAACAAAACACATAATTTCATAGGGGCATCAACCTCCTACATTTCTGCTTGACCTCAATATACAACATTTCCCTCGGTTAAGATCACTTCATGTTCCAATAAATATGGATTATAATTTATAAGACCTAACATTACAAGGCTCATGCCTCTGATGCTGAAAGTTCAATGTACCACTCCCAGATGCCACATTTTTAAGTCTAAGAAGCTTTGGCATCAATATATAATTCATTTTCATCATTTAGATAGCAAAGATGTCGCCATAGCAAACCTCCATTTAAAATTGTTTCTACAGTTCTTTTAGCTGCACATCAACCTGTTTTATCTCCTGCTGATACAAGTGATGATCCTCACTATTCCATTCACATAGACAAATGTATGGGTAGATAGGCTTTCATGCAAATTAAAATGCTTCTACACCCACCCGAATTGGAATTTATATCTAACAGCGACTAGCAGGTCTCACCAACAGGTAACAAAGATGCTTTTGGCCCATGTTTACCAACTTTAGCACATCAGGAATAAGTGAAGCATTTTATGCTACTCGTTTTTTAAAACATAGATTCATAAGCGAACACCAGCTAAAGAACGACACCCACGACCAAGCTTCAATAAAGAAACAGAAAGCTTATACTTGACAGCTATCCGAAATGGAACTTTGGAAGTATATCTTTCTTCACAGTTCAAATACTGCTTTCGCAGTCATCAGATTATGTTCCTTCAGAGATTCAGCTTTGATATTCTAGGAGCAAGCAAATTGTTGGTAAAAATCTAAAGCAAATGGGCTCTTAAATTCTTAATAAATAGTAGTAGTCCATGATTTTACAAAGGTCATATATATCCCTGCTTGTATTAATATAGAAACCGACTTACTTGACCACTCAGTGATGGATCTATTACAGCTCCAAATATTAAGTTGGCACTTGGATCTACAAGGTCATATATGACTTCAGCCGCAGCATTTACCTAAGGCATAAAAGAAATCAAGGATAAGACAACAAGAACAAAGCGTACATAGATACCTAAAAGAGTTATATATACATAGAATAACCAGCATGAAGTTGGAATAAGATTATATAACCAATTGTAATCCCAAATATGTGCACACTTAAAACCAAGTATAAAAAACAGACAAGCTTGAATTATTTTTATCAATTTCAGAATCAATCCCTAGGGCACCAATTTTTTTTTTTTTTTTTTTGATGCAATCCTAGGGCACCAATTGATCCCATTATGAAGTTGCATAATTGGTGAAAAATTAAATGACCAACTTCAAAACCTCTCCTCTACTGAAAATTCATGACAACTAAAGGACACTTCTACCTTCCTTTCTCATTTGGAATTATTTGTCCTTAAAGGTCTTGGCATGCGGATTAATAAAGCTATTACGAATACCATGTGTTATAAGGTAAAGCGATTATAAATTTTATTTTTACACTGATAAGAATATCATTCTGGGCATCATGATCCAGGACACAAATGTCCTTGAACAAAATTTCACACACACACACACAAATATGTATAAATGAGAAGCAAGTACTTCAGCGAATAGCTGAGAATACATTCGTGCAGATGCCTCAATGTCATCATTTTCTTTCTTTTTTTCCCAGGGGACTCGGAACATAAATCGAATACATGTCATCAGTTAATCTATTTAGTCGATATGGGGAGAGAGCTACCTCAAACAATGTCAAGTCACTACCACCAGTTATATTCCACACGATCCCAGTAGCCCTCTCTATACCAATATCCAGTAAAGGAGATTGAATGGCATTTAAAGCAGCATCTCTGGCTCTTGTTTTCCCTGGATAATTACATGATCATGATCTCAATCATTCTAGCACACTAAGCAAAAGCAAGCGATCATCATTTGCGTATTCTATGCTTGTCAAAGAAAGAAAAATAGAGAAGAGGAACAAAAATGCCACCTCTTAAATTAATGAGAAGGAAAGTAAATAGCAAGTTTTTTTTTTAAAATAATTCGTAGCCTACAGAATATCCATTCTATTCTGAGATCCTACAAGATATAGCGAATGCTGGCCCAATAACACCCTATTGGGCTACAATAGAAAGACTCACTCCCAACCCTTCAATAGATTTTTAGATATGGAAGTTTGATCCACAGATAGAAAATGTAACTAGGAACAGAATAAAGCCACGTGTGCGGAGACAAACATTTTGTGAGAAGGAATTTCCATAAACACAAGGCAGGTATTGATCTCCAAACCTGACTGCACACCAATAAGTTAGAAGCCTTTTAAAATTACCTGTCGCAGTTCCAATTCCCATCAATGAAGAACCAGCACTTTCCATAATGGCACGTACATCAGCAAAATCCACATTCACTAGACCTGGAATCTGCACAAGATACAACACATGAATATGTAGATCAACAATGCTCCAACAAAATTTCAGGGTGCTCTTGCAAAGAGAAACCAATATCATAATTTCCAATCATGTATATCAGTTCTCTGGATGGAAATGAATAGAATACAAGTGCGTCCATCAAGTTTTCAGTTACATCACCACTCACAGCTTGCAGAAAACATGGGCTCTTGCTAATACTAAATACACAAAGATAAAGTTTATATCTGCATGATTGACTAATTCATTGGCCATGACAGTGGTTCTCCATCTTTTGCAAAAGGCAGATGAAGGGAAGACAATTCAGTGACATCTTCTTCCATTGTTTGTGTAATGACAAATATTAGCAAAACAAAATGTAGTTTTACTTACAATGGCAGGAGAAAATCTATGCATTAGAATGCATGATTCATATTAAGCTTTGCATGTCTGATTGATTATAATCAATAAAATGCAAAGGTGTCGTGGAAAAAGGAAATATTCAACCTCCCACAATAGCAGCAAAATAAACCACAATGCACCAGAAAGACAAAAATCTTAACAAATGAATTTGCACATTTCATTGAATTTCTACAAAATCTAACATATATTCAGCTCAATAGCGCGAGAATAGATGAGATAAGCTATGGGGATAGCATATACCAAGAAGAAGATCGTAGGAAATTAGAGAATTATATGGAAAACAATGCTTTGAGCAGATAAGCTAGGATGACAATTAAGCAGAGCTGAATACCGTAATAATATCAGAGATTCCACGAACTCCTTGTCGAAGAATATCATCAGCCAAGTTAAATGCTTCTGTTACTGGGGTAGATGGGGAAACTGCAGTTAGTAATTTGTCATTTGGAATAACAATTAGTGTATCAACATTTTCTCTCAAAGCTGCAATCCCTTCCTGTGCTTGAACTGCTCGCCTTCGACCTTCGAAGGAGAAGGGTGTTGTGACAATACCAACAGTTAAGATTCCCATTGCTTTTGCAATCCCTGCAATTACAGGAGCTGCACCGGTCCCTGTTCCTCCACCCATTCCTGCCTGTAAAGTTCAGATAATTGGGTAAAACACCAGATGACATGATAAAAGAATACCTGACCTGGTGCATAGGAGTATTTAACTCCACTATCATTTCCTAGGTAAGCCTCCAGAAGGTTGAAAGCTCAAATTAGTCTTAACTTTTACTTCCTTGGTTCATCATTACAGAGTAAACGCACTAACCCTTGCTATTTGTGGAAACAAAATAGTATAATCACATAACAAATAGCCGAGAATTCATTTTCGATCAGTTATGCTAGATTTAAATTTATCCTTTGATCAATAAGGTTACCACATGATATGTTTTTTGGATATGCCTTTGATTTTGATTCCTCTGTTACACCATGATACTAAGCCACCTTGTGGATTAATGAAAAAAATGTTTCCAATATTAGTTAAGAAACATAAATGGTTTTTGATCCATGTCATTGTAGAATTCTTGTTCACCACGAGACTACATAACTGCAGTTCAATACAAATGATTTTTGGTGTAATTAGGCATATCATTTTAGCATTCTTGTTCACCACGAGACTAAATAACTGCAGACCAGAACTAATCTATATACAGGCAACATATCTGTGGAATCTGTACTCAGAGTTTCACACGCAGTATGAAGTTTAATGTCATGGCCCTCTTTCATGGGGGAAAAAAAAGAGAAATGTTGTGATCCCGCCTTTGAACACTATATCTGCTATCTGTCCCACATACATCTTATCACCAAATAATTTTCGAGCCCTCAACATGATGACAACTTGAAACTAGCTCTAATTATTGTAACAAACCAACATGCTATAGAAGAATACATTTTGAAACAGCAACCTTTAAGCTTTTGGAGGGAAAACACAACTATTCTATAATTTGTAGAAACAAGACCACCAGTGTTTCATTTTACTGTTCATGTAGAAATTATGAAGCGGAAGAGAAATAATACGTACTGTTACAAAGACCATGTCAGACCCATAAACTGCCTCTTCAATAGATTCTTTGCTTTCTTTGGCTGCACTCGTCCCAATATCTGGATTCCCACCGGCTCCAAGTCCCCTGGTAAGCTCTTGACCAATTTGCAGGCGATGCTCGGGAAATGCAGGTGACATTTTCATGGCCTGAATATCAGTGTTGACAATCCAAAACTCAACACCTTTCATAGCATTCTCAATCATGCGATTGACGGCATTTGATCCACCACCTCCAACACCAACAACTTTGATTTTTGCCTCATTGTAATAGTTTGAACTTGGTGTATCTACCAAGCTCTCAGTGACACTACCACTACTAGACCCATCTTGCCTTGGATTTACAATATTGTTATTCCCCTCGCCTCTAAGCATGGTAATTTCAGGGTGCAAATTCAGAAACGGATCTTTACTTTGATATTGGTTGACACCATGTGAGTTTGCAGAAGACTTGATCTGTGGAAAGGACGAACTACTCTTGTGGCTAACACCCAAGAAACCATGCTTTTCGTCAATTGTTTTCAAGGGGATTAATCTTCCTCCAAGAACAGTCAATACTCCCATTGGCCTCCTAGTATCACAGGGCATTAAACAAGACGACGAGCACGCAGCCATAGCAATTGAAACCCACGTCCAAGTCCAATTTTAGGTTTTAGAACAAGAGAAAGAAGCCCAGTTGACAATACTTCAAGCTACAGAAGACCCAAAAAAAAAATCAGTTCAGAACCTCTACTTCATTATCCACAGAACCAGAAGACTCCAAACCCCAATGCAATAACAGTAATTAAACTACCCAAGCTTAGCATATAACGCGAAAATTAAGTGAAGATTTGTAAGTTATTATGCAGCAGAAAAATTCAGCTCCCATGTCAAGGAAGTCTAGCACAGTTGGCGCAACACTTCTGACAATAGGTCACGGGTTAAAACAGTAATTAAATGAGCCAAGCTTAGCATAAACCTGGAAAATATGCGAATTAAGTGAAGATTTGTAAGTTATTATAAGACATAGTGCAGCAGAAAAATTTAACGCAACACTTTTGACTTGTGAAAACAGATCATGGATTCGACACTCTTGCCCCGATATTCATATAGAAATTTTCAAAATAAAATAAAATTAGCTTTACTTAATTGAAAAAAGCGTAGATTAAAACACCTCCACTAGCTAGCTACTTGAACTCCGGTAACCTCTTAGTTTAATTTAAGCGATTTGATAGCATAAACAAAACAATCAGATAACATAAAAGTGACGAACAAAATAGATGAGAATTCGCAACAGAAAATGAAAGAATACCTAATATCTTCAGAAAAGGATTAACCTGCAAATTGAAAATTTCAGTAGCAATGGCGAAAAGTATTTACCGGAGAAAAGAGAAATGGAGGCGTTCCCGGAGATGCTGGGTTTTTGGGATCTTTTGTTCACACTCTTCAGCTACACTAGCAACAAATACTTCTTTTCCTTCTCTTTTCCCATTTATTTTTTGTAACTACTAAAATTATTGAATAAAAATTAGCTAAAATCTAGGGGGTTTGAACCCTTATACCAGCATAGAGTAAATAGTGTTAATTTGAATTTTAGTCAATTCCTATCCAATAATTCTAATATCAAATCATTTTCCTTATTTTTTATGTATTCTATGAGTACTACTCCTCCTAAAAAAAAATATATATATATATATATTATTTTAATTTTAAAGATTACTTTTTCTCTAAAAACATTTTTTTTCTCGATATGTAGTTGAAAACCTTCAGCAATCCAAAATAGGCCTAAAGATTTTTTTTTTTTTTGAGTTTGCCAATATTTGATCACCTGTTTCTTAAACTACGGATCAGACACGTGATTATTAAATTATTACTTAAGCGGTCTAGGTCTAAAGATTTAATGTTTGTACTTGTATTGATAACGGTAAGTGAGTAACTTTTGTAAATTATAAATTACTAACATAATAAAATTACTTTTACCTTATTCGTTTTAAAATATATATTATTTTTTAAATGATTATAAAACATACATATTTCAACTCTTCCCTTTGTTAAAAAAAAAAAAAAAAATATCAACTCTTCACTACATACATTAGGAAAAGGAAAATACAGCCTGGAGTTGTGTGTTGATGATTCGAAGAAATATCTAATTTGTTTTTGTTTTATGAAGTGAAGTGATGGATACAAAATGATAGTGGTCTCTTTTGAAGGAAATATGGCTTATGTGTAAAGCACGAGGGAATCCCTTATCTGTGCTCTTTAACTTCATTGGTTTACTTCCCATTCTTATTTGGTCCTTGGAATATTCTCTATTATTGGTAATCCAGGTAGAGGAGGTGTGGACGGTATTTTCAGAGATCATAACGGGCATTGGATCGTGGGATTCTGCAAAAATCTTAGAACGTGCACCAATGATGTTGCTGAAGCGTAGGCTCTGAGGCAGGGATTGGAGATTGCGAACAAAGTAGGAATTCAGAAATTAGCTGTGAAATCTGACGCTCAATCTATTATTACGCTGATGCACCATCTGGATATGGATACTCACCCTTTATCGCCTATTATTTATGATTGCAGGGGAGCTACTCATGCAGATTCCGGAGAGTAGCATCACACATTGCTACAGAGAGGCCAATGTATGTGTAGATGCACTGGCCAAATCTGGAGGATCCACACCTTCTACTGCATTATTTTTACTTTCAGTCTATTCCCCATTTTGTCAGCCAACTAGTGTTAGAGGATGTCCATAGAGCTTATTTTACTAGACTTATTTCATACTTTGTAAACCCTGTAACAAAAAAAAACACATTAAGGATTTTAAGTACTTTTACTAATAATATTTCACCATAATGCGCCACATACATATTATGATGGAATTTTGTTGAACACATAAATTGTTCAATAATCATAATAGCAGTAAAAAAAGTACTTTAAGAATATTAACGTGTTATGTATGATACTTTTAAGGACAAAAATTATTTTAATAAAAAACTAGATTACTTAAACATATAATACTTTCCCAATAATGCTATCGATACTCATAACTAGTAAAATAGTAATTTCTATACCAAAAGGAAAAAAACACTAAAATGAGGAGTTTTTAGAGGATGGATCAGTTAAAATCAAATATGCTCATTTCTTGCACAAATATGATAATGATTAGGCATGGTAATCTGGTATATCAATACTCAATCTCATCTCACGAAATCGATTCATCGTCCCGCACTACTCCGTAATTTGCCAATGATCAAGAAATTCCGCCCTGCATTTTGCCCGTGCAAGTCGAGTCAATTCCGCCCCGCCCCGCCCCGCCCCGTCCCGTCTAACTTAATGATGGTTACAATTATCATTCATTGAAGTAATGTCTAATTTTTTGAAGCTAAGTACAAAAGATCAAACTAATGGAATTCCAATAAAACCAATTGATATGCATACAATAATATGTATATCTTCTTATAAAAATGGAAGTTCGAAGTAAGAATAAGATTTTTTTCCGGGTGGTATTAAACCATGTCTTATACAATTTCAACAATGTTCATCAATCGAACTATTTAATTTGTTTATAAAAATTGCAAAGGACAAATTGTCATCTGCTATAATATTTATACATCTATCTAAAATCTAATTGAATTTCCTCATAGTTAATTTTTTTGGTAGATCACAATAGCTGTTTTCGAACCACTTAACAACAATTTATTTTATTAATAAATAAATATTTATTTTTAACCGTTGAATTAAATAATTCAACAACTCACATTTGTTCTAATGAAAACCTGTTACGTCCTTAAATCTGAACAATATATTTGGTACTTTCATGCCCATGAGGAGTCTATGAGACCCGCTCAATATATCTTTGGTCACAAAAAGCGGAATCCCTCGTCTAGGGCCTTATCCGATCCAACAAAGACTGTGTAAGAGTTAAATCAAGGTTACATATCAGTCTATCAGATGAAAAAATTTATTTTAGTCCACACAATAAATAAGTTACTCACATTAAAGAATTAAAAATTTCACAGTGCGATACCAATATTTGATCTTACGCCAATTGATTATAATTTGCCAACCGGAACCAACTTGTCCTTGCGGACCACTCAATGTATCCTTTCTTGGAACAAAAAGTAGAGAGTGTTGTAATTTCCTGGCAATCACAAAGTACAGGGCAAACAAAGCGAAGGGGCCAGGTTCCACTTCCGTTTCCGCCCCCTCATTTCTCCTTCCCCATAACTCCCATCTCTCGTTACCGATTTCATCATCCTCTGTAATTCAGCAACTTTCTCCGTTGTTTTTCAATCCAATCTTGTACATATTTGATTCGTAAGGCCACCCTTTGATGATCTTTACTTGAAATCGAATACTTCTTGATTCATTGATGGATCAGATTTTTTGATTTTGGGTTCCATCATCGTCCGCTGATTCTATTGGTAAATCACTGCAACTCTCTCATCTCTATTTTCTAAATTTTGCGATTATCTGGGTTTTCACTGTTTTTTCAATTATTGTATTGGTTGTCCTGTTTCTGGATGAGGATTTGAATTAATTAATGAGCATTGTATGTAGAAGACTAAAAAGTTGTTACCTTTTTTATTTATTTATTTGATGATTAGTTTGCTATAGCTTTATATTTGTTTCATTTTGACAGAGGGTTTAGAATAGTGAAGAAAGCCTTGTATACTTTTCTTTTTTAATTTTAAATATCAGTGAAAGACTTATATACTGGAGTACTACTTCCATTCCTTACTAACATGTAACGAAAATTAAGGAAGAAAAAAATAAGGTGTTTTTTAATCAAAATATCAATATTACTATTTTAAATTGAATTAGTGGTATACAAGTCATATTTAAGAGAGTAGTATTGATATTTTGACTAACAAAGTACTTTGTTTTTTGCTTCCTTAATTTCACTACATGTCCTAAACGACTTATATTAAGGAATGGAGGGAGTATTTGTTATCATCTGAACATGAGATCTTAAGTTTTGTCTTTTAGCATTACTAGTCAATATGTATATATATGGTAACTAAGGATGTAATTATATATCAAAGGTGTCCTAGCCCCACTGGGCTAGGCGCCTGCCCACGACCTTGAGGTCGTGGGTTCGATACCCTCCGCCTGCGTGCGGCAAGCTTTAATCTCTCTTTCTAGGGCTATCTTCTCCTCGTCTGAGGCAGTTCTCTCTCCCCTATATGGGACAACCGCCCAATCGGGCTTAAAAAAAAAGGATGTTATTATATTATCATAGCAAAAAGTACATAGTCAGTTACAACCCAAGTTTACAAAACAAGATTAATCCGTGATCAGTTACAAAATGGCTACTTAGACTACTTATCCTAGGGTAAACATCTTCCTAGCATAAGCTTCCAAAACAGAAATAAAGAGTTGGGGGGGGAATATAAAAGACTCCTATCTACTTCCATATTTTTTCTTGATTGCCTCCCCTATAGGGAAAATTTCGAGCTAGTTATCTTCTGAAATAAACAATATGCAAGTATCTTGGCTTGGACTGTTTTATGAAACAATTAGAGTAATAGCTACAGCTGATCTGAGTTAATTTCAATATTTTGAAGGCCCAAATTCACAGCTACGTGTAAACCAAGACGTATGGCAATTAACTCGGCTAAAATTTTCTGCTGATATCAAGCAACTAATTCCCTTTTGAATCTCTAAAAAAGGCCAGATGCTCCACCTTTTCCAGGGTTAATAGAAACTGCTCCATCAGTGCTTAACATAATTACCCCTTGTTTTGGAGGTTTCCATTTCACATGCATTGTTTGCAGGGTCTTGGTAGTGGGAGCATAATCAGTAGCTAAGACAAATTCAATTTCCTTGCTGATAATCCGATAAGAATCGACTGGGTAATAGGATTGAGATCCCAAAATGGAGTTATTTATGTTTAACCACAACACCCAACAAGTAAAAGAAAATCTTGTTGTTGACTGAATTAATACACTTCCCTAATGGACCAAATTCAGTCAACATCGTTTCTTAATTACTCCCTCCATTTTATAAGGTCTTAACTTTTCTCATCAAATAGCTATATTTTCAGATTCCAAGAAGATTGATCCGGGGTTCGCTTTTTTCAGGGTTGTTGATTTCAATATCTGGAAATTTGTCTAGTTCATTTCCCAATGGTGAAGTTGAGATTTCTTGATCAGCATTCTTTCTGCTCAAGTTGTTCTTTAGTGAAGTTTCAAGCTTTCTTGGACTTGCTTGATTTTCGTTGGTTGTAGCACTAACATAATTAAGCAAGTATTTTCATTCTTTTAACTGATTCGGCATGGAGTATCTTCCTGTTGAAGTTATTGGGAAAATATTATCCCGGATTGGGGCTGCTCGAGATGTTATGATTGCATCGGCAACCTGTAGGAAATGGCGAGAGGCTCGGGGAAACCATCTCCATACACTTATATTTAACTCTAATGATTGGCCTGTATACCATGAGCTCACTACTAGTAAACTGGAGATAATTATAACTCAGACCATTATGCGTACTAATGGGCTGCAGTGCCTTTCAATTATTATGGATGATATTGACGAGTTCTCGGCCTCTCCTCTGGTTGCTTGGCTTATGTATCCTAGAGACACTTTGCGCCAATTGCATTATAACGTGAGAACAACCCCAACCATTAATATTCTTGAAATATGTGGTCGACAGAAGCTGGAAGTTTTGACCTTGGCTCATAACACTATCACAGGGGTTGAACCTACTTACCAGAAATTTCCCTGCTTACGGTCTCTTTCTCTAAGTTATGTTAGTATATCAGCTTTGGACCTCAGCCTTCTGCTTACTGCATGCCCCAAAATTGAGGTTTTGACCCTTGTAAGTCTTGATGTTGTCATGTCTGATCCACAGGCAACAATGGAACTGAGTAGTAACTCATTGAAGGATGTATATGTAGAAGCTATTAGTTTGGACAAACTTATATTGGAGGCTGATAGCCTAGAGAAGTTGCACTTGAAAGATTGTACACTAGAGTTTTTTGAGCTTGTTGGCAAGGGGACTATGAAATATCTCAAGATTGATGATGTCAGTGTCATCCATCTTGAAATTGGTGAGAGCACCGAAAATCTAGAGGTTGTGGATGTCAGCAATTTTACAATCATTTGGGTAAAGTTCCATCATATGATTTCGAAATCATCCAAATTGAGAAGACTCAGACTTTGGGGAGTTGTGTTTGACGAGGAGGATGAGGTTGTTGACGTAGAGACAATATCTGCATGCTTCCCTCTATTAAGTCATCTATCACTGAGTTATGATCTAAGAGATGAAGCACTTCAATATGGATTACAGGGCTCGTTCCAATTGGAGAATGTGGTGGTCTTGGAACTTGGATGGACAGTTATCAGTGACCTTTTCTCCCTTTGGGTTGCTGGACTTCTGGAGAGGTGTCCTAATCTCCGGAAGTTGGTCATTTATGGTATTGTTTCAGAGGCCAAAACCCATGAAGAATGCCATACGTTAGCTGATTTTACGTCATCCATTGTGAGGTTAATGAGGAAGTACTTGCATGTAGAGGTGCAGTTCGAGTATGAATAGTTTCCAACGTCTTGTTTTACAGGAAGTTTTGTTTCTGACAAATATGGAATTTCGGAGCAGGAAGACCTTCAGCAGAGCTTCCGTCATTCATCTTCTTTCCTGTTGGTATCTATTTTTTCCCGTTCTGGATAAAGTTTGGGACTTCCAGCAATTGTAAATCAATCTCATTAATTATGTACATCTTATGCTTGCTTCGTTTTTTTTTTCGGTTTTCCTGTCCTAGTTGATCTGCTTGTTGGAGAATATTGGAAAAATTAGTGCAAATGCACCATCTCGACATAGTACGACTGTTCATGTTCCTAACTCTGTCAGGATTTGAATGTCTTATTTACTTTATTAGGATGTCTAAAATTGAATGTCCCATTTTTAAGTTTAGCTAAAATTTCAATGTAAAATATTCAGTAGTATTTTAAATCTTAACATAGAATGTAATTTTTTTGGGTGAAATTTTATTTTCATATGTACATATACTATAAGTCGATTTAGACTTTTTATCTTTTTCCAAAATATTTAATCTTTCTTCAATTTTTAAGAATAATCTTCTAAAGTCACCCTCACAAATGGTCAAGAGAGAAAGTTTAGCGATTTGAACTTAATGAAAACAAATAAAATTACTTAAAATATAATTGAAAAAGGGACACTTCTATTTTTCGCTTTCTTAATTTATAATTTTATAGTACTAAACTCTCTAAAAAGACATTATTCATAACAATGGAGGGAATAATAATAGTAGCAACGTCTTTATATATATATATATATATATATATATATATATATATATATATATATCATCGTCGTCAGAGTTGTCAAGATTCCAGAAGGTCCACGCATGCATCCAAATATATTCCGTGGGATATGAAAATGAGAATTATCGTATTTCGTCGACTGTTGAATCTTTCTTCTGTCAAAAAGAAAAAGAACCTTCTATTTAAGGTGAAAAAAAATCCAAATATTTCTATTCCAAATTTGGCGGTGGTGTCTGGTGATATCAATCTAGTGATTCACAAGAGGTGGTAGCCAGTGGCGGAGCCAGGATTTGTATTTAGGGGGGGCCGAACTAAAAATTTGCTTACGGCGTAAAATGATATATTTGAGGTGGAATTATATATTTTACTAAAAAAATTGAATTTAAACGACATATATAAAGTCTTAGGTTAGCGGAAGAGGGGGTCAAACGAGTTTAAATTTAAATTGAATTTTTTTTTTGATTCTTCATCAGCTCATCAAATGAGTTTTCTACCCCGATTTTTGAAGATTTGATTGAAGTTTTTGAAGTCATTAATATCATCACAGTTACAAACTGTTTGGTGCAAAAATTGGATGAATTTAATGACCCGAAAAAGATTTAGGTTTTAGGGTTTAATTAAATTAGAGAATTTATCATCAATATCATCATCAAAAATCAATCTGAAACGCAGAAATCACTCAAAAATTGGGCTTTCACTCAAGTATATAAAAAAATTAAAAATTCTTGGGGGGGCCATTTAAAAAAAATAGCTCTATTATTCTGAACCGTTAAATATATATACCTAGTATATAAAAAAATTGAAAATCCTGGCCCCCCCTGCCCCTTGTAAGCTCCGCCACTGGTGGTAGCGCGATTAGATCACGATTTATCATCAAGTCTCTGTGAAAATTATGATTCAGAATAAGTAGTATTATTAAATAATTCTCTCTTTCTGTAACGTGATTAATTTTATACTACATAGTCTATTATACCTAATCAATATCAAAATTATTCATAATTCACTAACGAGCAAGATGAAATGGGTAGACCATAATTTAAGATTGGACAAAGTTTAAATTTTAAATTTTCATAAATAAATGAGAGATGTCGTTCCGTTCAGTATAGACATCAGTGGTAGGGATGGCAATTTGACCCGTGATCCGCCGATCCGCCCTGCCCCGATGCCTTTTGGGGCAGCCCCGCCCCGCCCCGCGAACGGGGCAGATCGGGGCATGGTATTTTTTTCCGCCCCGCCCCATTTATATTAAATTATTATAATATTGTTATTATTAAACATAATCATGTTAAATTTTCATTTTAATATACTAATTGTACTTGTTTGAGAATTGATTTGGGATAAAATTAATGATTTTTTATAAAAATTAATTATTTTTATGATAAAATTAATGATTTTTATGATTTTAATTTTTTTGATAAAATTAATGATTTTATAATTTAAAAAAAATGATTTTTTAAAAAAAAAAATAGAATGGGGCGGGCGGGAGTCGGGATCTCGCCCGTGCGGGCAGGGGCGCGAGGCGTAAATTTCTTTGATCCGGGGCGGGGCAGGGCACAGATCAACAGGGCGGGGCAGGGCGTGGTATTTCAGATACCCGCCCCGATCTGCCCCGTTGCCATTACTGATTCAGTGGTGGCATCACTCTTCTAGACTAGATCTATTTATTTATTCATTTATCTTTTTCCTTTTTTTTCCCCTAAGAAGTGAATAACATCATTGTTGTAGGTGAAAAAACCTCACATCTAAATTATGAATTTTAATTCGTGATATTTACTGTTGACTTTTATCAATGAATGTCGTACATTTTAATTCGTTATATTAACTGTCAATATCAAGCATGAATAAAGAAATAGAGTTTTACTAAAATTTATAATGACCGTTATAAAATTTAATCACATTCTATTTCGTGATATTTACCGCCAGAATAAAAGGGGAAGCTCTGAAATTCAAAGCCAAATGAGGAGGACCAGAGAGAGATCCAGGTTGTCAAGTGGGAACTAGGAAGATTCAGAAAAGACGGTGAGGGTGTCCACAAACTACTTTTAGCTAATATTTCTCGAAGGTCAATGTATCTTATTTCTTTGTTTCTTTAGGGCAGGCATTGAATATTCACCCAAAAGGAAAGAAAAAAAAAGAAGAAAAAGTCAGGCCTCACTCGAATGTGGAACCAGTTTTGTGATATTGGTTACAAATTTCTCTCATATAAATTGGCTGTTTCTCGCATGTTGAGTCCGTCCACTTTATATAAAGGGCTGTAGAACTAGTTCACACGTAGGGGTGAAAGTAAGTTGAGTCGGCTCATAAGTAGTTCACAATTCGATTTTATATTCGCCTCAACGAGCTCAGCTCATAAGCTAAATGAGCTAAGATTTTTGGCTCATATAGAATATGAGTCGAGTTTGAAATAGATAGAGTTCGACTCATTTTGCTAATGAGCTGAATATATATATATACCTCAACAAAAAGTAGACGCACATCTTCAAAAGGAAAAAAAACTAAGAAACTCCAATAAAATAGTTCAAGTATTAACTTGTGGAGGAGATTGACTCCGAGACACTTATGTCATTAAGAAAAAATCCATGAGATATTACTACTTGTCTTTCGTTACTGATGATCACAATTTATTAATATACAAAATACTCTTTATTTTTTTATTTTTTTACAATACTATAGTTTCACCTTTTCAGGTGAAAAAACATTCCACGTAATTAAATTGCTTATATAAGAAGGCTTTAGAGACTTTTACTTTTAACTAATAAGAATTACAGTTTTTGGTAGCATTGGTTGATTTACATTGGCATAATTTTATATTTTGTTAAAATTTTTTGTTTTATTTTTCAGTCTTTACATATTATAAGTAGTAGAGAGATATTAAATTTCCATTATATGTCATTGTGCTATTACAAAATCTCTTGATTTATTTTGTATAAGTTAGATATTAAACTAATATTATAATGTCAAGAAGGTTGTAGTCCAGTGGGGCGGACCTTCGCTCGGGACCGCGAGGTCCCCGAGTTCGACACCCTCTCCCCGCGCATGGGGCAATAATATATCTCCTCCTCTGGTGAGGCTATAAAAAAAACTAATATTATAATCACTATATTTTTTTAAAAATATTTCTAGAAAAAATGAACTGCGTTGAGCTGCGATCGTGAGCTACTGATGAGCTGAGGTAAGCTTGAGCTAACCTTAACTCAGCTCATTTCCACCGCTATTCACAAGACCAGTTTCAGCTCCTAAATTTTCTTTCTGGTCCATGATGACAACCATTCTAGGCTTAATTTTTTTTATAATAACCGTAGATAGAATTATATCGAGGAAGGTTTGCGTCAAAATCATAAAAATATATGAATGTGTTGGATAGAAAGAATAATAGTTTTAATATGAATTAGATCCAATGATCATGTTATCCAGAATCAGCATATCATCACATGAATAATGAGAGTAATAATTTTGTAATGATGATATTAATTCTGAACTAGAAGACCACATAGACCTGATCCACATAAAAAAAATTAAAAAATAAATAGAGAGACTACATTTAAGTTAACAATCACATAATTCTTTTATTGATTTGTACTTGTGATTAATACTTTATTGTTATTTACTTTTTGTTTGGATTGTAATAAGGCCTCTCTTGATGTATTGATACGAAAATGTTAATCAAATTTTTTTTGTTGATTAAGCAAAAAAAATTTGATTCTTCTAATATTCAATTTTACAACGTTGGTGTATATATATATATATTATCGAGGAGATGTGGTGCAATGGCGCTAATATGTGTCTATAACTTTTCGGTCGCAAATTCAACACCAGATCAAAACCCATTTAAAATTTACTATCCCACTAAAAAAAAGTAATGGTGCAAATCTGCACTCACAATCTTTCGATCACAAATTCAACATCAGATTGAAGCTCGTTAAAATTTTACTATCCCACTAAAAAAAACAATATTGCGAATCTACACCCATAACATTTCCTTTCGGTCGCAAATTCAAGTCCATTAAAAGTTCACTACCCCACTAAAAAAACATTGGTGTATATACCATAGTAGCATGTGAGGGGTTCCCTTGGGCTCCTACTGCATGACCGGCACATGGTTTCCTCCCACCGCCACCGCCACCGCCGCTGGCTCCAATTTCCCGGTTAACATAACTAGGACTTTGGGATATATATTTTTTAATTGAAAACTAGAAACAGTCCATTTCTAGATGCAGTGCATCTAGAATTGCCACTCCGCACCATTTATCAAAATTATCAAAAAATCATTTTCTAAAAGGTTCCCATCTATATATATATATATATATATATATATATATATATTTGTTTTCTTTTGAAATGCCCAACACTAATAACTTATATGAGAATCAATTGGTATTTTTGAAAGGACTTATATGGCAGTGCGGCTCCTATGCGGAATAGGAAAAATTTCGCACTGTGCAAAATAGTTTGGGCCATCGGATGATAGTTTTAACGGTTCAAATTTGGAGAAAGAAAAGTTACAGTTGGACTTAAAAAATTCTCTCTCTCCAAATTTGAACCGTTCAAACTTATCATTCGAAGGTCCCAAATTGTTTCGTACAGTGCGGAACTTTTCCTGTTCCGCATAAAAACCGGAGTGCTTATATGGAGAACCACTAAGTAAATATATTTATTATTTCCACAATCCGTTGACACAGTGGTACAGTGGACAAGGAACTTTTCTAACGGCTTATCCTTGCACTCTTTTATAAATTGGTTTTTGAATAAAATATTCAGAAAAAATATATTTTTGTATGAAACTTTAAAAAGTAGTTTCCTGTTTGAACGATGTAAATTTTGGGTTAATTCCAGCTTATTATATTCTTAATTCATGTTTGATTAAATATCCTTGATCCAACCATATTATTATTTCACTTTTTACACATATCAATAAATAATTATAAAAGAAAAAAGTTCAAAATTCCCCTAATTTAAGAATAGTGAAAAGAATACTTATAGAGTTGATAGTATAATTAGAGTCATTAAACTGAAGGAACTTTATGATTTGATGTACATGCACAAGTGTGTGAATTGATGAAAAAATTAAAGTAATTAAGTAAAGGTAATTAATCGGATGAAAGGTAAAGTTAAAAAGAATATGCCCCACTAAAAAATATACCGAAGTTATGGCAAAGTAATTTTGAATATATCAAAAAGGAAATGTGCCAAGTGATATGAAACGTATGTATAGTTTATACTATACTGGATTGTATGTGTTTATGTGACATTCTTATCTCACATTTAATGTTTATCGATCATTTTTAGAGTTCATCTATTTTAATTTAGGTTATATAAATGAAACTATTCGTAATTAATATCTTACAGGAAGTGTTATATAGAGTTTCACAGATCATTCAAACCGAGTTTTTTTTTGGGGTAAAAAAATATTTGAGTGGGTTCGGCTGCTATCACCACCACGGGTCAGAATAGGCCCTAGGGACCGTAGGTTACTTACAAGGGTACTTACAGATCACCTATCAACATAGTCATCACGTCGGTAGCGAGAATTAAACATTTATCTTTATAAGAACGTGTCAAATCCTTACCAAATGAGACAACTTTGTGTTCGTCAAATCGAGCTTATACTCACATCATTTTACATTGAGAGAGTCTTTTCAAAATGTAAGTCCGTTTTTCAAGCACCAAAGATTTGATGTTCTTTTTATAATAGTATTTACATTTATTCTTTTAATAATGAGAGATCGATTGTTTCACAGCGATTTGAATATTTTGTAACAATTTTTGCAATATTCTAATTGAATAAATTTTTATTCATATATTATAAATCAAAAGAAATAAACACTGAGTAAAATATAATTAAGATATAAATATTACAAAGAGTGGTACAAGAAATAACACAAAGAATCGACGCTGTTTCCGACAATGAAACAATAGGATGCGAGAGAAAACTTTTACACTTTAAGATACAATTTTCAGTGGATGAAAGAGTCTTCCATTTGCAGCATAATAATTATTCAAATACAAATAATTTTCTATTCATACAAAAAAAAAATACAAATAATTTTCTAACATTTGTATTTAAAATTAAAAAAAATAATAATGAGAGTAAGTGCCTGCTGATAACACCGGCCACCTGTCAAGACTATGTGTTGGTTATAGATTTGGAGGGGTGTCAACGGGTTCGGGATAGATTTGGAGGGGTGTTAACGGGTTCGGGCCGGCCCGAACCTGGCTCACATAACTCGAAAAAATGTGAGCGTGAGCTTAATATTCAAGTTTGAACTTTATGTGAGTTGAGCGTGAACTTGACCTCGCTCAGTCCGAAAAAAGCTCGAACCCGAATAAATATATATATAAATATAATAATACTAATTAAAAGAAGAAGACCTATACATTGGCATTCATTGAAGAATTCCTTAAATTTAGTGAAGAGGAAGAAATGATGCATTGTAAGAGTGAACTATATGTTTATTTGGAGGAAAAATTTTACCCAACAAAGAGTGATCTCAAGAGATGTATTAGCAATTCATGTAAGTTTAGTAGCATATGAGAGTGTTTTTAGCACATGGGGTCGCGTATTGATAAATTTCGTAACTCACTACTTCTCTATACATTTGAATGATTGTAGAAGAATTCAATGGGATTGCCGAAATTGGATTTGGCACCAAATGGAATTAAATTACTCTGTTGCAATTTCATTATTTGTTAGAATTTTAAGTGCATGAGTTCTCTTATTTTTTTTATTATATAAAACTCATTTAATTAGCATAACAAATAATTATGGAACTTTTGCTTCTCTTGTTTTTCTCTATATAAGGCTTTTACAGTTATGAGACTTCCGTTTATTTTGTTTTAGTCTATATAAGGATTTTTGTCTATATTGTGTGTATGTTCTTTAACATTTGATCTTGCTATGTATTTATCTTTGTTATCTTTTTATTAATTTAGTTTGCTTCAAGAATTAAGTATTATCGTATTATGTATATTTGTATTATTGTCATAATTTAATTTCAATGCTCATTAATATTATACTATTCTTGCTACAAAATTTTTGTTTTTTGATAATATAAATTTAGTTGATGAGACTCGTGAGCTTAGCTCAAGTGAGCTAAGCCAAACTCGGCTCACATAGTTCGATTACACACCTATAGATTTGCAGTTTCAGTTAATACGCGTGGTCCTCTAGTTTTAGTGATCCTTGTACCTTATCTTTTGCAGCTTTGGGTTAAATTCTCTGCCCACTACGTGGGAGAAATAAATGCATACTTCTAGAAGCAACATCTTCAGTGTCTTCAGTAAAAAATATGCTACACATGCATGTTGACATGTATTAATGTATATACCAGTCATTAAAGTAAACATACTTAGCCAAAAAAAAAAAAAAAAAGTCATTAAAGTAAACATGTTGTTACTCTCAATTTTTTTGGAGCTCTAAATCTTTTATATATATATATATATATAGGAAAATGCTTTACTACTAGAATTTTTGGGATAGAAACCCTAAACTCCCAAATTGAGGGTGTTAAATGACTATCTTATCCCCCTGCTTGTATAAGGGATTCACCCAACTATATGAGCAAAAAGGTCCGAAAAAATATTTTAGTTAATGTTTTAGCCAAATAATTCTAGTAGCTTATGAAGTCATATATATATATATATATATATATATATATATATATATATATATATATATATATATATATATATATATAATCTAGATCCGATTTTTAGAGACCTTATTTTGACTAGTAGATTAAACAGAATCTCAAACTGAAACTCAATCCAACCAAACCCATATTTATATACAATCAAATCAAATTTTAATCTAATTGTTTACTAAAACAAGTCCAACATAATTCTCTCTCTAAGTATTAACCAAAAAAAAAGGATTAAACTTACTAATAGTAATTTTTGAACAAATTGTTCGCACAATAACAGGAGGAGTGAAGTAATGAAGTCCAAACCTTTCCACCAAATGACAATATTTTTAGCACTCGAGGCGATTGCTCTCGAGTAAGAAAGTGGGAAAGCACTCTGAGATAGGGAAGATTAAGCATCGCCCACGCCTAGGGAGGGAAGATAAGCCTCATAAGGAGGAGAATAATTTGCCCCATTATGGAGAGATATAGGAATCGAACACGGGACCTCCGCTCCGTATTCTGGATAGCCTTACCACTTGGGCTACCCGATTCCCATTGGAAAATGACAATATTGATTCGTCTCTTCTTCGAGAAATGAACAATGGACTTACGTACTACATGATAAAAAATTGACATCATTCTTCTAGATCTTTTTTACTTTTTCATTGTTTCTGTGTTGATTGCGTCATTCCTCTAGATGCAGATAAGGATTGGTTGGTGTCACTGTCGCTCCGGTACAGAACGGAACCCGTTAAATTAAAATTGTGACGATTAAAGTTTATTTGAAAAAATATTTATTTTGATTTTGAAAATATTTGTTCGCTCGAACATCTATTTTTTAGTTAAAAATACATATTTTTAAGTTAAAAATATCTGTTTTAAAGTGTTTTGTATAAAGTGAAAAAAACATGTTCTCCATAAGAGGCGGACCGGGTTGGTGTACCCCATATTTTTAGTAGATTGACTAAAATTATGGAAGAGAGGTCCCTAAAACTTCTAAAATTGTCATTTTATTTTTTCAAAAAAAAAATTGAAAATTTAAAAATAATACTCAAAAAATTAGTTCTCACTAATCTTTTTTTTTTTTTTGACAGCCAAACTCATTTATTTTATATCACCATGTCCAAACAGGATTGTCTTTCATCATTTACGTTTTTGGATCAGATTTTAGAGTTGTTACTATTGCCAGATTGGGAACATTCTCATTAAATCTTCATGTTCCTGAAATAAAAGGGAAATTGGCATGTTTAGTCCCCCAGGAATTTTTGGTTAGCCTGTATAGTCCCCAATGTTTAATTTCAGCCTGTAAAGTCCCCCCAGGAAGTTTGGGTCAGCTGTAAAGTCCCCAGGGAATTTTGTTCAGCTCAGTAAAGTCCCTAATGTTTAATTTCAGCCCTGTAAAGTCCCCCGAAATTTTCGTTCGAGCTTGTAAAGTCCCTTACCTAATCACGTCATGAAGAGGCGGTGGAACCTCTATATGCAACATGTAAATAGATAAGGGACTTTACAGTGCTAAATTAAATAGGTAAGGGACTTTATAGAGCTGACTCAAAATTCCCTGGGGGACTTTACAGCTGGAATTAAACATTGGGGACTATACTGAAAGCTAACCGAAAATTCCTGAGGGACTTTACAGGCTGAAATTAAACATTGGGGACTTTACAGGCTAACCTAAAATTCCTGGGGGACTAAACAGGTTGATTTCCCGAAATAAAATAAAGAAAAAAAAACTATTACTGTATACTAAAGTTTGTCTACACGTTAGTATAACTTGATTTGATTCGTCTAGTTAGAAAGACATCTTAACCGCTAAAAATCTCATCTGACGGTCAGGATTTTGTCCCGCACATGCGGAACAAAACCCTGTTCCGCATAGGAGCCGTGAGCTCTATATAATGCATTCCATCCTCATCAATTTCCTCAAAAAAAATAAAAAATAAAAAAGACATCCTCATCCAGATGCCACTTAACTTGCTCTGATTCGTCTAGTTAGAAAAACATCTTATCGCAAAAAAAAAAACCTTAATTGCCTATATATAGTTTTGACATATCATATTTAACATTTTACGATATTTTATTATAGAATTTGATAAAAATTTATATTTTTTGCGAAATATAAAGTATATAAATAATTTGTGATGATGGATGAAGTAAAATAGAGATAATTTTCCATATATTGATATTATATATAGTGCATCACATCCTCATCCATATGCCGCTCAACTTGCATTGATTCGTCCTGCTTTACCCTTTCTCCCACTGCTCACTTAACCCTTTAAGAAAACAAGCGACCCTTTACTCTCCGGCGATGACCATGATGATAATCCCAGTAGAGCCAACAAAACCGAAAAAATCCACCCGGAAATCATCCCAATCCATGATGGAAATCAACGGCATAGGAAGCCTTCCTCGTGATTTAATCATCGATATTCTCTCACGACTCCCCGTCAAATCCCTCTGTAAATTCAGATCCGTTTCCAAGCAATGGCTCAATTTATTAACTTACGACGACCATTTTATTTCCCAACATTTCCAACAATCAAAGAAAAATCCCATTTTTCTTTTCCGGAAATACGCTTCGAATCAAACAAAAGTGGAATTGAATGATAAGGTCTTGGTAGAATTAACCGGTACCGATATCCCGGGTCGGGTTATTACCAAGATCAACACTCTGGTGGATGGCCCAATCAATTCCTTTATCTCATCTGGGCCTCTTGTTCTTTTATCCTGCCCTTTTCAAATCTACGTTTGTAATCCCAGCGCAGAGGAATTAGTCCGGGTGCCGGTTTCTTCAACCATGCCCCGGTACTGCACCGTGGGATTTGGGCGGCGCAGATTAGATAATGAGTATAAGGTTGCTCATTTATTTCCTAGTGATCCGATTTCTGGGCATGATGATGAAGGGATGAAGTGCGAGATATTTTCTTTAAATCATCATGGCCGGGATGTGGATTTGGGCGTTTGGAGAAAAACTGGAAATTGCCCTTTCAAAGTCCAGACTCATGGCTTATCTGTATCCGTGGGTGGGTTTCTTTATTGGATGGCTTCAGATGAATCCAACGATTTGATGAACAATAAATCAATCCTCTCTTTTGATTTAGACACAGA
The DNA here is from genome assembly GCA_026122235.1 of Vinca minor. Classification (NCBI taxonomy): domain Eukaryota; kingdom Viridiplantae; phylum Streptophyta; class Magnoliopsida; order Gentianales; family Apocynaceae; genus Vinca; species Vinca minor. The sequence continues at coordinate 5,499,148 of JAOCZM010000038.1, read as the reverse complement.
AGAATTCCAATTAATTTCGTATCCTAAGTCGTGTTATTCTGGTTCAACAACCTTCTTAACTGGTTACAAGAATTGTTTGTGTCTTTTGGACATTTCGTCGAACACTTCGTCGGCAATAATGGATATTTGGTTGATGAAGGATTTCAAAAGGAAGATTTGGACTAAAGAAGGTAGCTTTAATACTACTCAGATAAAAGGTGTTGTTCCTTGTAATGATAATGATGGAGGAATTGTGTTTGATACGGAAGAACATGGTTTGATCGAATACAACGTTGATACAAATGGGTTTAGAAAAATAAAAACAGTGTCTAAAGAGCGACACAAATTGCCGTGTATTTACTATGATGGCTTCTTTTCTCTGTAAATTTGCCTTTCTCTGGGAATGTCCTTTTTCTAAAGATGAACTTCATTACCTAAGTGCCTCTCTCGCCCCGTCCTTAGGCCAAGTGAGCAGACAAAATTCAATTCTAGTACCATTCACGTTTATTGTCACACATGCCTTTTAAAAAAAATTGAGCGGAATTTACCTAAAATTGTTAACAGGTGACACAAGCGAAAGTGTTAATTTAGGAGATGTATCTCTACTGAGGTCCACTAGTAGTGCCTTATTTGGAAATGTAGTTTTATTCTATATATATATATATATATATATATGTGTGTGTGTGTGTGTGTGTGATGTAACTTGTAAATGAATGATGCAGATCTAGTTGTACAATGGAATTAGTAAGACATTTCTTCTTTTTTCCTTTTTTCCTTTGTATTTTGTTACGAACCATTCTATTGTGAACCTACTCTATTAGACCATGTGGTCTAAAATTAACCACATCACTATAAAATTGTTTCTCTCCTTATTCTGCAGTGATGTAATCAATTCTTAACCACATGGTTCATGTGGATCAGGTCTATATCAGAAAAAATCTTTGTTACGGGCAAGGTCCTGGTAATGGTATATCTAGTAATGTTATGTTGGTCACATATATTTAGTAGGCAAAATCGCCCATTTCGTCATAAATGTTATTTCTAAAAGCGTTTAAGGTTCTAAATGTTTCATTTTATCTTTTTATATCCTATACGTATTTACGTACTGTCATTAAGGTCTTTCCGACCAAATTTCTGTCTAGATACCGTCAAGTCAGTCATGTGCCTCACGTAAATACGATGGGAAGGGAGAAGAACAATAAGATGGTTAATTAAAATTGGTTATCCATAGTTTTTCTGTGGGTGTTGCAGGTGGTAGGGGTTGGCGACGGTGGTAGTGGTGGTGGGGTGGAGGATGAAGAGGAAGATGGAGTGGTATAAGATGAGTTTAAGAATTTCTTTAGTTATTTTAAATTGGGTATTCATAGTTTTTTTATTCAACAATTGAGTACCTAAGTTTTTCTTTTGGAAATGTCAGAAATACTCTTAAAATGTGACTGACTTGACGGTATCTAGACAGAAATTTGGACGGAAATACCTTAATGGCAGTACGTAAATACGCATAGGATGTAAAAAGAGGAAATTAATCATTCAGGACTTTAAATACTCTTAGAAAATACTTTCAGGACAATGGGCGGTTTTGCCATATTTAGTACTAATATTTTGATAAGTTTTTTATTTTGAAATTTTTTACACACTCTATTTCATAATATTTTTTGATAATAAACATTTTCTGTATTACTAACTATTTAGATTCTATTCATATTATGAGATTGCGAGAGATTTAGATAGTGCTTCATCCATTCTACTCCCTCCATTCCTTGATATACGATTTTTATTATATGTTGTGAAAATTAAGTAAGCAAAAAATAAGTTATTTTATTAGTAAAAATACAAATATTATTCTTTTAATTTTGAATTGTATACCACTAATTTTATTTAATAGAATAATATTGATATTTTGATTAAAAAATATATTCCTTAATATTCGCAACATGTAATGAAAATCTTATATTAAGAAATGGAGTATAATATAAGTCGTTTAAGACATGCATCGAAAATTAAAAAAAAAGTATTTTACTAGTTAAATATTATTATTATTATTATTATTATTCTCTTAATTATGACTTGTATACCACTAATTTTATTTAAAAGAATAATAATAATATTTTAATTAAAAAAATGTCTTAATTCTTTCTTCCTTAATTTGTATTTATATTATGAAAGAAAATTATGTATATAATATACGTTTTAAGTGGAAATGAGAAAGTGGCTTTTTTTTTAACACCACGATGGGCGATTGCCCCACATTGGGGGAGAGAGACAGCCCCACATTGGGGAGAAAGAACACCCTAAATAAGGGAGAATAAAGCTTACCGCACGCAGGCGGAGGGTATCGAATCCGAAACCTCTAGGTCACGGGCCGGTCAATTCCCCACTAGGCTATTGGCCTCTTCGATGAGAAAGTGGTGTTGAAGGAAGGTTTATGCTAGTTTTTTTTTTTTTTTGTTTGCCAAGTGTTTATGCTAGTTATCTCATACACTACATCCTCTTCTTCTTTTTCTCTCTACTATTCTTTCTCTTCTTCTTGAGTTTTCTTTATTTTTTTATTTCCATGATTAGATCCAACCAAAGACTCCGACTTTCAATAAAATCTTGGTTGAATCTAGCCATCATTTCTTCACTCTTTGTGTCTTCACCCCCTCATTTTGCTATAAATTGTAATGAAGTTCCTCAAGGCATTATTTTTCAAGATTCATGACTCAGATACAAGATCTACTTCAGATCCTTTCAGATCTGGAGTTTTTTTCGATCCTACTTGGAAAATTCTCTGAGCCCGGTCTTGTTCTAGTTTCTTTCTCAGTTTTCTACATCTTTTCGAGACAATCTATTAGACGGTTGATACGCTCATGATCTTGTAGATTGTTGTTTTCTAAGAAAGATGTTGAAACTGAACTTCTCTTCCTATTGTTGTTTAAGGATTATGAAGAAGATTCTGCGAATAATTTTATTATGTATTTACTTGTAGAGAGAAAAGAGGGGAGGAAGTCCGCTTGATTTCAGTTGAGTCTTTGGTGGGATAGATATTTAGTTTACTTACAATATTTATTTATATAATATTATTCGTTACAACAAAATGTTACTAAAAAAAACTCTCCTAGAAAAAAAGAAAATTTATTAGACTACTCCATCCGTTCCAAGATTACTGTCCGCATTTTTTTTGGTCTCAAATTAACTGTCCACTTTCTAAATAAAGTATGTATTAATAACAATATTTCCAATTTTACCCTTATTCTAATTCTTCATTGAATACTCTTAGGGTGTGTTTGTTTCTTGGAATTGGAATTTCAATTCTATGAAATTCAATGGAATTACAAGAAATTGGAATTATAAGGTTTTCCAATTCTATGGAATTCCAAGAATTGGAACACTAAGAAATTCCAATTCCAAATAATTGAATTCATTTGTTTGGTAAAACTACGGATTTGATTTGAAATTCAATTATAATTATACTTTTTTGTTTGAAACACCAAAAAATCACATAATTAAAAATAAAATGAAAAAATGCATCTTGTGTGAAAAGACTAATATTTTCATAATACAAATAGCCAAAGTACATTTGACGTAAAATGACAAAAATACCCTTGGTAAAAGAATTATCGGTGTAAAATAAAGAAAATATTTTCTGTTGCAAAATTAAAAGAACAATCACATTGCTAAATAAAATCTTTATAGTATGAATTGGATAAAATACCGTTGAAAAATGAAAATATTTTTTATGGAAAATGACGAAAATACCCCTAGTAGAAAATGACGAAATTTTTCGGGTATAAAAAATGATGAAAATTCCCTACTAAAGTTAAAAATATACCATTCTTTGTAATATGAAGAAAAAATTTATGGTCCAATTTTATAAAAGATGCATTCGTTGTAAAATAACAAAAATACACTTGTTAAAATGGAATTAGCTCATTTTGCATAATAACGAATATGTACTTGATAAAAGATGAATAAATCATAAAATGATGAAAATACTATGATGAAAATGAAGAAAACAACCTTTGCCCATTGGTTTAGAGTGGAAGAAAATGCCCATTTTAAAAAATGACAAAAATACCCTTATTATAAATTTTCATTTTTTTTAAACGAGTGGTAATTTATTCATTTGCATCCTGGTTATTATTTTTCATTTGGTATGAATGACATTTCTATTATTTTTCAATAAGTGTATTTTCGTCATTTTACAACGATAATATTTTAGGCATTTCAAGTAAACGAATTTTTTATAAGGCTAATTTTGTCAATTTTTGTTGATAGAAATTTTTTCATTTTGTTCAAAGTTAATTTTGTCATTTTGCACCAGAGACATTTTTTCATTTTCTTTATGGGAGCGTTTTTTATCTTTTGCATTAAGTTCATTTTCCTCATTTTACACCAAAGTATTTTAGTCATTTTTCATCAAAAAAATTTGAGTTATTTTTAATCATATGAATTTTAAGCTATTTGAGCCGAAGGATTTTTATTTTTTTTATTTTGCGCGAAAGTATTTTTCGTCATTTTGCATCAAGAGTATTTTCGTATTTTTTTTTATCATGGATGTTTTGGTGATTTTAGGTTATGTATGTTTGTGATTTTTTATAAAAAAAATGTTGTTTTGTGCCAAGGGTATTATTGTAATTTTGCACTAACGGTATTTTTTCACATCGTTCAAAAGGTATTTTTGTCATTTAAACGAATAACATTTGCTATTTTAAATTAAGTGTACTTTAGTCATTTTGTACTAGGGGTGTTTTGTCATTTTACAATAAGGGTACCTTGGTCATTTTATACATATTAATTTATGAGAGAGAAAATAACTTGTTTGTATGACATATTTATAACTTACAATAAATCTTGTGGAATTGGAATTCAAATTCTTTGATTATAAAATGGAATTGATTTTGTGGAATCCAAAATTTTGTTGATAGCCAAACAAGAAAATTGGAATTGGAAAACCAATTCCAAAGCTCCAATTCAATGGAAACAAACACACCATTAGTTAATTAAAATATCACTCTTCAATACATATTTAAGAGGTGGTTGGATGTTGTGTAAGAGGAAGGAGAGAGAAAGACATAAAATTTAAATAAGATTAATAAAATTAATGAGGGAAATCTCAAATTTTACTTATATTTTACCATCAAATTCACTAAAACCTTAACATCCGTATATTTGTCAAAGATGAAAGATAATTTGGGAAAGATAAAGTATCTTTTAAATATGATTTTTTTTATATTAAAAAATAAAATATAAAATGCGACAGAATATGCTTATCAGGTTGAGCCGAGTTACATTACCTCTCAAAGGACTACATGGGACAGATAAGTTGGGCTTTTCGTTTGGTGAAAAGCGGTCTCGTTGTCTAGTAAATAGTCCCGTAGAGCTCATTTTGTCAAAGCCTCAGAGGCCCAAATTGTACTTATCTCGGGCATTGTCTTGTCCTGGAAAGGACCATAAGAGTCAATATGAGTGCGAAAGGACCGAGTCCACGAGACAATTTGTTAAGCCTCTTTTGTACTTCATTTACCAGAAAGAGTAGTTATTTTTTGGGAGGTTATATTATCATTCTTTTTTTTTTATTAGTAAAAATATTTTAATACTCAAGCTTAATAAAATAACTTGAGCCAAGAATTTATCATTGAGGGCGAATTTCTTACTGAATTTTTTTTAGGGGAGGCGAAATATAATATTTATAAGAAATATCACAAAAAATAATTTTTCCTTATAGAAAATTCGTCGTTTATGAAAATATCACGAAAGAGTTTACTCACGGGATAATGAATTGGCATGACATCGTTATTTTTTTCTAACTTGTAGTGTTTTAATGTTTTTATTACTGTAGAACTAACTCGAACAATGTCAACACCTGTCAGAGTAACATATAATGTGGTGTAACATTCGAATTGCAAAAGAATTTCACTCAAGATTTTTGTAAAAATTCAAACCAAAAGTACAAGAAACATCACAATAGAGTTTTTCTAAGAACACTCACAAAAAACTTAAAGCTGTTTGTAAACATAAACTTCTATAATCAAAGGTGTTGTGGCCCAGTGGGGCAGGCGTCTGCCCACGATCTCTGAGGTCGTGGGTTCGATACCCTCCGCCGGCGTGCGGTATTATTTAATCTCCCTTATTTAGGGTGCTCTCTCTCCCCGCTCATGGGGCTTCGCCCATCGTGGTGTCAAAACTTCTATATATACTTGTAGTATAAACATAAATCCTACAGATTTTTATTACCTAACTTGGCAGCTTATTGAAGTTTGACAATATAGTATAAATTCTACAATGATTCTATTACCTTAAATATGAATCTTTATAAAATTGTACTCTTTTTTGGTAATCAAAGATCTTTTAGAAAAAAAACTCATTTTCTAATTATAATTTCACAATATTACTAAAGTTTCATATTACCAAAAACATCTTCATCAAATATGTCAAACTTTATTCTCAAGTAACATATGTCATGTCTTCGTATTTTAACGATTCTTATAATAGTTTATACCTTATTATTATTATACATGAGCGAATAAAGTACAATATAATTATACACAAGCCCATAAATATTGGGCAAAAAATCCTCTGTCCCCGTTCTTGTCCCCATCTCTGTCCCTAGCCAATCACAATTCAGCCTGTGTATATATAATTGGAAAACATATTTATATAGTAAATTCTGATTGGTTGGAGACAGGGATGAAAATAGAAATGGGGACAGAGTATTTTCACCCTAAATATTGAACTTTCGTATCTACACCAATCATTTAAATCATAAATAGTTGACGGTTTTTCAAAATCTATAAGGTGTAGCACATGATGAAAATGTTTCAATCGCACCTTAGTTTGTATCATCTTCTTTATCAATAAAATATTGTGGATAAAACTTGTACAGCATGCTGCAAGTGTAATGACAAGATCTGTAAATTAAATATAAAATAAGGATACGAGTACATTAAGGTATGTACAACTTAAGTTGGATGAATCTAAGAAGCTAATTGAGTTTTAATAGAACCGGCCAGAGTAGAGAAACATAAAAGAGATAGTGTAAGTTGTGTATTAACCATTACACAACAGTGGTAAAATGATTCTAACTTAGTTTGTCACACTGCGATTCTTTAGAACTTAAAAGATTTGAAGGAAAATATATATTTCTCACTTAGAAATATAAAATTAATACATGTGTATTTATACATATGTTCCTATATCACATTAGTTAACTACAAAATATTTTATGCTACACACTATTTAGGTAATTACTATACATTGGGTAGGAACCAACTATGTAAATGTCCTAATTAATCAACCACCAAGTAGGCACTTTCTAATTAACTAGGTAATACTAAAATAGCAACTTCCAATAAAACTTCTTCAGGTCAAGTTCATTGATTCGAGACATTTTAAGAATGATTAATATTGAAGAATTACTGAATTTCTTATTAGCATATCACAATATTTATTCAGTTTTAACTGAATTAATTATGTCAAACACTCAAACACCGATAAAACAACAAGAGGTGAAGAAAAGTAGTTAAAAATGAGACAGAGAAAAAGGGTGAAAATCATCTGTACTCGTATATGTTCCCATTCTTGTACCTAACCATTCAAAATTTGTCATATTTATATTTCTTTTAATTATATATATACATGATGAATTATGAATGATTGAATAAAAGAATGAGTATATCCACGAATACAAACGATTATTTCTCGTGAGAAGTGGTACATGAAAGTCCTCTCCTCCGATATGTTAAACAGTACTTTGAAAGTTTCTACTTTATAGAAATCCATTTTCAAGAATTACTAAATCAAGAACTTCTTTAACCTGAAATATTGACCTCTAAGCACTCACGTCCATTGTCTCAATGGTGGAGTTCCTCACCAACACAAAGTTGGGCTCAGTTGGTAAGAATTTAACACATTCTTACAAAGGATAAGTGTTCAATTCCCGCTGCCGACGTGAGGTCTGTGTTGGTGTAAGTACCCTGGTAAGCGATCTAAGGTCCCTAGGGCCTGTCCTGACCCGTGGTGGTGATTGGAGCCGAACCCATCCGAACTTTACTTTACAAAAATGGTGGAGTTCCTTTATACTCTGAGCTGTATGCAAAATTTATATTTATTAATCTCTTAATTTCGAATCTCTGCAAAAATATTAGTGCATACTTTGTTTCCCCATTTTACATGCTAATTAAGGAAGGTTCTAACTTAAGTCATTACTAAAAGTTATCCTTAATCTTCCCAAAATGATAAAGTTTTGATTCTATCTGGCCATAATAAGAAAGAATGAATAAAACCCCAGAAATGTCTTACTTTTTGTTGAAAGAAGAAAAACTCATGACAAGTTGCTAAGTTGGGACCACATGGGAGAATTAGTATATAGTTTTATCACTGACATAAAGATAGGGTAACCATTACCTTAATTAATGTCTTCATTTGTCAGCTGTACAACCAATTAGCAGGAGAACTTATTCCAAAGGTCCCATTTACCAGGTGCAAAGTGACTAATTAATTTGAAGAAGAAAAGACAACTCAGGTCCGAGTAGAAAGAGTTTAGTATTATTTATAATCTCTAGTATTCCATTTTTGTTTTTTTTGTACAGAGTAGACTCCGTCAGGAATCTCTTTTTAAGAGGTGTCTGACATTGAAGTAGATTGAATTAATCGTGGATAGTAAAAAGAAATTGAGACACCAATTAATTTTTGGACCAACTTTATCAAGAGTGCCATAGCCCAATGGAGCTTGTCTCTGTCCACGACCGTGAGGTCGCGAGTTCGATACCCTTACGTGGAAGCTAAATAATTTCCACCTCCTTCCTACAACAACAACAACAATAGCATAACCCATTAAGTCCCCAATAATTGGGGGTATGGGCGGGGATGGACGGGATACAGACCTAACCTTTGTCAAACAAAGTGGCTGATCCCGGATACCACTCAAACAGATGTATTGAGACTAACCTAACCTTTGGCAACAAGTGCACAAAGTGGTTGCTCATAAAAACTTTGGACCAACCACCCCAAAAATATAAAGAAAAAGTGAAGAAATGTTGCCTGTTTTTTCTAAAAGATGTCTAACTTTGAAAAATATTGAATTAACAGTGGACAGTAAAAAGAAATTCAGATACAGAAGAACCTTACACCAAACACCCTTCCCCAAAAAGAAGAAAAAGGAAGTGAAGAAATGTTCTCAAAATTCCTCAGAACTAGGGCGTCAACGGGTTCGGGTAACTCATATGGCTTCGTAGCTCCAAAAAAGTGAGCGTGAATTTAGATGAGTTGAGCGTGAGCCGAGTGTGAATTCAATATTCAAGCTCAATTGTTATGTGAGTTGAGCGTGAGTTTGACCCCCTCTCAGCCCGGTTAAAGCTCGTATCCGAATAAAAATTATATATTATTTGTATTATGTATATATATAATACTAAATTTCTAATTAAAAAAGCATATAAAAACTGGCGGTAAAACTCATTGATTCTTTTCTTTTTTTTCTCAAACTCTATATTTGAATATTTTTTTTATTAGTTTATCTTAATGCATAAATGAATGTATTATGTATATTTGTATTTTTGTCAGGATTTAATTTCATGGCTCATTTATTCTACTATTCTTGCTATAGATTTTGTTTGTTACTAATATAAATTTAGCTCATGAGTTTAGCTCGAGCTCACATTAAAATATGAGCTGAGCGTGAGCTGAACTTTCCAATTTTTATGTGAACTGAGCGTGAGCTATGCCAAACTCGCCTCACATAACTCGATTGACACCCCTACTCAGAACACACAACAAATTTAATACATATTTTACATTTAAATTTTATAAAATTACTGAATAAGATATAAATATGAATTTAAGTATTTATGATCATATCATAATATATATATATATATATATATATATATATATATATATATATATATATATATATTTGACATAACAAAGAAAATTATGAAGTAGTTAATAATTGATACGACTAGATTAAGGTCAATTGTGCCCCAGGAGGAGTGTGGCTCACGGGCACGGGCACGGGCACTAATGTCTTTCTTCTTCAAGAAAAAAGAAAAGAAAACAATTGCCAGATCATATATGTATATATATACTATATTCATTTTATAATATAAATCGTTTATGACATATAGTCAAAATTAATTAATAAAGTAAAAATAAAGTAATTTTGTTAGTCAAAATTTCAATATTATTATCTTAAATAAAAATAATGATATACAAGTCATATTTAAGAGATTGATATTTGGAATAATAAAGTATATTGTCTTTTTCTTTTTTAATTTTTAATATGTATCATAAACCATTTATATTATGTAATGGAAAAAGTATTATATATAATAACAATCAGCACCTTTGTATGTAGGAACTCCGAAAGTAGTAAAAAGCATAACTTGTTGGGGTGGGTGGGGGGTGGGGTGGTTCTCTAATGTAATCTTGAGTACATATGCAAACACATTTTCAGTCAACAATCAAGTGCAAGTCAGGTAATAAGACACTTTATTTCCAACCAGTAAATAGGAAGTTCGAGTCACCTTGAAAGGAAAGTAGGGAACAACTATTGATCCTCCCGAAAAGAAAAAAAACAATACCTTTTCAGCATCCCTTATATATATGCATAACAAGGTTCCTTAGTTGTTTGTCCAATAAGAGAAACAACTCTTTTTTTTTGTGAGTCTCTGAAACATTGCATAGTCCTCCAATTAAGCTCCCTCTACATATAATGGCAAATAGGACATCATCAGAGCCTCTTGTAGTTGGTAGAGTAATTGGTGATGTTCTTGATTATTTTGTTCCAACCATAAAAATTACTGTCACTTACAGTAACAATAGGCAAGTACACAATGGCCATGAACTTTACCCCTCAGCCGTCACTGCCATGCCAAGAGTAGAGATTAATGGAGGTGATATGAGAACCTTTTTCACCTTGGTAAGTTTTTTTCCTTTTCCTTGAATTTTTCTTCTTCTGTTCTTACAGTTTTCTCATGTTAGTATGATCCGTTTTTATTTGAAGGTAATGACCGACCCGGACGTTCCTGGACCTAGTGATCCTTATTTGAGGGAGCATCTGCACTGGTACAAAAGAATTATCAAACTTTATATAAGTCTCATTGTGTGATGTAGAATAATGTAAATAATTACTAACTTTAGAAAGGAGATCCATAACTTTGCTGTGCATACATGAGATCAATGAATTGACCTATTAAGATGTATAGATGAGACACACTAAACATAATTAATCATAATCTATGAATACAAACAAATAGTTGTTGAATCAAGTTGTGGAAGTTTGATCCCCTTAACAAGAAATCTCGAATTTGAATCCTGATCAGAACCCCTTAACAAGAAATCTCGAATTTGAATCCTGATCAGAATGAATATTGTATGTCGCACTCTAAATACTTTCTGCCACACTTAACTTAGATTAGTCGGTCTGTATAGTACAATATGTTTCAAGTTCTTAAATGCAAGTTTCTTTAAAGGAGTTGTAGTGGATAGAGTTTCTATTTAAAAACTTATCTTTGAGTTTTAAAGTGAATTGTATATATAAAATATAAGAGGTTTATATCTAAAATTTTGTATAAAGTGAGATGTTATCTAAATACGTTTGATAAAAACAAGTATACCCTAGCAACACTTGTGAAATATGGATGAAAATGAGAAGAAATGAGGGAAGCTAGGGTGTATCTGGATTGTTTTTTTTCTTTTTTTAAAGAATTTATGTCTCTAAAATTCAAAAAGTGAATTGTATATATAAAGAAATACCATGAAAAAATCAAAATGAAAAATCAGAGAATGTGAGAAAGTGGTGCACTTATTCATAAAAAAAAGATAAAGTGGTGCACAAATACATCCTTAACCAGGCTTCCTTAGATCTAGTTAACCTAACGTTAAAAATCCATATGTAAGGACCGGGGGAAATCGTGAATCGGGATACATGTTTCAAACATTCAGAATTCGTAATGTGTATATTTATTCCAATTCTATATCTACGTGACGAATTGTGAGCGATTAGAGAATACATGAAAATTAAATGTATAGGGACAGACAATTTTTTACCTGTAAGGACTATGACTAACTCTCTTTGTCTGGACATACCATTTTTACAGGATAGTGACAGATATACCAGGCACGACCGATGCTACATTTGGTAAGTATTTGGAACATTTCTATTCTATTCTGTGATGAAGAAAACTTACCAAAATCATTGTCTGAATAACACAGGAAGAGAATTGGTGAACTATCAAATGCCTAGACCAAACATTGGGATCCACAGGTTTATTTTTGTTCTCTTCAAACAGAAAGGAAGGCAGGCAGTGATTAATCTACCTGATTCACGAGATCATTTTAATACTCGATCTTTTGCTGCTGATAATAACCTCGGCGAACCTGTCGCCGCGGTCTTCTTCAACGCACAAAGGGAGACAGCAGCGCGAAGGCGCTAGCTAACCCTAATAATTAATGATCCAACCACTATAAACTATGTTTGATCAGACTCACTATGAGCGTTCTGCATTGACTAGTTTGTGAGAATATGATATAATAATGGAAACATTTCTTCAGATTCATGTACCAAATTGAGGGAATGTTGGAAACCTTATGTTGTGACCTAATTCAAGTATGGTTGTGTTCTTTTATTTTATTTATTTACTATTATAAGGCAAAAGAACTTGTGATTTTGCATTCTTTTTTATAGTAATGTATTTCATATTAGTTCTTGTTATTGCATTTTCAAAGGAAGCATCATGTTAAATATTCTACATTGACTAATTTGTGTGAATATTTGCAATATATAAGGTTTGAACAGTCCTCTCCTCTTGAAGTACTTTTTAAGGGATTGAGTTAGATCTAAATCCATTTTTAACATATCATATTGAATGACACGTGATGCCCGGCCCTCCATTGTTCATAGCTTCCGGATGATCTTATCTAGTTCAGTCTAGGGTTTTTTCCATTTTCACTTTATTTACTACTCAAGACAATAATTTGAAATGAATAGTTTAGGTTAAAAACAATACCTGATCTACAAAATAGCTACGGTGCTTGATGGGATTGAACTAAAGTGAACCCCTGAGCCGAACTCTTCCCAGGACATACTAGGCTACTCGAACGGCCGAGATCAACTGCGTAAAAGTTATTCGGTCGTAAAAATTAATATACAGTCCACAAAAATACAATGGCAAAATTGTAGTAAATGTTAAGATTGTCACACCTCGATCTATACAAAGTATTAAAATATCATTTGGGCATTTCACTGTATAAATATTGTTTTATTTCATCTCATTTACTCCATATTCTACTAGTTCTCGATTATTATGTTAAGATTTTTTTCTTTTCAAAATTTGAAGTAACTTAAATATTAGAGTGCAGTTAGAATCTTCAACACCATCTCTGATTTTTTTCTTATTAACAGACACTCGTCCACTTAGGTCAGACACAAGGTCGGGCTCTTCCCCTTCTCTAATAGGTCGGCTCGGTCAGTCAGCTTCTACCAAGCTATTCTCTCAAGTTAGGTCTTAAAAGAGAATTTAGCTCTTCTTGCTTTAGGAACGCATCTCAGGGTGGGTGAGGGGGGTGTTAAACTTTAGAAGTGCTAAGGGTACTTCCAGGTAGGAAGGTGATGGCCTGCTGGTTTAGTTTAGTGCGCCCCTAAGCAGTGGCGGAGCCAAATTTTTTTTTTTTAATTAAATTTTATAGGCTAAAGTTATTCATATTTTGTTCAACATTTTCACTCTACTGATCAGTGCTTCATAAACCTCCAAGTCCCCTGGCTTAAAAAAAAAAATTGGGCAGCTACAAAGTTTTCATTGTCATTAACGTGAATGGCACATCAAAGAGAATCAAAGAGAATGACTCTCGAGAAAAAAAATAAATATTTACTATGGAAATAAAAATATATATCATGTTTGATTATTTAATAAAAAAAAAAAAACAAGCTTGAATAAAAAGGCCCAAAGACCTTTTTTGTATGATTAGACCAAAATAAAAGGCCATTTAGAAGGAGGGAGTACATTTCTTTCCGCTCCCTCCCAATCGACCAAAAAAAATTACATCAAGAAAAAAAAATTTGGGGAACTTGTATTATCTTATATTATAATCTATTAGTAATTATGAACTTTTTGATGAAATCTTATAAATATTATAATCTCTTACACACTTAAGTTTGTTACAATTTTAACCAAAATTGTTAAGATATAAGTGGTGTCATTCCTATAATTCACGAACTAAAAAATCTAATTTTAAATCGTAAAGTGATTCAAAATGTTCACGGGACGAGGTGTTACAAAAACAAAACTAAAATTATAATTTTTATTTATTTTTTTATTTATTTTGGAAAAAACTAGTGCCCCCCAGACCCCCCTCTCCCCTGGCTCCGCCAATGCCCCTAAGAACATCACATCACAAGGTCAGTCAGTCCGTACTCTCTATTCTTTCTTTTACAGTGTTCACAAGCTTTTTTTAAACAAAGTGCTGCATAAGTAGATGACCTTCAATCAACAGTGCCTTGCAATTATATGAACTTTGGAATAGCTTGCCTTTTATAGTTAGGTTTATTAAAAAATTGCAGTTCCCCTCAATATAAGCAATTTCTTTTTGCTGTGCTCTGACCTAAACTCTACTTGGAGAATGCGTGGTTTGGGAATTAAATTCAAACTCAAACTAAATTTTAATAGAGACTCAATATGAAAACTGGTAAAATAAGAGATCTAAAAAATCATAAACCCACTTGACATAACCCGCAAATAATGGGTGTCAAGTTTTGACCCAATTTAAATTTGAAATTAGTTTGAGACTCAAACTCAAAATCTCAAACCAGACCTTATATAAGCAAACCCTTATTCAATGGCAGGAATAGAAAGATAGGGAGTCTAAAAATACTCCCCCATTCGTTTGTTAATAAAGGTCTTTCTAAATAATTTAAAATATATTAAAGAATGGGGAGACACCAAATGTTTTTTCTGTTAACCCTTCATTTTTAACCTTCAAACTATCTCTTTCTTTTTATTTCATAATCTAGATAAGGATAAGTGTAAAACAATATCTTTAAAAGTTAGAAAAAAATATATTTTAAAATATAAAAAAGACTTATATTATAGAACGAGAGAGAGGTGACCTCATAGGAGGAGGAACTAATAAGATTGGAGTTTATTAAGCCCTACGTAGGAGGCGGGTATCGAATCCTCAACTTCACGGTCGTGGGCAGTGCCAAGCCCCATTGAGCTATGAACACTTTGATATCAACTCGAACTTAATTCTTAATTTGGGCGCTTTTTCAGTTATCTACATTTTCTGAAATTGTTGTTATCTCATGCTCTCTTAAATGGTGGTTACCTAATTAATAACATGTTGAAGTTGAAAATTTCTTACATTTATGTTTCAAGGATCCTGACAAATTATGCATCTGTACTTATTTTTACTATAGTATTACTTTAGTGTCTTTTATCCACCTAGTGTTGAGATTGTGAATTTTTTTTTTCCTAAGGCACCTTTTAGGTTGAAGTTAGGCCCAAGTATATTTTTTTAATTTAATAGTTAAATAGTCAAATAATTTAATGTTGAATTTCATTAATGTTTACAGTCCAAATATTCAACCCTATGTTTGAGGGGTGTTTATTGAGAATCTCACAATATCTAATTTGTAAGTATATTTGCAATTTATATAACCTAAAAAATCATTTCCCTTCCTAGTTAGATACCGTTTGGAGGTTAGAATTAAGTTCGAGTTTATTTTTTTAACACCTAGGGTTTTTAGGATGTGGAATTTTATATGTTGTTTTATGTAAGTTTTATTTATTTTTAAGATTTTCGTGATTATTCGGCTCCGTTTTTTATTTGACAAATATGAAATACATTTTAACTCCTCCAATTTTAAAGGAGAAATTTTATTTTGGTAGGTGAGTAAGTTTAAAATTTACATCCAAACCAATAAATACAATACACGTAGATTAAAAAGTCAATTGTCTTTCGTACGTGTATTGTATTCATTAGCTTGAATGTACTCAACCTACCAAGATAAAACTTCTCATTTTAAAGCGGTAGACCAATGTGGGCCTCCTCATATACTATTCGTCTTTTCCTCCCTCTTCCCCGTCTATTTAATTATGCCCCTACCAAACTAAGGCTTAAAGTTAATTACCCCGTATACTTAATTATTCCCCTACCAAACTAATGCTTAAAGTTAATTATACTGTTAATGAGGTATTGACGCAACGGTTAATATTGATGCCCCATATAGTAGATGTTCTGATTTTAAATTCTTTTTTCTACTTCTTAAATCATCTATTTTTATAATAGATGGGTTCAATATTTTTACCAAAATTTGAAAGTTTAATCCTTTCCTTCACTTTCTTTCAATCCAAACATCGTCTTGGGCTAATTAAAAACAAATTTAAGATTGACGTTGAATGACATGATTGCAATGCTTATCCCATGGCATTGGGAACTGGATGGAGTATGTGGTAATTCCATTTGAAATATGAAAGGTTGGCCGGTCTCCTGAAGATTCTGGGTGATATGCAGTAAGTAAGTAATGGGGTACAAATTCAAAAGCAATATGTCTCACATAATACTGTCATTGTAATATTGGTCTCACAATCTTTCACATTATTAATATAGGATTTATATGCAAATGTGGACTTCGTTCAATTCATTTGAGTGAAGTGTAGAACCTGTTCCACAAAGACAATTTTAGAATTGAGTGACCCGAATACACTGGAATCCAATGCTGATTCCTCCTTGGCAAAGGTCATATATACCAGTGAATTAGTCAACAAAAGCCAGCAGCAAATTGCTCTTTCATTGGATAAGGTTACTGAATTTGTGATTTTTTTTTTTTGGCAGTTTTCATAGGGTAAATTTGGCTCTACAGAAATGAAGTACTTCATGGTAAAGGAAGGCGGAAGTGGGAAGAGGTGCTAAGGCTGATTGAAATTAAATCAAATAACTACTGAGGCGGCTCAAAGAAGGATTTTGAAAAAGGGAGCAAACAGAAGACTTTGGTATGGAATGTGCCTCCTGGAAATTTTTTGAGGATTAATTTTGATGTCGGATTTATTAAAAAGGACAAAGTTATTAGTGTCTTTCTTATCAGAAACGATAAAGAGGATATTCAAGGGGTATTAATACATAGATTCTAAGTTAGAACTCCCTTCGAAGCATAAGCATTTGCAGCAGTTATGGCAATGGAAAAATTAAGAGTCCATGAATATACAGAAAGTTATCATTGAAGGGGATTGTATCAATATTGTAAGAGGAATTCAAGGCCATTCTCTAGACATCCACTGGACTGCCCAAGAGTTGGTTTCATCAGCTAGGGATATTCTTAGTAGATTCAATTCTTGTAGTATTCATTATGTTAATAGACTAGCTAACTTCCATACTCATAATTTAGTTCTTTGGGCTAAATCAAATGATGTAAATGGGTTCATTGATCATGCTTCTATTCCTCCATCAATACTTTCTGATAGGGAGGCACTTTTTGTAACTTTGATCCAAATTTGGATCCTTCTAATGATTAACCATTTCCTTAGCAAAATCCTCTTTTGTCTCCTCAACACGAAATAGATTAAGAAATATTTGAACTATGACTCATACTTAATGTTCAGACCTCGTATTCGGACTCCAATTTTTTTTTGCAAAGAATTAGAATTTTGAAATCGAAAGATTTTTCTTCTATTTCGATATTATCAAAAGAAAATAAATTCTTTGAATTTTTAGTCAGTCTATCTATTCATGGAACAAGTGATGGTCCAAAAGTTCTTACTCAGGGAATTCCTTGACTTAATTTAGGATTTTTTTTATTGAATCATCGTGATTCTAGCATGAATATTAGGTTTTAATCAATTCATAGGGTTCTTAACAAGAGAATTCCTATCAATACAATAAGAAATAATAAAAGACATATTAGATACAAAAACAAATAAATTGGAAAAGAGAGGATTCAAGAGGCCCGTAAAGATTAACAGAAAGACGACCTCCTGCACTTCTCAACACTCGTTATCCCAGAACTAATTGTATTTGGCCGGCTTAATCCCGACTCTTCTATTTTTCGAATTAGAGTTCCTAAACTATTTACATATTAAGGAATTGGTCCTTCTGTCCGTTCCGTAAAAGTCAACTTTTTTAATTGAAGACAGAATAGTCTTTTTACCTCACAAATCCCACCCGCCCCTCACATGACTTATTTGCTGCTTCATAATCTCTTGAACTGCTAAATAAAGATGCGGGTTGACCGCGGAATCCATTGAAATTGATCTTCCAATAGGTTGAATTAATTCAAATTGTTTATCTTTTTGCCAAATATCAATACATTCATCTCCCATACTTGAAATATGACCATAATATTAACTAAAATTAATACTACATCTCTCTTAAGTATTTAATACATTTTACCTTTTTGCACAAACTAAAAAATGATTGGAACACAATAATTATAAAGAAAAATATCCAAATTATCCATAATAATTTAATGTACATGGGGGTAAGTTGGAATGGTTGGAAAAACTAAAATATTAAATAAAATTGATTAAGGATAAATTTAAAAGAAGTATGACAAATATTTATCAAATTTTGAATATATAAAATAATTTAGACTTTAAAAAAAAGTAAAATGTAGTAATTAAATATTTAAGAATGGACGTAGTATAAGCGGTGACACCACTTCTACGTATAATTTGTCATGCAAATCTTTTATATCGGGTTTTATATATTTTACACAAATAATTTATTTATTTATTTTCTTGATGCCTAGAAAATTTTAGAAATATTCTATCTGTTTTTTACAAGTATCAAAAACGTTACAAGAATGTTGTTAAAAAATACTCTCTCCGTCCCAAATTATCTGTTACTTTAAATTTTGCACAAGATTTAAAGTTTCATCAAATTCTATAGTGGAATATGATAAAATGTCAAACATAACCCTATTTAATATTACTCCACTACAAGAGTGAAGACATTCAGTGACAAATGTTTTGTGACCATATACCATTTTGTCATAAATAAAAGATTTCTTGTGACAAAAATTTATGTTGTCACTAATATAGATACTAATTGTGACAATTTACATGTTATCACGGTTATAGTGTTAATGTTGATGATTTTAAATCTTTCATAAGTAAGTTGTCACTATTACTATATTAATAGTGCCGTAATTTCTATTATCACTAAAGTTTTATCACTAATAACATGTGCGCTCTGGCACCCAATATTTTTTGTGGGGATGAAACTTAATTGTGACAAAAATTATTTTCTCACTAGTATTCCAATTTATTGTGACAAAAAATGCTTTGTCACTCTACTGATGCCTTTCTGTGATGAAAATTTGTGACACTAAAATTAATACAGTTAGTGTTAGCTGAATATGGTCACAAACAAAAGGTTTATTGGGGCAAAACATGATGGTCACTATTGTTGTATTAGTGGTGACGACTTATTTGTTTGTTACTACCGCAGATTGCGGAGATTAATCTTTTCCGTGGTTAATTTGTCATTATTAATGTATTACTAGTTTCATATTAATAATGTCTTCATTATAATCAAATTTATTTTTTCCTTCAATACTCATTGTATCAATAGTAAACGAATTTCCTTAAACGATTATTATATCTAAATCAGATCTATATTCATGCACAAAATCATTATTATCATCTGTAGACTACAAAAAAATATTTTTTAGGACGAAACTTTTCGTCATGAAAGGTCATTCTTTCCTGATGAAAAAGAACTTCGTCACGAAAAATGACATTTTCTAAAGAAAATCTAAATTCGTCACAAAAAGTGGTTACATCGTCACGAAATGTCGACCAATTGTGACGAAGACAAATTTTCATCACAATAAGTATGACTTTTGGTTAGGAAAAAGTCTTTGTCACGAAAAATTCTATCCTAAAAAGTATTTTTTTTCTTATATAATATATAGTATGTATATGATGTAGTTATATCGTTATTCTTCTCTCACGTTGAATGTATATTTCTTTTAAAACAAAAAAGGGAAAGTGACATTGCAACGAAAACTGAGTGAAAGTATAAATATTTGTTTGTTTTTGTAGAAAAAAAAAAGAATGAGTATAAATATACAGGTATACATGCTATAATTTAAGTTTTTATATTTTTTTTAGTAATACATTAAATTTTTTACTAAAAAATAGTATCCATATAGAATATATTTATTCATATTTGGATACCAATTCCATACACAAATACATAAATTATGTTTCTGAAATATATTTTGAAAGAAAAATTAAATACATTTAATTATTTAAAATTTAGTGAGAGTGTATTAATTTGATTCATGAAGAAAAGGAAATAAAAAAAAGAAAATTTTAAATTAGTAAAAGTTCAAAATAAAAAACCCTATTATGATAAATATAATAGGAGAAACAACAATTAACAAATTAACAGCTAGCCCAATGGCCCAGTGCACGACATACAAGCATGAGGTCGCAGATTCAATTTTCATTCCTTTGAGAATGGAGATACTTTATTCAAAGGTGGCTTGACTTGACAGCTAAGGGAGACACTTTATTCTACATTATTCAAAGGTGTTAACTTGGTGGGTTGGTTCTGGCTAAACTCGGCTCGGCTCTACGGGGGAGTGGTCGGCTCGGTCGTAATAAATATACAAGTGACAAAATATTTTTAACAATAATTATATTTTTGTGTGACTAAACTCGGTCGACACTATTTCAAAATAATTAGTTACGAAGCACTTGTCATCAGTGGCGGAGGCAGGATTGAAGTTTAGGAGGGGCCGTAGAAAAAATTGAAAATTCTTGGGGGGGCGTAGTATAAAAAAAAATAAAAAAAAATGAACCATTGGATATATATACCTAGTATATAAAAAAATTGAAAATTCTTGGGGGGCCCGCTCCTCTTATGCTCCGCCAGTGCTTGTCAACGATGTCGTCACAATAAATATAAATATGCGATGACTTAATTCGTCACAATTGACTTCTTTTTTGTGTAAAACTTTTGTCACACGTATTTATATTTGTTGTGACCACTTTTTTGTTACTTATTGTGAAAAAAATTGTGCCGATAATTTAGTCATAGAAGCATTGAGTAATTGTGACCATTTTTTACCAGTTTAATTTTACCTTCTCTTCTCTCTATGTCATTCTCTCTACAATATTTAATGTAAGGGTTAAAATTGGAAAAATCATCATTAATGCGCCCTTTATTTAGAACGTGGACAGATAATTGAGAATAGATTAAAAAGAAAACATGGACAGATAATTTGGTACGGAAGGAGTATACTTATTGCCCCTTCAAAAACGGTATAAAATTTTAATTTTTAGCTGACATAAAGTTCTTAATTCCTTCTATAATTACCTCACAATCAGAAACTTTCCTATGCTCAAATCTAAGTCAAACACCAAACTAATGAACGATTAATTTAATTAACCTAGAAACATCCAAAACAAAAAAGAACACAAGGAGCCACAATTCTCTCCCTTTAAATATAAGAAAAAAAGTACTATCTCTAATATAAAAATATAAGACTTTCAGGATAAGTTGTAAAAATTAAGACAACAAATATTAAGATGTTTTTTTAAATAAAATATCAATATTATTATTTTAAATAGAATTAGTGGCATACAAGTTTTATTTAATATAATAATATTAGTATTTTGATTAACAAAACACCTTGAATTTTGTTTCCTTAATTTTTGTTGGGAATTTATATTTCCCTTTAAATTAAAATATATTTTCTGGACTGTAAAATTAATTACTGCACAGAAATTCTGCACAGGAAAAAATTAAATCTGCACTGATAAAATTATACAAAACAGAAAAAATACTGATAAAATTATTTTTTTTTGGACTGTAAAATTAATTACTGCACAGTTAAAGAATAAAAATTCTGCACAGATAAAATTATACAGAACTGAAAAAAATACTGATAAAATTAATTTTTTTGGACTGTAAAATTAATTACTGCACAGTTAAAGAATAAAAATTCTGCACTGACCCAATTAATATTTCTGGACAGAAAATAAAATATTGGACAGAAAACTGCACAGAAAATAAAATTCTGGACAGAAAAAAAAAATTAAATCACTGCAACCTTAACCGGTATTTAGATTAACTCGTGGACGAGATAGCAGTTTCACCGCTTCCCCTTAAGTTCAATATGTCCGGCCTTGTAGCTTCTGGCTTTGTAGAACACTGAACTCCAAGGTACAACGCCCAAACACTTTCTGTCTTTTTGAAGCCAAAAAACAGAACCTCCGAATCTTTAACAGCAGAACTCTTAGTAATGTTGTGCAGTGCAGGAAAAGAAAATGCAGAATGCAAGAGGGAGTAGTAATTTTTCGGGGTAAATTCTCTGGCAGTAGGAGGCTGCCTTATATAGGCTCCCAAATCTGAAATGTAACTGTAATGGCATTACTCAGCCATTTACAACAGCAGTTTTGGATTTGAATTTACACCACCATTAAGCTTGGCTGTTACAGTCTCCTGCACAATCAAGCCACAATGAATTCTGCTGTTACAAAATTCAAAACGAATTCAAACCAGTAGCAAAAACTTGGCTGATCAGGCCCGCGAGTGTACGCAGGTCGCGCCTGCACACAAGTTCAAGCTAATTTGGTATCAACGGACCTTCCGTTTGCACCCCCCCTGCGCGGGTGCACGCGAGGTTCTATCATAGGGTATAATAGTAGTAATACAATTTAAACCCAAATAGACCACTTTAACATATAAAGTGTTTTCCTCTTTCATGGGTTTCCTATGTGGGATGAGTTTTAAAAAACCCATTTCCCACATTTCATCCACCCTACTTTATACCATTTTATCATTCACACCAAGAATTGGTTTTTTCACATGTTATATATCATCACGAAGCTTGCGCAACCCACTTCGTGATAAACTCAATAACATTCAAAACCGAGAGGTGTAACATATAAATATATTAGCTCAAATATGTCCTCACGACACATTAATACCACTTTAATTCTTTGCTTAAAGAACAATTCTCCAACAATCCCCCACATGAATGAAAAATATTTAGGTATGCACATGAAATGCAATGCAAGAGTTCGGCGAGAATTCGTTGCATCAGGATAGGTAGTTGTTAGCCTTGAACCTTCCCTAGTGAAATACCATCGGATACACTTGCTAACCAGTGGACGCGATGCCTTGAACTGTTCAGCGTTTTGTGTGTATCAAGACAAGGATACCCACACAACGATTTCTCTATACTGTAAATTTATTCTTTCGTTGTTGTCCATTTCGGCCCTGGACTGCCTTGGAAATGTTCATCGAATGCTCTAGAGATTTAGCCCTAAAGTCATCTCATAGAAGTGGCCCCTTCACATTCGATATAGGTGATCTCTTATTTAGAAGTATTCTGTCATACTTCACGTGATACGTATAAGGATCATTGAAAACTTTCGTTTATCCTCCAATGGACAGGTCTATCACTCTTTCACCTTAGGAATGAGTTGGGAACTCATTTTCCCGAGTGCTTTGTTCGACTCCCCCCACAATTCGGTTGTCCCTTTGAACCTGCAATTGGGCTTTACAATTCAGGTAGGGTTGCCATCATGAGTGGTAATCAGTTTTACGAGCTTGACCCCATTCCCATGATGAAATCTCAACAAGATCTCTCGTTAGACCTTTTGTTAATGGGTCCGCTATATTTTCTTTGGATCTCACAAAATCCAAAACTATAACACCGGTTTTCAAAAAGTTTCTTTACGGATTTATGTCTACGACGTATATGTCTAGACTTCCCATTATACACGTTATTCGTTGCTCTACCAATAGTCGACATGCTATCACAATGTAAGCTAAGTGGTGGCATTGGTTTTGAAAACATTGGAACATCTTCCAAAAACCACGTAACCATTCGGCCTCTTACTTTGCTAGATCCATAGCTATGAATTCCGATTCCATAGTTGATCTCGCAATACAAGTTTGTTTGCATGATTTCCATGAAACCGCTGCACCTCCAATTACAAAAAATGTATCCGCTTGTGGATTTTATATTTTTGGAATCTGCTATCAATTTGCATCGAGTGTACCCTTCAAGTACAGTTTGGATATCTAGTATAAAATAATCCATAGTTAGCGAGTGTACCTTATATCTAAGTACTCTAACTAACGCTCTCCAGTGCTCATAACTGGGATTACTTGTATACCTCGCTGATCTATTGACTCGAGTTTGCAATATTCTGGTCTAGTACGAGTCCATGAGATACATTAGATCGCTTTATGATCCTATAATATTCAAGTTGTCGCACTCCTTCTCCACGATTCTTGTGAAGATTAGCACCTACTTCCATAGGTGTTCTCGCAATTAAATCACTTCCTTTATCAAACTTGTCTAATATTTTTTCAATTTAATGACTTTGAGAAAGTGAATATCCATCTGATGTTTTGGTAATCTTCATTCCAAGTATTACATCAGCATGTCACATATCCTTCATATCGAAGTTTTGAGACAACAATTTCTTGGTAACTTTAATATTTTCTTTGTTACCAATAATCATGTCATCTACGTAGAGACAGAGTATTACATAATCGTCTTTACTTCCTTTCACGTAGACACATTTATCACTCTGGTTTATTTGAAAACCAATTGATAGCATTACACTATCAAATTTCTCATGCCATTGTTTAGGTGCTTGTTTTAATCCATACAGTGATTTAACAAGTCTACACACCTTGTTCTCTTGGCCTGGAACAACATACCCTTCAGGTTGTTCCATATAAATTTCTTCTTCCAGTTCTCCGTTAAGAAAAACTGTTTTCACATCCATTTGATGGATGTCCAAATCAAACAAGGCTGCAAAAGCAATAATTAGCCTGATTGATGTTTTTCTAGATACAGGGGCATAAGTGTCAAAATAATCGACACCCTCGGTTTATCTCGTATCCTTTAATTACAAGTCTTGCCTTGTACTTGTCAATTGTACCATCGAGTCTAATCTTTCTCTTAAAGATCCATTTGTGACCTAATGCTTTACAACCTGGTGGAAGTTCCACAAGTTCCCATGTATGGTTTTGAAGAATTGAATTTATTTCACTATCAATTGCTTCTTTCCATAAGTCTGAATCTGGAGAAGTAATTGCTTCTCTATAAGTCAAAGGATCATTTTCTAACAAGTAAGTTAGAAAATGCGGACCAAAATGACTTTTCCCTTCTAGCTCTTTTGCTACGTGCGGGTTCTTCAACTTCTTCTTGAAGTTCTTTTTCCCCCACAATATTCTCAACATGATTGTTTTTAGGGTCTAAGCTTGAACGCTTAATGTAAGGAAAAATCCCTTCAAAGAAGGAAGCATCCCTAGCCTCAATTATTGTATTTACATGCACTTCAGAGTTATCTGATTTATGCACTAAAAATCTATAAGCACTACTATCCTGTGCATATCCTATAAACACACAATCTACCGTTTTAGGTCCTATTCTCGTCCGCTTAGGGGGCGGAATTGGAACCTTTGCTAGACATCCCCAAACTTTTATGAACTTATAAGAAGGTGCGTGACCTTTCCATAATTCATAAGGAGTTTTATCTAGTCTCTTATGTGGTAGTCTGTTTAGGATGTGATTTGCGGAAAGCAAAGCTTCCCCCACAAATTCTGGGGTGAGCCAGAACTTATTAGCATTGCATTCATCATCTCTTTAAGAGTTCTGTTTTTGCGTTCTGCTATTCCATTTTGTTCTGGAGTATAGGGAGCAGTTGTTTGATGAATTATTCCACTTTCAGCACACAACTGTTCAAATAGAGATACATATTCTCCACCTCTATCACTTCTTAGCCTTTTAATTTTCTTGCCAAGTTGATTTTCAACTTCAGCTTTATAATGGCTAAACATAGTTATTGCTTCGTCTTTACTTCTCATTAAGTAAACATAACAAAATCTTGTGCAATCATCAATAAAAGTGATGAAGTAACTTTTACCGCCTCTTGATTGTACATATTTTAAATCACATACATCAGTGTGAATTAAGTCTAACGGTTCTGAACTTCTTTCAATTGAATGAAAAAAGAGGATTTAGCTAGCTTTGCCTCAATACAAGTCTCGCACTTGTAATTTTTATCAACGTTAAATTTTGGAAGTAAGTTTAATGAAACTAAGTCTAACGGTTCTGAACTTCTTTCAATTGAATGAAAAAAGAGGATTTAGCTAGCTTTGCCTCAATACAAGTCTCGCACTTGTAATTTTTATCAACGTTAAATTTTGGAAGTAAGTTTAATGAAACTAACTTTTGTATACTTTTAATATTTACATGACCTAGTCTATCATGCCATAAATTAAAAGACTCAACTGAATAAGCAAATTTAACATCTTTATTAGCCTCTTGGGCAATTTTCCCAGCTGAGCTAGTGGAAGCCTCGATTACATTAGCGCCCTGATTGGCTCGATGCACAGTAGTACAGTCATTACATTCATTTTAAATAAACTACCAGCTAAATACCCTTTTCCAACAAAGGCACCACTCTTGGTAAGAATAAACTTGTTTGCTTCAAAGACAAGTCTAAAACCTTTGTTGTTCAGCACTATTCCCGAAATGAGGTTCTTCGGGATCTCGGCACATGGCACACATCGGTCGAGTCACCTCGCTCCCCGAAGTCATTTTTAGGACAACGGTGCCCTTTCCTCTATTTTGGAGGTCGCGAGTTCCCCATATATGAGACTCCATCTCCCATGACTTGGTATGTCTTGAACATCCATTTATTAGTACTGAGATGTGACTAGTGGCCCCCAGTATCAACAAACCACTCCTTTTGGTTGCCTCCAACCAAGTTTACCTCTGCAAAGCGACGGCTATCGGATGCATGTCTTCTATTCAGAGCCCGATCTTCCATCTTACGCCACATTAACTTAGGGCGACCTTCGATTCCGGTTGTTATTCCCAGCACTGGGATTTCTCTTGTTCTTATTATTTACCGCAACTCATTGCGGCAATCTTTTGCTTTGTGGTTAGATTTACCACAAACATAGCGAGTTCCCAGTAAACTTGGAGTTTGAACCTTTTGACTCATTAGGGACGCTTTCTCTTAGCGTTATTCCTTGAGTTGTCAATTTCAACCACATTAGCCTTAGCCTCAAAGCTATTGGGCTTCTTACTCATCTTCAGTGAGTCTGTTCAATCCTCGGTTTAACATTAGATCTTCCGAGTCATTTCCTTCTTCGTGTTTCGGGTAATGCTTGAAATCAGCCCAGAAGGAGGAAGCTTCTCAATCAATAACGCCACTTGTAAAGTGTCGTTAATTCCCATGCCCTCGGCGCAAGATCATGATATATCTTTTGAAGCTCTTCACTCTGTTCAAGAACAGACCTTCCATCCACCATCCTGAAATCATGGAAACGAGCATCTATAAACTTTTTGGACCCCGCATCGTCCACAATATATTTTTTCAGTAGAGATTCCCATAAATCTTTTGTTGTACTTTTTTTCATAGTACAAGCTGATAAAGGAATCATCTAAGTTCATTAATATCTTGTCTGAAAGCAGAGGTAGTCCGCACTTAGCCACGCTGCATACGGTGGTTTCTGATTGAGGATCAGTCTTGTCCTCCACCGGTTTATCCTCAGTGATAAACCGAATCAGATGTTGAGTGGTAAGAAAAAACATTATTTTTTCCTTCCACAACTTAAAATTACTGCCACCCTTAAATTTTTCGGGTTTGTCAAACTGATCAAACTGAATTGGTCGGATTGGCATGGCAGCCACAAATGGTGGAAAGACGGTCTCAATACCGCCTGCTTGATTACCGAAATGAGGAATCGTGGTTGTTGGTACTCCAACTGGAACATCACCAGAACCAGAACCAATCTCTGTTGCAGCAGCAATTTGATTATCAGTATTTGCCATTTTTTCTCTATAATAAAAAACAATAATAAAGTTAGTAATCTATTATAGAAAAAGCAGCAGAAAATAAACACAAACTTAATCACAAATATTGAACTTAAGAATGTTGGGAATTTATATTTCCCTTTAAATTGAAATATATTTTTCACGGGATCATGAAAATTAATTACTTGCATGAAATTACGCACGAGGAAAAAATTAAATCTGCACTCGATAAATTATACGAAACAGAAAAAATAATGATAAAATTAATTTTTTTCTAAAGGTCAGTAAAATTAATTACCCTACGATTAAAGAATAAAAATTACATGACTGACCCAATTAATATTTACGACGAGAAAATAAAATATTGAATGAAAACGCACTGAAAAAATAAAATTTCAGACGAGAAAAAAAAATTAAATCGAGTGCAACCTTAACTGGGGTATTTAGATTAACTCGTGGGCCGAGATAGCGGTTTCACCGCTTCCCCTTAAGTTCAATATGTCACGCCTTGTAGCTTCGGCTTTGTAGAACACTCGAACTCCAGGGTACAACGCCCAAACACTTTCTATCTTTTTGAAGCCAAAAAACAGAACCTCCGAATCTTTAACAAATGAGAACTCTTAGTAATGTTGTGCGGTGCGAGAAAAGAAAATGCGAATGCAAGAGGAGTAGTAATTTTTCAGGGTAAATTCTCTCGGCAGTAGGGAGGTCGCCTTATATAGGCTCCCAAATCTGAAATGTAACTGTAATGGCATTACTCAGCCATTTACAACAGCAGTTTTGGATTTGAATTTACACCACCATTAAGCTTGGCTGATCAGGCCCGCGAGTGTACGCAGGTCGCGCCTGCACACAAGTTCAAGCTAATTTGGTATCAACAGACCTTCCGTTTGCACCCCCTGCGCGGGTGCACGCGAGGTTCTATCATAGGGCATAATAGTAGTAATACAATTTAAACTCAAATAGACCACTTTAACATATAAAGTGTTTTCCTCTTTCATGGGTTTCCTATGTGGGATGAGTTTTAAAAAACCCATTTCCCACATTTCATCCACCCTACTTTATACCATTTTATCATTCACACCAAGAATTGGTTTTTTCACATGTTATATATCATCACGAAGCTTGCGCAACCCACTTCGTGATAAACTCAATAACATTCAAAACCGAGAGGTGTAACATATAAATATATTAGCTCAAATATGTCCTCACGACACATTAATACCACTTTAATTCTTTGCTTAAAGAACAATTCTCCAACAATTTTCACTACTTATACTGAAAGTCTTATATTTAGGAACGGAGGTAGTAATATTCAATATGCAAGATATAAATAATAATTTTTCAATTCCATTAAATATTAAAAAAAAAGAAATAACTACATATATCAAGTATAACAAATCATTCTTGTTATATACATATTTTTCGATCATGCTTTTGTTTCCTTGTATTGCAAAGCAAAGACACCCAAAGAAGGCCCGAAACCACCGGTCATGAACTTCGGCGGCGGCGCCACAGACTCCACAACGAAAAGAGACCTCGGCTGCCACGAGAATGTGTCGCAACCTTTAGCCACGTCTGTCGGAATAGCACTAGAAACATCGGAAATAGGTAGCAAACAATTAGCCAGAAGAGTACTAGTGTTGTTACTTGTTGCTGCAACATAGCTTTCCCAATAATGTGGTGCTTCTATTTTATTTACTGCCTCCAAATTTATTTCAAAAAGCTCTTCTTCTTCTTCTTCGACAACGGCCATCGGATGATATTCTTGAGCCATATATGTGCTTGATTAGATTGGATGGAATTAATGTGGCTAAGCAAATGTATAGAGAAGAGAAGAATTTGCATGAGATATTTATATATGGGGTTTTTAGTTGTGGGGTTGGTGGAAGGTGGATAGTGGAACGATCTTCAACAAATCTACAACTATCCCACATGTAATGGAGAAGTTGATTTTTTTTTTTTTTTTTTAATAATCTGCAAAATTTTCAAGTATGGCATTGATATGAAGATCTTATGAAATGGTTTTTTTTTATGTAAGAAATGGCTGCACTGACCTACCTAAACTGGCAGCGAAAAAGTCTGCCAAAGTAGAGCTAACCACCTCACCGAAACACCGGATGTTTTGCACATTTTGTTTAATTAATTATGTGAAGGAAAATGTCTTGTTTTATAGGGCAATGAGTCGCAACCAAGAACCACTAATATTTGTTAGTAAATATCAATATTACTTTTTTAATTTTTGTTATAAAAGATTTATATTATGCAATGAAGGTAGTACTCCCTCATATTCAAAATAAAACTATTTTTAGGCATTGTCTTTTTTTTTCCCCTGCAAAATTAGTGTCTTTTTACAAGAACTGTGCATTAGTTTGCTAATTTACACCTACATCATTTTTCACATATATTTATTTTGGTTAAAATGTATAGCTCTCGTACAACTCTCTATTAATTTCTTCGTTCTTGGACTTATTCATCTATTAACACGCTATTTAATAAAATGCTTTTAGAGTATTAATTATGATACTTTCGTCATCCTAATTAATATCTTAATGCTTTATATATAATCTGCAAAGGATTTATATTTTGAATCAGATGGAGTTTTTATTCTTCCCAAATTTAACGACTTTCGTCGTAAGTAAGGAGATTAGTTTAACCAAAAATGAGTTACCATAATATTCTCATTCATTGATACTAATGATAACACCTATGAATTAGTGGAACTTGGATCCATGAAATATAGGAAGATAAGTATTGAAGTTTGGGATGAAAGTATAGTTAATTTGAGAAAGATGACATTTATTTCAGCACAATCTAAAATTTAAGTGGGAGTATTAATCAAAACCTTATGAGTGTCGGGGCATAAATGTGGTTGGATTGTTCAAACAGACTTATATTCATATACTATCTAAATAAACAAGAAAATTTTCAATATTTAATTTTTGGAAGGACATATTATAAACCCTTCTACTATAGTTTGAATTGACAAAATTACAAAATCTTCATGTCACTTAACTTATTATCCAAATTGGTATTTGAATTGAGATATGGAAGGGGAGAAAAGAATGAAGGTAGATACAACACTTGCTGACCAAGCTGGGGAAAATTAGGTCTGATTTGTTTGAGACGAATCTTCATAATTAGAAAAGTTGTACCATAACTTGATCAGTTTCAAAATCGCCACCACAACAACGATCAATTCTGTCATGGACCAGGCCTACCAAGTGGACATGGACCACTTGTTCCACATTCAGCCACATCACAGTTTTGATTAAAATAATAAAAATATTCCTCCTTTTGGTGCATTGTTTGAGGCGTTTTTATTGTTTTTTAATCAAAAGAGGGGATGTGGTTGATTGTGGACCAAGTGATCTATGTCCCCACTTGTAGGCCAGGTCTATATCAGAATTTTTCCAACATAACCACACTTTAGTTTAAATTTTAAAAGACAATTTAATAAAATGATTCCCTAAGGTTTACTCTTTGTTAAGAAAGATCTAGATTCATAATGTAAAATTCAATATTTAAAACAAATTAAACATATACTTTACTAGCTATCACATTATTTAAAACAAATTCACTGGAAGGGCATTTGGAAGCTGACTATCCCCATAAAATACAAATTTTTATATGGAAAATTTTCCAACAAATTTTATTTACTTGTCAAAACCTGTCAAAACGGGTGAATTCTATAAAATCACAATGCCCTTCAACTCTAGAGGTATGGAATTGCACCAATTTCGATGTACAAATTTTGCTAAAAAAAGACGTTTTTCCTTATTGCCTCATGCCTATTCTGACAATCGGAGAAGAAGTTTTCACTCCCTTCAAATATATTGCATATCATATATGGTGCAATCGAAAAAGGGCTGTTTTTTTTATGAGAAACGACAAATGCTTGAAGTAGTTGCCAATCTCGCTCTACTCCATGTTGTCGAGTACATTAACAATTTTTCTACATCTTTATGCTCATCTGGAGGCCATCAGCCTCTACCAAACGCTGACCAGATCAAATATATCCTGAAAGGGAAGGAAAAAATATTTTCACCAGAGGATAAAGAAAAGCTCCCAAAAGGTCGTCAAGAGAAGCTAACTTGAAAAGACAGGCTCCTAATGAAGGTTTCTTTAAACTCAATGTCGATGGAGTCTAGTATGCAAACTTCGGAGGCATAGGAATCATCATCAGAAACCAAGGAGGGAAATTTGTAGCAGGGGCAGCTAAATTTGCCCCCAACTCCCCCAATTCCCTGAATACACTAAAGTAAAGACTTTCTTGGAAGGACTTCACTTTGATATGAATCAAGGATATCAGTCACTAACTATCGAAATTGACTATCAGACACTGGTCAATCAGGTCCATCAAGAAGAAAAAGATTTGTCCCTATTAGGACACATTGTTAGCCAAATAAGGAATCTGCTTGGGGATTAGTTTAGCTAATTTATCTTGTGCGCACATATCTTGTAACACTATTGCTGATAGATTAGTCAATCATGCAATGAGGCTTCAAACCTACTTTCAATGGTTTGAAGAACCACCGAATTTTCTTCTATCACATGTACTCAATGATGTCATTAAATAATATATTAATGCATTTTATTCAAGCTATCGCAATACCTATAGTATAGGGGTGAAAATCGCCTGTAGCCATCTGTGTACCCATTTCTATTTCCAACCAATAAGAATTTATCATATGATTATTTTTTTTAATTATATATACACATGTTAAATTGTGATTGGTTGGGCACAGATATGAGTACTCAGACGGGTATGCCATAGTATAGATAAGTGGGCCCAAGCTTCAAATTCAGTTCTACGACTTGTTAGGGAAACCTTACGAGTTAGAGTAATTTAGGAAACAATTTAATATGTCTCACTGTTGACGAGAGTTCGATTTTCTTAGTGGACTTTGACTCTTGTGAGATTTTCCCGCGGTGGTAGGGCTCTGTGTATAAGAGAAGTATGGGTCAGGCCCTCCCCTTGCTAGCGGTTACACTACGGGACAACGACAAACTGAGCCCGTATTAGTTACCTGGTTGGCGGTGGACACCGGGTGCCCCTCGGGGTTAAACCAGAAAAAAAAAAGGAAACAATTTAATATTTTATTTGTTAAATTTAATTTTTGGAGAGGAGATAAAGATAACAATTTGACTCGTTGACCCATCATGCCCAGCGCATTGTGGGGTAGATTAGAGTCATCTCGTGAAGAGAATGAGGTAGATCAGGCCCCGCCCCGCTTCGCCCCATCCTGCCCCATCTATATTATATATTATAATAATATTATTATTATTAGATCTATTTGAGAGAATGTTTATGTTAGTCAATGTGTAATCTTTTATGATTTTTGAGTTTGTGAGTTTTATTTGATATTTATGTTCTTTGATTTTTTGCCAAGAAGAATGGTTATTGCTAGATAGAATTTAAGAAAAATGTTGCAAGTTCTTTCTCTATGCTAATACTAATTATTTTTTAAAAAAACAAAACAAAAGTGGGGCGGGGCGATAGATCACTTGCGCGGGGAGGGGTTGCGTATTGAGATACCTCTCCAATTTACCCCATTGCCATCCCTAGAGGGGGATTTTTCTGTAAACTTTGCGTCTTTGTGACTCAAAACTCTTTAATTACCAATAAGACTACTTTAGGTTGTTTTAAATCAATTGAAGTGTAAACTTTTGTGTTCAGTTGCTGATATTGTTTCCTAATTTCTTCATTTATGCTAGATAATGTGGAACAGCCCTGAAAATTTTAGTGCTTATGGCATTAGATCAGATCATCACGTAAGCCAATTAGACTTTTGAAGCTGAATTTCTGCCTTAATACCAGGCCCTATCTATCATTTGACTGTTACAAATTCATATTTATCTCATCATTTGAAGATTGAGAAAATGATGACTTATTGCTGAAATGCAAATTTTTGTTTATGAAACAGTGGCAAGCTTTGATCTTTCCCCTTTCCTTGACTTCCCTAATGTATGTATGCTGGATCATTTATCGCGAAGTTTCTGCGACTTCTGGATTAATATCAGGAACATCAAAGTTATATAAATAGTGAAAGATTTGGCAATTTCAGAATGCATTAGGGGCTTGTTAATTAGAGTGCTTCTTCTACCTTCCGTTGCTACGGTTCTTATTTCATTCTAAGAATGAAACTGGTATTTGTTTGTCATACTATGTTTCTGTTTTAATCTCAGATCATCTTAGTATTCCACTAATGTCTCACATGTTTTGCAATTATATGGGCTTAACCAGTAATTTTCTCGCGGAGGACAGGAGTGAATATGCTATATTAACCAGAAATATATTTCACCGCGGAGGTTATCTTTCTCTTGTCATGAACATTTTCATTTGTTATACAAGGATGGTAACACCGGCATTTATAGTCGGGTTTCTGGGGTTCATCTGGCTTCTTTTCCCGCTCACGAGCCCTCATCTGTACAACTATAGATCAGATACGTGCAAGTGTTGGCATGGATATTGTAATAGAGAAATGTCAAGTCAATGTATCTATGCAGAATGTCTTCTCTTTACATGCAAGTGTTGGCATGGATATTGTAGCTGGGACTAACTCACTGTTAGCACTGTGTTGAATTAATATTTGAAGTCGTATTGTGTTATTCAATTGTTATATTTCAGTCGTTCGATTAAATAAAATAAAAAACAGTAGTAATAATAAGAAGAGAAAGAAGAAGAAGAAGAAGAAGAAAATGATGATGTGAGTTCCCAAAAACAATGATGGTGAACAAGACATAATTCAATGCTCAATCCAGAAAATCTCACTTTTGAGTTTCAATAATATGATCATGAACTTTCCACAAATATGATGGCCGTTTTGACTAGAGCCTTGGAAATTTTGATGGCTTCGTACTCTAAAGAACTATTCATGAAAATCTCTGGCATCTGCAAGAAGGTTGATTTATTAAGGTGTTGGAACTTGGGGGGGTGATGGAGTTTGAAATTAGAAATGATGTCTTAGATATTCTTCTTATTACTAATGATCCTCAAAGGATACTCTCAATCAACCTTAACCAAGCAATGGAGGGCACTTGGATTTTGATTCTCTCAGCAATTTCAAGATTGAAACAATATTTCCATTGAAAAATATGATTTTTATTCATATGAATAGTATCATTCAACTTAAAACAATTATCCATTAACAAAATTACTTATATAACAATATAACATATGTGTACTTATACAATGTTTTTATTTTTCTAAAAAAATGCAATGTTTTTTTCTCTTACCAATTCATGTTGGAGTGTGCGGTAAGCCTCTCCCCCATAAGTAAGAGCTCGAGGGTTCAAAACTCAACCCTTGGGATGGAGCAAAACTACTAGTTAAGAGTAATCTACCATTCGACTTTTATATTCCTGTTGACACTCGAAAAATCTCGAATGTTCGAGAGAACTCGGAGTTGGACAAATATGTCATCCGCAATCGGTCAGAGAATAGAAGCGGCCATTGGAAGTTGGACATGAACAAACAGAAATCAGGAACTCAAACAACCAAAAGAACAATGACCGAAATCGCCAAACAAAACTCCTGGACATCAAGAAATTAGTTTCAGAAGTACAATTGACCCTTATCATTATCCAACCGCCACAGTTTTCATGTAAGGAAGTGGGGACAACCAGGAGGGTTTTTAGGAACAACAACCGGACATCCCTAAAAAGAGGGGAGGGCATGCAACTTCCATTCGGCCGAAGTAAAAGGAGCTTGCCCATGTTCTTCGTAAATGGCCAGAACATGAGGAACACGTCCACTTCACAATATCGTAGGCGGAAAAAGCATAATTAAAGGCAGTAAGCCATTTTAAAAACGGCTATAAATAGAAGATCAAGAGAAAGAACAAGACCTTACAATTAACATTCAAAATGCATTTTTATCTTCATTTATACAGTTTTACAAGCTTTCCTTATATCTTTTTGCACTTAAATTCATGTAGTTAATCTTAGACTTAGCATCTTCAAATCAACTAAGCTACATTCTTGAGGATTTCTATCCAATAACGTATACTTAGATTAGAATCCAAATCCCTAGACTAAGCTTCTTGCATGCTGGATATTCTCAATAACGCATACTTAGTTTCAAGGTAGTTTATTTGGCTTCAGACATACTTACTGCTTAAGGAATTTTTTTCAGTAACACATACATGCCCAAGTCACTATTTTTCAAGTGTAAACCATCTTAAAAGAAATAGCTTCAAGTATAAATACAAAACTTGCCAGCCTAGCTTTACTATTCGACGTTGTACCGAGTTTTTATTGCAACAACTCCAATAGTGATTAGTCCCTTTTTTTTTAAGCCCAGACGGGCGTACACTCCAAAGGGGAAAGTAGCACCTCACTTGAGGAGGAGAAGATAACTCTAAAAAGTGAGACAATTTAAAGTATGCCCCATGCACGGGGAGAATATCGAACCCACGAGGTCGTGGACAAACCGTTGCCATTGGGCTAAGGTTCTTGTTTGAGAGTATTGATGGTCAACCTTGGCAGAGGGGACATGATACCATGTCATATCCACATGATATGAGATGATTGAATTGATTTTATTGTATTTCTGAGCTCTCTTCTCTCTCTAAGGAATTTTTTTTTATTTTTTTTATTTTATGAACTCTCTTTAAGGATTTCAATTTCGAACTTATGAGCATTGAGGAGTACCACTACTACTACTAATGAACCTTCATTGACTTATCTGCTGAATCTCCATGACGTTACTTTTGATTAGATCTTCCCATCACTTCGCTTCCTTCCTTCCTTCTGCTTGATTGATATATAGAAAGGTAGAAATCTGACCGTTTCCCTCAAGTATTTTCCTTTCGCTTCTACTAGAAAGAAGTATGATAACCAACGTTGAACAATTTTTTTGAATGTATTGTAATTAATTATTATTGTATTGAATGAATATTTGATACAATGGTTATATATAACACAATAGTCATATAAATTTTACATAAAATCCTAATCAAATCAACATAAAATATAAATAGGATTTCTGAATATATTTTAAACGCGTGTGATAATTCTTACAAGCATCATTCATTTTTATATACGGGTATTTTACGTTACTAACCTAGTAAAATCCAAGTAACATAAACTTAGCAAAAAAACAATATAAGTCATTTTTACAGTGAGTTAGTACCTCAAACTCGCGACCTTACCAATGTCCATGGAGAGTGCGTCATGGCTATATTGATGAGCGTATTAAATTCAATACATATGAAATATTTTTTGGACAGGTGTTAAATATTTTGGATAAATATTAAATCTTGTGCAATAAATATTCTTTCCTTATATACAACCGTCCTATTCTAATGAACGTCTATCCTTAGGCAAGTAACATTCGTCATACGTAACAGATGTGTGAAAATTATAACAGGTATTCTCAAACAAAAAAAATTGAACTGTTAAATTTTTTAATTAATCGTCCAAAATAATTAAAATTGTTCAATTATATACTAAAATTTGACCGTTATGCAACCGGTGAAAATCCTCTGTCTCCGTCCGTGTATGTCCCCGTGTCCATAACCAATCAGAATTTACTATATAAATATTTTTTCCAATTATATACACATGGTGAATTGTGATTGGTTGGGAACACGGAGACATACACGAATGGGGACAGAGGATTTTTTGCCTTATGCAACATAGTCGAGCGTGGAAAGTGGAGGCCATCTGCACAAGGTAGCAAACACACAGATTTCTTATGTTCTATTGATGGAATGCTTCCATCATACTTCTAAGTTCCAACCAGTGGATCCGTAATTTCGAAAATAAAATTTTCTTGAGGCTGGTTTGAAACTGAGATCAAAATTTCAAACCCAAATCCAATCCATAGCAATGACTTTGTAAGATAAAAGTAGTTTCATAGGCAATGACAGTAAACTAAATATTCATTAAAAAAAACAGAGTAAACTAAATAAATACAGAAATACAGAAACTCAGAAAAAGAAAAGGAAATTGTGTACACTAAAGAAATTGAACAAGATAGAACTAGAAAATAGACATTTATATATAATATTGGATATCTAGCCGTCAAAATGCTACAAATTTCAGTTGCAGGTACATCTATGGCCCTCCAAAAAGAGATACTACTATACTAATACTAATTAGTAAAATAATAATATTACCCTTCAAAAACAAATTAAAAGGATAGAAATATATATAATATAATATATCTATCTATATAAAATGCTACCCTGAATTTGTCCTATGTAAGTAGTACTACACTGAAAGTTCAGCAGCAGCATCAGAAGAAGAAGAAGAAACTACCAATTTCACCCTTATGCCATTGCAAAAACAAGTAAAAACATGAGAGTCCTAAAGTAGGGCCAAAGATGTCCTTTTACATTCTTGGAAATGCTCTGTTTCTTTCAGTTATTTTTGGAGTTAGAAGTGGAGCAGAGATTGAGATCAGGAATATGGCTATCTTGTGTAAGCCTGCGTTTCAGCTCATTCAACAATGCTTGATTCTCTTTGTTAAGAAGCTCTGCTTTCTTTCTTAGCCTCTCATTTTCCTTCATTATGTAACAGTTCTCCATGTACAGCTTTGAGTTCATTTTCTCCATCTCTAACTCCTGAAAAATCAACAAAAAATAATAATTTAATGTTCTTGTAATAACAAATTAAGGAATTTCATATGAATTTTTACAAAAGTATAGCCAGCATCTGCCGGAGTAGCTGTTAATGTGATGTAGAATTCAACCTGTTTATAAGAGAAGTTTTTTTTTGATGATTGTAGAAACAGAGGAGAGGAAATGCAAAATCAAGAAGAGGTTTTTATAGTTTAGAAATTAAGAAACTTTTTTGGTTATGTGAATAATAAATAGTGTATGAACAAAGAAGATAAAGCAGGAATGTGAGTATAAGTATCTCCAAATCTACACTCATTTAAAAAATGGGTTGGCTTGCTCCTTTCTGTTACCCTTGTTTGGAAGACAAGAATAAAGTTCTTAACAAGAAAAATTACAAATTAATACATGTTCAACTGCAATATCTCATTTAAAAAAACATCATTTTTATTACTAAAAAGCCCATGCATTACATTTCACCGTTCTATAATATAAATCGTTTAGTATATACAACAAAAATTAAAGAAATAAAAAAGTAGGGTGTTTTTTAGTCAAAATATCAATGTTACCATCTTAAATAGTACTTGTATACCACTAATTTTATTTAAGAAAGTTATTAATATTTTAATTAAATTTGTTTTTTTCTTAATTTTTACTAATGTGCTACGCGTTTTATATTATGGAATGGAGAAAGTACTTCCCAAGAAGAGCAGGCAACAAAACAGACATTCTTCCTGGTAACAGAACCTAGTACCTAAATTAGGCACAAAATTTTGGAGTATCCCATAAGCAATAGCTAATAACACAAAGGGTTAGAAAAATATAAATATGAAAAAATAAGAAAGCCCCATACTAGAAAATGAAGGTTTTTAGTGTGAAAACAGAGAAGAATGTAGTTGAAGAAGATTCTTGAGTTTGTTAAGTATACAAAGAATAACAAACAAAGCTCCAAAAGATTCCCCAAAACTTTACTAGAAAATGAAGCCATGTAAGCAAGAAAGCCTTTGTTTGTTAAATAAATATTAACAAAAAAAAAAAAACAGAAACTATTACTGTAGTGGGGTCTCTCTTTTATCTTTTCAAAAAAGATCACCTTTTTCAAAGGGTTGGGTTGTAAGAAAGAGAAGAAGCTGCTGCAGCTTTGGACCTTTAGGAACAATAAGAATAACAGTTTCTTGATTTCTTCTTCTTCTCAGCAACTGTGAAAGAGGGACAAAGTGAACAAAGTAAAACAGGGCAAAGGTCTATTTATATAGTGCACAAAGTAGGAGGGAAGGAAATCTTTGGACCAAGAAGTGAATGTCTGTTCCTGGTGTGGGGGTGGTATGGGGACGCCGGCTACAATGCGAAACGTGGTAATTTTGTACGTGCATAACTTCTTTTGTCTGTTTGATAAAAAATTTGACGATTAAATTGATTTTTTTTACTGAATAAAAAATTATCATTAATCATAAAATAGCCGAAGTCATTCCAATCAAAAGATAATATGAAAATACAAGAAAATGAAAATTATACAATGTTTAGACAACTATAATAACATATAAAAGTTCACACCCCAAAAATAGGTAAAAACACTAATAATAGTAGAAAAAGTAAATAAATAATAAAAAAATTCACAATATCTTCTTCGTAATTCTTTGAACAACAGTAGCAAACGAAACTCAATCTCAACATCTTTCTTAGAAATCAACAATCTATGTCAAGAAGGCCGTGGCCCAGTGGGGCAAGCCTTGACCTGCAACCGAGAGGTTCTAAGTTCGACACCCGCCTCCTACGTGAGGCAAATAAAGTTCTCTAGGAGAGAATTAAGGTGCTGACCCAAAAAAAAATATATATATATATATATATATAAGACACAAAAGGTGAGGGAAGGATGGTTAGATCCAACCAATATTCGACTGAAAATCGAAACTTTTAGTTGGATCAAGCCAAGGAAACGAGAAAAAAAATGTAGAGAGCCCAAGAAAAATAAGAGAAAAAATAGTAGAGAGAATTTTCATCAAAAAAAAAATAAAAAAATAGTAGAGAGAAAAAGAAGAAGAAAGAGCTCGTGGTAAGTTATCTCACTGAACAGCTCCTTCTCAATGATTAAGATTGATTTAAATTTGTTTTAAATATTTGTTTTGAATTTCAAAATATATGTTTGTTTGTTATCGTGAGTGACATCTATTCTGAGACGTTTCGTACATAATGAAAAATATTGTTAAGCATAGGATCGGACTGAGATTTTGGTGTTGGGGGGGGGGGGTTGTTTGTGTAGGGAAAACATGGCGTTTGCTCTTCCTCTGACAGAACAAGCATGTGTAAGCATGGAAGGCGGCTCACATTGGCAAGGGTTTTAATGTTCTCTTTAAACAAAATTATGTGAAGGAGCTGTGAAGACAATTTTATATGGACAATTTTATGATTAAGTAACTTATTTGTTGGGGAAAAAGAGAAGGGGCTTGAGGGTAATTTCAAAGAGTAGTTTCATATTGGTAGGCTACTAAATTTAAAATTTATATCCAATCCAATTAATACAGTACACGCAAGAAAAAAAATTGAACTTATATCAATTCTTTTTCTTACGTGTATTGCACTCATTGGTTTGGATGTAACTTATAAACTTAGTAGCTTACCAAAATAAAATTAAAAAAATCAATTTCAAAAGGGCCCGAAATGATTGTAGGGCTTAGCCATAAGAAGATTCGCAATGATTGTTTGGATTGGTCCGAACCGACGTAGCCCATCACAACCAAACCACACGACGCCGTTCTTGCCCCTTCCTCCTCACTTCCATAATCAATTCTCTTTTGTTTTCTTTTGGGTTTTATTGTGTGATAAAGATGTCATCCAAATCATCCATTTCTCCTCCCCCTTCTATTCTCCTTTTGTCTTTTATTAGGAGAAGCTAGCTAATGTTTTTTTCTCACTCAGGATTTAACACGTAACAACTTTGCAATGTTGAATAAGTTGATTTGAAAATTAAATTTTACCTGAAAAAAATAAATATATCGGTTATTCTTTTCAAATAAAATTCAATCGTCGTATCAATTCATAAAAAAATGAACAACTGTTCACTAATTCAAAACCATTTTTTCTTCTTCTTTCTGTTTCCTTTTGGAAGGGAAGGGGATTTGGTTAGACGGACTCAATATTTTGTAGTACGTCAACAAATATAAATATCTAGTATACTAATGAAATTAGTTAACATGTAGCAATAATATTATAATATAGTGAATTTAAAATTTGGAAATAATTACATTATTTTCACACGTGATAATTTCATTAATATATTGGATAATATACTAAAAAAATGTATTAAAAATCGCTTGACAAGCATCCAATTGGACCTTGATACCTAGGGAGATGCCAATATCACTTTTAAAAAAAAAAATTAAAATAATGGTTGTAGATGTTAGATAGTTTTCTGTAATACTGAAAAATAATAGATTTAAACTGCACTGGTAATATATTTTCTGAACAGAAAATTAAAATCTGAACACAAATTTCCTGCACTGTTTTAAGTAACTTCTGAACAGAAAAAATTAAAATCTGAACACAAAATTACTGCACTGTTTTATGTAACTTCTGAACAGAAATACATATACTGAATTAATAAAAAAAATACAGTAGCAGAACAGAAAAACAGATGCTGATAATTACCGCAGATTAATACAGAAAACATTAATTTCTGGGCAGTGCAGGAAACAGAAAACTGAGACAGGAAAAATATTGTACTGCTATAGCATAAAGCAGTAAACAACTGAAAATTGAAACCTTAACCTGAATTTGGAATGATTCCCTGGGACGAGACAATAGAATGTCCACTTCCCCTTAAGTTCAATATGTCCGGCCTTGTAGCTTCGGCTTTGTAGAACACTCGAACTCCAGTGCACAACGCCCTAAACACTTTCTGCTCTTTTTGAAGCCCAAAAAACAGAACCTCCGAATCTTTAACAGAAGAACTCTTAGTAATGTTGTGCAGTGCAGGAAAACAAATGCAGAATGCAAGAGGGAGCAGGAATGTTTCAGGGTGCTTTCTGACAGTGCATATGCTTGCTTATATAGGCTGCCAAGAGAGACTTGTAACAGTCCAGGTTTAATCTTGCAATAACCTCCGAATCTTTAACAGAAGAACTCTTAGTAATGTTGTGCAGTGCAGGAAAACAAATGCAGAATGCAAGAGGGAGCAGGAATGTTTCAGGGTGCTTTCTGGCAGTGCATATGCTTGCTTATATAGGCTGCCAAGAGAGACTTGTAACAGTCCAGGTTTAATCTTGCAATAAACCTCTGATCACATACCAAGGCAATAATCACGAGATTAAACAAAGGCGATTCATGACTCACCGCCATAATCCTCTTTTAATTCATCGTCACATACAAGAAAATGCAAAATTCGAATTCCAAAATATTCAAACCAGTAGCAAAAACGAGGCTGATCAGGCCCGCAAGTTTTGGTCCGGCATTCGTGTACGCAGGTCGCGCCTGCACACAAGTTCAAGCTATTTTGGCATCAACAGAACTTCGAATTGCACCCCCCCTGCGCGGGCGCACACGAGGTTCTCACTTTAGGCATAATAGTGGTAATACAATTTAAACCCAAATAAACCACTTTAACATATAAAGTGTTTTTCTCTTTCATGGGTTTCCCATGTGGGATGTGAAACTTAAAAACCCATTTACCACATTGCATTACTCCCACTTTATACCAATTTATCATTCACACCAATAATTGGTTTTCTCACATGTTATATATCATCGCGAAGCTTGCGCAACCCACTTCGTGATAAACTCAATAACATTCAAAACCGAGCGGTGTAACACATAAATATATTAGCTCAAATATGTCCTCATGACACATTAATTACACATTAATTCTTTGAGAAAAACAATTTCTCCAACAATCCCCCACATGAATGAAAATCTTTTATAAAATGCAAATGAAATGCAATGCAAGAGTTCGGCGAGAATTCGTTGCATCAGGATAGGTAGTTGTTAGCTTTGAACCTTCCCTAGTGAAATACCATCGGATACACTTGCTAACCAGTGGACGCGATGCCTTGAACTGTTCAGCGTTTTGTGTGTATCAAGACAACGATACTCACACAACGATTTCTCTAAACTGTTAATCGATTCTTTCGTTGTTGTCCATTTCGGCCCTGGACTGCCTTGGAAATGTTCATCGAATGCTCTAGAGATTTAGCCCTAAAGTCATCTCATAGAAGTGGCCCCTTCACATTCGATATAGGTGATCTCTTATTTAGAAGTATCTTGTCATACTTCACGTGATACGTATAAGGATCATTGAAAACTTTCGTTTATCCTCCAATGGACAGGTCTATCACTCTTTCACCTTAGGAATGAGCTGGGAACTCATTTTCCCGAGTGCTTTGTTCGACTCCCCCCCACAATTCGGTTGTCCCTTTGAACCTGCAATTGGGCTTTACAATTCAGGTAGGGTTGCCATCATGAGTGGTAATCAGTTTACGAGCTTCACCCTCATTCCCTCGATGAAATCTCAACAAGATCTCTCGTTAGACCTTTTGTTAATGGGTCCGCTATATTTTCTTTGGATCTCACAAAATCCAAAACTATAACACTAGTTTTCAAAAGTTTCTTTACTGGGATTTATGTCTACGACGTATATGTCTAGACTTCCCATTATACACATTATTCGTTGCTCTACCAATAGCTGACATGCTATCACAATGTAAGCTAACTGGTGGCATTGGTTTTGAAAAACATTGGAACATCTTCCAAAAAACCACGTAACCATTCGACCTCTTCACTCTGCTAGATCCATAGCTATGAATTCCGATTCCATAGTTGATCTCGCAATACAAGTTTGTTTGCATGATTTCCATGAAACCGCTGCACCTCCAATTACAAAAATGTATCCGCTTGTGGATTTTATATTTTTGGAATCTCGCAATCCAATTTGCATCGGTGTACCCTTCAAGTACAAATTTGGATATCTAGTATAAAATAATCCATAGTTAGCAGTGTACCTAATATATCTAAGTACTCTAACTAACGCTCTCCAGTGCTCATAACTGGGATTACTTGTATACCTCGCCAGTCTATTGACTGAGTTTGCAATATCTCGGTCTAGTACAGTCCATGAGATACATTAGATCGCCTATGATCCTAGAATATTCAAGTTGTCGCACTCCTTCTCCACGATTCTTGTGAAGATTAGCACCTACTTCCA
The DNA here is from genome assembly GCA_026122235.1 of Vinca minor. Lineage (NCBI taxonomy): Eukaryota > Viridiplantae > Streptophyta > Magnoliopsida > Gentianales > Apocynaceae > Vinca > Vinca minor. Next base: position 5,454,636 of record JAOCZM010000038.1, on the reverse strand, counting down.
TAGGTGTTCTCGCAATTAAATCACTTCCTTGATCAAACTTGTCTAATATTTTTTCAATATAATGACTTTGAGAAAGTGAATATCCATCTGATGTTTTGGTAATCTTCATTCCAAGTATTACATCAGCATGTCCCATATCCTTCATATCGAAGTTTCGAGACAACAATTTCTTGGTAACTTTAATATTTTCTTTGTTACTAATAATTATCATGTCATCTACGTAGAGACAGACTATTACAAAATCGTCTTTGCTTCCTTTCACGTAGACACATTTATCACTCTGGTTTATTTGAAAACCTATTGATAGCATGACACTATCAAATTTCTCATGCCATTGTTTAGGTGCTTGTTTTAATCCATACAGTGATTTAACAAGTCTACACACCTTGTTCTCTTGGCCTGGAACAACATAACCTTCAGGTTGTTCCATATAAATTTCTTCTTCCAGTTCTCCGTTAAGAAAAGCTGTTTTCACATCCATTTGATGGATCTCCAAATCAAACAAGGCTGCAAAAGCAATAATTAGCCTGATTGATGTTTTTCTAGATACAGGAGCATAAGTGTCAAAATAATCGACACCCTCAGTTTGTCTGTATCCTTTAATTACAAGTCTTGCCTTGTATTTGTCAATTGTACCATCAGGTCTAATCTTTCTCTTAAAGATCCATTTGTGACCTAATGCTTTACAACCTGGTGGAAGTTCCACAAGTTCCCATGTATGGTTTTGAAGAATTGAATTTATTTCACTATCAATCGCTTCTTTCCATAAGTCGCAATCGGAGAAGTAATTGCTTCTCTATAAGTCAAAGGATCATTTTCTAACAAGTAAGTTAGAAAATCGGACCAAATGACTTTTCTCTTCTAGCTCTTTTGCTACGTCCCTGGGTTCTTCAACTTCTTCTTGAAGTTCTTTTCCCCCCACAATCTTCTCAACATGATTGTTTTTAGGGGTCTAAGCTTGAACGCTTAATGTAAGGAAAAATCCCTTCAAAGAAGGAAGCATCCCTAGCCTCAATAATTGTATTTACATGCATTTCGAGTTATCCGATTTATGCACTAAAAATCTATAAGCACTACTATCCTGTGCATATCCTATAAACACACAATCTACTGTTTTAGGTCCTATTCTCGTCCCTCTGTAGGGGCGGAATTGGAACCTTTGCTAGACAACCCCCAAACTTTTATGAACTTATAAGAAGGTGCGTGACCTTTCCATAATTCATAAGGAGTTTTATCTAGTCTCTTATGTGGTAGTCCTGTTTAGGATGTGATTTGCGGAAAGCAAAGCTTCCCCCACAAATTCAGGGGTGAGCGGGAACTTATTAGCATTGCATTCATCATCTCTTTAAGAGTTACGTTTTTTGCGCTCTGCTATTTCATTTTGTTCTGGAGTATAGGGAGCAGTTGTTTGATGAATTATCCCACTTTCAGCACACAACTGTTCAAATGGAGATACATATTCTCCACCCCTATCACTTCTTAGCCTTTTAATTTTCTTGCCAAGTTGATTTTCAACTTCAGCTTTATAATGGCTAAACATAGTTATTGCTTCGTCTTTACTTCTCATTAAGTAAACATAGCAAAATCTTGTGCAATCATCAATAAAAGTGATGAAGTAACTTTTACCGCCTCTTGATTGTACATATTTTAAATCACATACATCTGTGTGAATTAAGTCTAACGGTTCTGAACTTCTTTCAATTGAATGAAAAGAGGATTTAGCTAGTTTTGCCTCAATACAAGTCTCGCACTTGTAATTTTTATTAATGTTAAATTTTGGAAGTAAGTTTAATGAAACTAACTTTTGTATACTTTTAATATTTACATGACCTAGTCTATCATGCCATAAATTAAAAGACTCAATAGAATAAGCAAATTTAACATCTTTATTAGCCTCTTGGGCAATTTTTCCCAGCTGAGCTAGTGGAAGCCTCAATTACATTAGCGCCAATTGGCTCAGTACTTGGTAGTACAGTCATTACATTCATTTTAAATAAACTACCAGCTAAATACCCTTTTCCAACAAAGGCACCACTCTTGGTAAGAATAAACTTGTTTGCTTCAAAGACAAATCTAAAACCTTTGTTGTTCAAAGACTATTCCCGAAATGAGGTTCTTCCCGGGATCTCCGGCACATGGCACACATCGGTCGAGTCACCTCCTCTCCCGAAGTCATTTTTAGGACAACGAGTGCCCCTTTCCCTCTATTTTGGAGGTCGCGAGTTCCCCATATAGCAGACTCCATCTTCCACAGCTTGGTATGTCTTGAACATCCATTTATTAGTACAGATGTGACTAGTGGCCCCCGTATCAACAAACCACTCCTTTTGGTTGCCTCCAACCAAGTTTACCTCTGAAACAACAGCTACCAGGTGCATGTCTTCCATTCCAGAGCCCAGTCTTCCATCTTCTGCCACATTAACTTGGGCAGCCTTCTGATACTGGTTCTTGTTTCCAGCACCAGGTTTTCTCTTGTTCTTGTTAGTTACCGCAACTCGACTGCGGCAATCTTTAGCTTTGTGGTTAGTTTTACAACACACATAGTAGGTTCCAGTAAACTTGGAGTTTGAACCCTTTGACTCATTTGGACGCTTTCTCTTAGCGTTATTCCTTGAGTTTACACTTTCAACTACATTAGCCTTAGCCACAGAGCTACTAGGCTTCTGACTTATCTTTCTTGAGTCTTGTTCAATCCTCAATTTCAACATTAGATCTTCCAGAGTCATTTCCTTCTTCTTGTGTTTCAGGTAATGCTTGAAATCATTCCAAGAAGGAGGGAGCTTCTCAATCAACAACGCCACTTGTAAAGAGTCGTTGATTCCCATGCCCTCAGCGGCAAGATCATGATAGATCTTTTGAAGCTCCTCACTCTGTTCAAGAACAGACTTTCCATCCATCATTCTGAAATCATGGAATCGAGCGGCTATAAACTTTTTGGACCCCGCATCGTCCACAGTATATTTTTTCAATAGAGATTCCCATAAATCTTTTGCTGTACTTTTTTCATAGTACAACTGATAAAGGGAATCATCTAAGTTCATTAATATACTGTGCCGACAGAGGTAGTCTGCACTTAGCCACGCTCGTACCGTGGTTTCAGATTGAGGATCATTATTGTCCTCCACCGGTTTATCCTCAGTGATAAACCGAATAAGATGTTGAGTGGTAAGGAAAAACATAATTTTTTCCTTCCACAACTTAAAGTTGCTGCCACCCTTAAACTTCTCGGGTTTGTCAAACTGACCAAACCCGAATTGGTCGGTTTGGCATGGCAACCCACAAATGGAGGGAAAACGGTCTCATTACCGGACTGAGGAATCGCAGATGAGTTGGAACCCCAACCGAACATTACCGAACCGGTGCAATATCAGTAGCATCACTTTGATTTTCGATATTTGCCATTTCTCTATAATAAAACAAAACCCGAGTTAGTAATCTATTATAGATATAGCACCAGAAAATAAACACAGAAAAATCAGTAAGATATTGAACTTAAGACTGTTAGATAGTTTTCTGTAATACTGAAAAATAATAGATTTAAATCAGCATCGTAATATATTTTACGACAGAAAATTAAAATCTGAACACAAATTTCCTGCACTGTTTTAAGTAACTTCTGAACAGAAAAAATTAAAAATCTGAACACAAAATTACTGCACTGTTTTATGTAACTTCTGAACAGAAATACATATACTGAATTAATAAAAACAATACAGTAGCAGAACAGAAAAACAGATGCTGATAATTACCGCAGATTAATACAGAAAACATTAATTTCTGGGCAGTGCAGGAAACAGAAAACTGAGACAGGAAAAATATTGTACTGCTATAGCATAAAGCAGTAAACAACTGAAAATTGAAACCTTAACCGGAATTTGGAATGATTCCTGGACGAGACAGCAGAATGTCCATTTCTCCTTAAGTTCAATATGTCCGGCCTTGTAGCTTCTGGCTTTGTAGAACACTGAACTCCAAGGTACAACGCCCAAACACTTTCTGTCTTTTTGAAGCCCAAAAAACAGAACCTCCGAATCTTTAACAGAAGAACTCTTAGTAATGTTGTGCAGTGCAGGAAAACAAATGCGTAATGCAAGAGGAGCAGGGAATGTTTCGGTGGTGCTTTTACGGCAGTGCATATGCTTGCTTATATAGGCTGCCAAGAGAGACTTGTAACAGTCCAGGTTTAATCTTGCAATAACCTCCGAATCTTTAACAGAAGAACTCTTAGTAATGTTGTGCAGTGCAGGAAAACAAATGCAGAATGCAAGAGGGAGCAGGAATGTTTCAGGGTGCTTTCTGGCAGTGCATATGCTTGCTTATATAGGCTGCCAAGAGAGACTTGTAATGATCGAGTTTAATCTTGCAATAAACCCCTGATCTACAGATCAAGGCAATAATCACGAGAAATTAAACAAGGCGATTCATGACTCAAACCGAGAGCAAAAAGCGAGGCTGATCAGAGCCCGCGAGTTTTGGTCCCAAGCATTCGTAGTCACGCAGTCGCGCCCCGCACACAAGTTCAAGCTATTTTGGCATCAACAGAACTTCGAATTGCACCCCCCCTGCGCGGGCGCACACGAGGTTCTCACTTTAGGCATAATAGTGGTAATACAATTTAAACCCAAATAAACCACTTTAACATATAAAGTGTTTTTCTCTTTCATGGGTTTCCCATGTGGGATGTGAAACTTAAAAACCCATTTACCACATTGCATTACTCCCACTTTATACCAATTTATCATTCACACCAATAATTGGTTTTCTCACATGTTATATATCATCACGAAGCTTGCGCAACCCACTTCGTGATAAACTCAATAACATTCAAAACCGAGCGGTGTAACACATAAATATATTAGCTCAAATATGTCCTCATGATACATTAATTACACATTAATTCTTTGAGAAAAACAATTTCTCCAACAGTAGAGAAAACAATATATTATACATGGGATCTTCTTGAATGGAAAGTGTTATACCAATTAACATTTTTAATTTTTTTTTCTTCACAACTTCAAATATACATTAAATGTTTTCAACATAGTAGTTCTGAGAGACTATAATTTCAAACTTTGTATATTTTAGTACCTCCCTGATACAGGGTCTTGTAAACAGAAAAAATATCATACTTGAAACTTAGTATAGGCAGCAAAGTACATACTTTTGTAGTTCTTGGATTAATTTAAGGTGTAATTGAATTGTGTCTGATTCGTATTTAAAATTTAAATTGAAAGCAAAAATCTCGTTGGATTGAGTTTGGTAATGAAACCTCAAATATTATGAATCATGTAAAATTTGATTTAGGATTAAAACTAATCTAAATCTGGAATCAGAAGTCATAGAGCGAGACTCAATCTAATTAGAATCTTAATTTTTAAAATATAACCATATGTTTTTCTTTGGACAAGCAACTGTGTTGAAAATATGAAGTCCCACATCGAGTGTTTAAGGAAGATCCAAATAACATATAGCTCATGGGTTAACACCCCTCCTTGCTAATTGGTTTTGAGAGGATATGGAAGCCCATGAGCTAATTTTCACATGGTATCAGAGCGGGCCCTTAGGAGGGATTATGGGCTCATAATGCTCAAGTGGGCTCTAATGGTCACCGTACGACCCAAGAAGGGTGGCGGGCATTAAATTAACTCCCACCTCGATGTGAGGGGGAGTGTTGAAAATATGAAGTCCCAAATCGATTGAGAGGATATGGAGGTGAGCTAATTTTCACACTATCTAAAAGTGAGCACTGAATATGACGCGTGATAAGATTAATCCCAAATTGGGGTAATATAGAAGTATACACATTTTATTAATTAGACCAACTCAAGTTGACGAATATCTAACAATTTTCTTTCGTTCAAAAGTGAATATATAATTATAGAAGTAATATGCTTTCTATACTTGGAACTGAATATCCATTTTAATAAACAAAATAAATAGAAAAATAGATATTCAAACAGAAAGATAGAGTATTGTATTGAATTATTTTTTTTTTTGAAATTTATTAGAAAAAAACTTAATAATTGGCATCCAATGAGCTTTTTACAATATCATGATCCCTCGCCACACCTTCAAAAAAAATCTCATAATATTCCTTTTTTTTCATATAGTAATAACACGTCATTAGTATTTTACTTAGTACTATCATAATAAACTGAGCAATTTTTCCATATTAAGTTGAGAATTATGAATGGTTGGTTATGAGTAGATTAACGTGAAACATCGTGGCTTCACAGGTGGATCCTTCTTAGATGGAAATCCATGCCATCCGTTGCTGTAACAATTATTTGAGCCACAATAATAATTTAGTGCTCGTTTATGAAGTTTTAAGAGTACAAACAGGCGTTTCAATTACAAAAGTCATTTTTAAATTGTTTAACATCTAATATAATTTTAATTTTTTAAGTTTCAGGTATTTGATAATTAAAGCATATTTGTTTTTGCCTTTTGAATAATGATTTTCTCGCGACAGAGCTTTCTCTTTATTTCTTTTCTAGAGCGATGTCTATGCTGTTTTTAAAATTTCACACAAGAGACACCTCGAGTGAAATTTTAAGAATGCCGTAGACCACACTCCAGAAAAGAAACAAAGGGGGAAATTGTCCTTGCCTGTATTTTTATTTTTTTTGCACGATTTTCTGTGTGAAAAATTAAGGGAACATATATTTTTCTCGTGTCAAAATTTTAAAGACAGATGCTTCCCTCTGAAAAATTTCTCGGAGGATGCATGTGTCTCCCATTGATATTTACATGCATGAGATGTTACACGCTTAGGTTTTTTACAATAGGTGCACAAATTAATTTAAATAAATGCTTTAAATTAAATAATTAAGTGCCGATACTAGTAATATAAGATGTAATTAATAATAATCCCTTGAAAAATGCACAAAATATAGTTTTTTTTCCATATATTAAGAGTTATATATGAAGTAATTTGTGATAAAGAGTATATCATGAGAGTTGAATTACTGAATGGGAGATTAGCCGGTTTGGTCCTCAAAGTATTTACGAAATTATCGTTTCGTCCTCAAAGTTTTTTCACTTCTCAATTAGTCCTTATTATTTTTACGCGCTTCATATATGGTCCTACCACCGCGAACCGGGCGGATTCCGACCAATAACGATAACGTGCGTGTCACGTGAGTTTGCTAGAGGGGCAAATTTGTCCAAGAAAATACATCCCCAATCCCACCAGTCTTCTCCTACCTCCACCACCTCCCCCTCCACCACCACCACCACCACCGCCTCCTCTACCATGTCCTCCACCTACACCACCTCCTACACCTCCAGCTGCTCAAACCCCTCTACCATGGCCTCCTCCAAGTCCACCACCACCTCCAAGGCCGCCTCCTCCACCTCCCCCTCCACCACCACCCCCTCCTCCAAGTCCACCACCACCTCCAAGACCTCCTCCTGCTTCTCCACCTACACCGAATCCACCACCATGGCCTCCACCAAGGCCGCCTCTTCCACCTCCCCCCTCCACCACCACCGCTGCCGCCTCATCCACCAAGTCCTCCACATAGGAAGCGCACAATTACAATGAGGACTATTTAGGAAGCGCGAAATTACAATGAGGACTATTTAGGAAGCTCTAAATTACTTTGAGGACCAAACAAACCAATACTTTGAGGTGTAGATGGTGGAGGGTTTGGATGACTTAGTGGAGGAAGGGGAGGAGCAGTGGCAGTAGAGTGGAGGAGGTGGTCTTGGAGGAGGCCATGGTGGAGGGTTTGGAGCAGCTGGAGGTGTAGGAGGTGGTGGTGGTGAAGGGGGAGGTGGAGGAGGCGGTGGTGGTGGTGGTGGAGGGGAAGGTGGAGGAGGCGGCCTTGGAGGTGGTGGTGGACTTGGAGGAGGCCATGTTAGAGGGTTTTGAGCAGCTGGAGGTGTAGGAGGTGGTGTAGGAGGTGGTGTAGGTGGAGGACTTGGTAGAGGAGGTGGTGGTGGTGGTGGAGGGGGATGTGGAGGAGGCGGTGGTAGGAGAAGACTGGTGGGATTGGGGATGTATTTTTTTGGACAAATTTGCCCCTCTAGCAAACTCACGTGACACGCACGTGCTCGTTATTGGTCGGAATCCGCCCAGGTTCGCGGTGGTAGGACCATATATGAAGCGCGTAAAAACAATAAGGACTAATGGAGAAGTGAAAAAACTTTGAGGACGAAACGATAATTTTGTATATACTTTGAGGACCAAACAGGCTAATCTCCCTTACTGAATCAGGGAAAAGGATTTTCGATTTGGGGGACAAAAGGATTTGTTGGCTCCAGAAAATTCAAGTACTGAAAGGAAAGCTGCTCCAACGTGCAAGAAAGAAGAGTAATTAGCTTTTGCTTTGATATAAATTTTGGTCTGAAAAACGAATGATGGCAAAGTCTTCTAACAATGGTTTCTTCTCTGGCTTCGTAGTAATTCTTCAAACTCTATTAATAAAAAGTTGTGTGTGTGTGTGTTTTTTTTTGTAGCCATTTGGACTTTGGGAGGGAACCCTTTAATTCCTTTAATGATTTTAAGAGGTTGGGGAGGTTAAATAATTTTCATAAATGTAGGGCAGCGAGTCCGTTTCAATTATTTTAGTGCGTGTTTGGTACGCGGGAATGGAAAGTCTTTCCCACTTCTCTTTTCATTCCGGCGTTTGGTTAAGCAATTGGAAGTGGGAATGATCATTCCACGGGAATGACGATTCCAGGAAGAAGTGGGAAAGGTCATTCCACACCAAAATCTATGGAATGACCTTTCCAGGAGAAGTTGAAATTATCAATAAATAGCAACTGACATTTATACTCCTATTTTAATTAATTATTACGTTCATTTTACATAGCGACGTATTCATATTTTGTCATAAATATTCTATTTCACTTAGTATAATTTCATAGATGGTAATTTTATAAATGTTTCTTTTTCTTGGTAGTAGTTTTAATCTATTTTTAATTTTAAAAATAAAGATATTTTTATTACTATGTTGACATTTTAATAAAAATTATGTTTCAACAATATATATATATGATACATAATGTCAATGTTATTCAAGCAAGATTTTGTAATGAATGTTTAATTATGTTTTATCACTAGTATATTCTAAAAGGGCATTTAGGTCATATTCTGTTTAATTCCATTCAATTCTGACCTTAAAACATAGTTTTACCAAACACAGAAAAAGAATCGACATTCCATTCTGACTTTGTCTTCCAAACACTGGAATGGAAAGAGGATTCCGAAGTCATTCTGGGTGGAAAGCGATTCTGCCTGGAAAGGGATTACATTCCATTTCATTCCAGCGTACCAAATGTGTTGAGTCATGTTTTAAATATAAATAAGACGCTATATAACCGGAAAGAAAAACTTTCATGTAATATAATAAAAAATAATTATGATTTAATTATTAATAATAATATAAATCATTGTATTGACTATTGAGTCATGGATACCCAAATTTAAAAAGATTACATAATATTTTTTAATATATACACGAAAAATTTGGGGCCCCAATTTTTTTAGGCTCTGTGTGGTTGTGTACTTGAAACTCCTTCTGAGCTGCCCCAAATGGCATTCACCAGCAGTACACATAAATGTTCTAAATGCTGAATGAAAGAATAATGGTAATATGTCCAGCAATAAAAATGGTTCTCTAGTCTGTCTTCTCTGATGTCTTTGAACTTTGATTTGAGGGTATGATTTCGTAAACGGTATGGGGGAGTAATGTTTCAGTAATATTCTGTGAAAAGCCACTATGTGCATTCGTTGCCACATGTTAGATCAATCTCCAATCCATCTGTTTCAGTGGTATTCTGCGAGCATTCAATTTGTATATTCATTGTCAAATATAAAGTGAGTCTTATATTCATCTCCCGCTCATACTCTAATTATTGAGAATTGCTAAATTATTTTATTGTTGTTGTTTGTATTGTATAACAGTCCCCAAAAGAATAATTATACTATTGCCCCATAAATTCTACTCCTAGCCTAGGGTTATCTCTTTCTCCTCTTATGATGTGCTACTCTCTCCTCTCTGGCGATGTATCTTTCATTAGACTTTAGTTGTAGGACTGCTATTATTATTTCATCTCATTTAATTTTACTCTCTAATCGAGAGAGATGATGGCGTTACCCGTGGACAGGAACCATGCATCTTCATTGGACATCATTGATCCTCCATGTGAATCATTTCATTTAACTCTTTTTTTCTTTCTAAAAGTAAGATTACAAGATCACTATCCTTTAGATGGAGAGATCATATAACTTCATCATATTTCTTTTTAAGGGAGGAGTAAAAATATCCATTATTGAAAATCAGAAGTTTTTTTTTAATTTTTTTTTATGAAAATCAGAAGTTACAAAGGAGTGGAGAAAATTAAGATAATTTCCTAGTCATTTGTGAGAGAAAAATCTACAATGAAGTTTTTTAAATAAGTATATTAGGAGACTAATTTAAGAACAAATGACTAAAATGTTAAAAATTACTCCCTCCATTCCCTATTAATTGTCGTTTAGGAGATATCTAGGTATCCAAATTAATTATCGTTTAAGGTTCTTTTATTAGTTGTCAACAATTTATTTCAATTATACCCTTAATATTTTCTTTTCTTTTCTTTATGATGTATTAGTGAGAGAGAGGGAAGGTGGGGTAATATTGGAAGTTTAGGTGAAAATGACAACTTCCTTAATTTTCTCAAATTGTATAAAGAGTCTTATATTTAGGAATGGAGGGAGTAATATTTAGGCAAATTGGTAGATTTTATCCTCAAACAATTTATAGCCAGAGGTATTTTTGAACGCCCTGAAGGCGGGCCCCATGACGGGAGATAGAATGTACCCTCATGAGCGGGAGAGAATGCACTCTGAGATCGGGTGAGAATAAAGTCTCACCGCAACGCCGACGGAGAGATTAACCCGGACCTCCTGGCTCTGGCCAAGCACTTACCCACTTGGGCAAAGCACTTGATGATTATAGCCAGAGGTATAGTACTTAAAGGTTAATTATAGATATTAAAATCCCTAAACAATTTATCTATACAAGCTTCTTCCATTTAAAAAGTTAAGATCAACATTAATTTGGAGGAAAAAAAATGAAGTCAAAGACAAACACTCTTGAGATTGAAGATGATGAATCACCGGGGTAAATCTCCCGCCGCCGACGACAATTTTTACTCATCCGGCGCAACTATTTCAAAATTGGGTTTTTGGTTTGAGACTAGTCCAATCCAATCCAATAAGAACAAAGAATACTAAGTTTTTGGATTCAAAATTCATCAAAAACTAAAATGAGAAAATCAAATCAAAACACCCGAGAAGCATGTTAACCAAATCACAGAAGTAAATGGGGAAAAATTTCATGGGGGTAAGTTACTGGGGAAATGAGTGTTGAAGAAGAGAATAGAAAGAGAGATGAGAAAAACAACAGTTGTAGACAAGTGGATTTGGAGCTCATGGGACTGCTAGTTGGCGGTGGTGGTTCGCCAGGTGTGAAGAAGAAGACGAGCCAGGTGAAGAAGGGGAGAGGGTGGGGTGTTGAGGTTGGGGGGTTTGGAGTTGAGTATTTTAAATATACTAATTATGCTCCTACAAGTATTTTGGTGACCCGATTAAAATTTTGAATTAACGGTTGACTAACACTTATATTGACGGAAAGACCTTAGATACAAATTGTAAATTGTTTAAGAATTTTAATGTCCATAATTAATTTTTTGAGACCTTACACTTGAGTTATAAATTATTTAGGGATAATAATGACCAATTTGCCTAATATTTATAAAGCAATTTTTAGCAATTTTATGAGAGTCATCGCTTCTCGTCCCTTACTTTGATCTCGTCTTGAATACATATGCTAGGTTGCAAATCACATATGTAGATGAAATATATATATGCCCTTGTTTATATGAACGAATATGCATATATGTTCGGGATGAAAAAAAAGAAAGAAACGGAGCTTAAATCGGCAAAAACGCCTATTTGGTCCTAAATGATGTTTCTAAGAATCTTTTGAGTCACAAAAGATTTTTTTTCCTTTTATATCCTGTATGTATTTACGTGCTGCTTATAAGGTCCTTCCGTCCATTTTTTCGTTAATTTTACTGTTAAGTCAGTCACGTGTATCACATGTGATGCACTTTTTAAGGATATTTCAGACATTTCAACAAAATTTTCTTTAAAAAAAATTGAGTACTCCATTGTTAAATAAAATAACTATTGATACTCAATCTGAATTAACAAAAATATAAAATATCTAAAGTCTAAACCCATCCCTCTCTCCCCCTACATCTTCCTCTGGCCCTTACCCACCACTATCAACCACCATCACCACCACCTACAACCAAAGAACTAAATCCATCCCCTCCCCCACTCCATCTTGCTCTCGCCCCCCACCCTTTTCCCACCACCGTCAACCACCATCACATCAACACTCTCACAAAACGCCACTAATTTTCATACCACCTATATACCATCACAACACACCATAAAAATCACAGTCTCACCATGCCCTCAAAGTTTTGTTGCATGATAAATAAGCTAAAAAAGGGAAGATAGTTTGATTTTCTCTAGTTTTATCATTTCTTTTTACTCTTTCCCGACGGGCTTGAGGGTAATTTGATTATTTTTGTGTTCATCTTCATTAAAATATTTCAGCCACACCAAGTTTTTGGATCAATTAGTAGTGGTGGTGGTTAGTAGTGGTGGTGGTGGTTTATGAAGATGAAGATGGAGTAGTAGAAGATGAGTTTATGAATTGGGTATTCATAGTTGATTTTTAAGAAAATCCATCAGATTTCAACAATTAGAGAAGAACCAATATAGAAAACAATTCTTAAGAAAATCCAATTTTTAAGAAATCCAATTCTAACCTAATTGGATAGTGATTCAAATGAAAAATTCAAAACCCACCACAACAACATAGAATTAGATTAGCAATCAGGCAGGACCAAGTTTAATTTCATTTCATTTCATTTAAAGAATTTCATTTCTGAAAAAAAAAAAAAAAAATCTATCGGTGGACTGATGTTCATCATCATACTTGTTCTTCCTTCTCTATCAGTCTATCAGATCCAAAGGTCATGTTCAAATTCTTCTCCGGTGGACTTTGGATTTTTTCTCATCTGGAGGAAGAGGTATTGTCGCAAAGGTCATGGCCGATCTGGGTTCTTCTCTAATTGCTGAATTGTGATGCATTAACTTCTACTCAAAAATTTCAAAGATGTTAGCTTCATATCCATGGTTCCAGGGGGTGGGGGGATGGTGGTGGGGGAAGGGGAAGGGGAAAAGAGGGGCGGGAGGAAGATGGAGGGGGGAGGGAATCAGTTTAGATATTTTATTTTTAATTAATTTAAATTTAGTATTCATAATTATTTTGTTTAATAATTGAGTATCTAATTGGTTTTTTAGATAAATATGTTCAAATGTATGAAATACCCATTAAAAATGCCTCACATGTGAGGCACATAACTGTCTTGACGGTATATAGACAGAAAATTGGACGGAATGACCTTATAAGCAGCACGTAAATACATACAGGATATAAAAGGAAAAAAAAAATCTTTTGGGACTCAAAAGATTCTTAGAAACATCATTTAGGACCAAATAGGCGTTTTTGCCAGCTTAAATCAAGACATCAGAATAATTAGCCACTTTGATCATCAACATATTTTCGTTTAGCCACTTTGGTCAAAATTCAAGTTTTTTTAAACTTATTTCATCACTAAAGTTTTTCTGGCCTGCCATTTTGGTCACTGAAGTTTTTTTTTTAACTTTTTTCATCACTTAAGTTTTTTAGGCCTGCCATTTTGGTCACTAAAGTTTTTTCAGTCTGCCATTTTGATCAAAGTTTTTTAGTGACCTAGGCAGACCGAAAAAACTTTAGTGACCAAAATGGCAGACCGAAAAAAACTTTTGTGACCAAAATGGCAGGCCAAAAAAACTTTAGTGATGAAATAAGTTAAAAAATTGAATTTTGACCAAAGTGGCTAGACGAAAATATGTTGATGATCAAAGTGGCTAATAATTCCAAGACATCATAAAACATCTTTGTTGTTTAATTGAGACGTAAATGTAGAGTTAACATAAATATTATAATTTCTTCTCTTCCCAATTGGAAAACAAATAAATTAATAGCAAAATTGATCATATCTTTTAATTTTATAATAGAGAAAATTTGATCATGTTTTTATTTTTATTTTTAAAAAGAATTGATCATAATGTTATATTTTAAGAACCTAAGGAAGGAATGGATATGATAACTTTTATTTGTAATGCTAAACAGACCAAACCATTGCCAAATTGCCAATGAATGAGGTCATGAAGATTTTCAACCGCCTTCAAAGTCTCCCTACTTTCTGAGGTAATTTTCATCATTTCACATAATACCAATCCCTGCAAGACTAATGATGGAATTTCATTATTGTAGTTTGTGTGCGTTCAACCCAACACGTGCGTTCAACAATGTCATCAATGGCTATAGATGGTTAGTCATAACTCATTTGATTATAGTTCTCAAAGCATCAATTTTTGGTTGAAGAATTAGAGGAATGGTGGTCAATCGTGCAACTCCGGCAACCAAATATTGCAACATTTTCTTCTCCAAATCGTGATTCGTCAAAGACGCACAAGATATGCATATCTCGGTTACATTTTTCATGTCTCCGGTGACCGACTATTTTCTTGTACAAGTTTATGTTCGATGATGGTGATTGTTTGGTAAAATACAAATTTCTATATTGATGGTGGCTTACAATGGCGGGCTTGTGCAGTGGTGGTGGGTTTGTGTAGTGACAAAAGGCGGATCTACATGGTGGTCCTTATATGCCCAGGACTACCCAAGATCAAAGAAACAAGTTTAATTTCCACCATAAATTGTTGAGGGACAATCATAAATTTCAATCCTAAATTGTCTAATATGTAACGAAATTTGTAAGTACCCCTAAATTATTGAGGGACCACCCTAAATTTCAATCCTAGATCCGTCCCTGGTAGTGACGGTGGGGGAAAATGATGAATAGGATTGGGCTGCTGGTGTGTGGGTTATGTACTTGAAACAAAAATAATGGATCTCTTGTTACGAAAGAGATAAAGGTAGAGAAATCATTTTTAAAATGTTGATTATTAAAGATGCATTTTGCAGTGGGGGTGGCGGTGCAGGAAGGAGGTCAACCGATGAAGATGGCTGAAGGAGATGAAGAAGGGCTAGGGTAGAGGTGCGTCTGAGAGAGTGGTGGAGGGAGGGGATCAGGTAGGGGATGGTTAGAAGTGGGATTTAATGTAAAATCTCAAAAATACCCTTGATAGTTTTAGGGTTGATCAAATTTAAAATTTAATTAACAGTTGATTGAAGGAATTTTGGACGAAAGGACTTACCTCACCAAACATAAATTGTTTTGATACTATGATATGTAAAAAAAAATATTTTGAAAAAAAATCACCAAAGCAAATTAATTTTTAGACTCGTAAAACCAATTTGCCTATCCACTTACCGAAAAGAGAAAGAGATGGACACGTACTCAAGTGCGCATCGAAATTTAAGAGCTCTCAATCTAACCATAAGTGTTTTATCAATTGAACTAATGTATAAATTTACATATTAAATATTAAACTATCACAACGTATATGTTATAACTATGGGCAAGATTAGAAACAATGTTTTGAAACCCGGACCGGGCATCGACCCTGAAAAGTTACTGGGTCACGGGTCACAGGTCGGACCGTCATCGACCCGTTCATCAACCCGGTGACGTCATAAATATTAAAAATGTATATAATATATACTTATTAATAAAAAATAAAGTTAACGTAAAATTTTCCAAATAAACATCTTGTTGATATAAACCTGCATATTAACATTTCTTATTCTTAGATATCTAACAAAATTCTATGTAAATTAATTTACATACAAAATTTCTACAAAATGTGAATAGAATTACACTTATTGATCAAGAAAAAGAAGAAAACTTTCATGAAAATCACAAAGAAAAAATCAAATCCACTCCAACCTCCTCAATCCAAGAAAGAACAATATTTAACATTCCAAATAACCACAATATTTAAAAATTCAATCACAACTCACAAATCCTGATAATAAAAGTCAAAATAACAAAATCATCTATTTAGTCTACAACTCTAAATAACATCTCCAAACAATCTAAAATCACAATCATATATATATATATATATATATATATATTGGGTCTTTTTTTCCTTTTTTTTTTATACAGAAAATTTTAAAAAAAAATTAAAAAAATGCATTTTGTGACCCGGCCGGTTTTCCCAAAACCGTTCCGGTTTCCGGGTCAAGCGGGTCAATGAAATTAGAGCGGTTTTCAGCGTGAACAGGTTTTGTCACCTAACCGGACCGCTAGGAGGTCCGTTCGACGGTCCGACCGGCCGGTCCGGTCCGGGTTTCAAAACCATGATTAGAAGATACCATCTTTATTCATTAATATAAGACTTTCATTACATGTAAAAAAAATTAAATAAGCAAAAATTATAATATTTTTTTAATTAAAATATCAACATTACTCTCTTAAATAAAATTAGTGATATACAAGTCCTATTTAAGATAGTAATATTAATATTTTGACTAACAAAGTACCTGCGTTTTTCTTCTTTAATTTTCGTTATATATCCTGAAAGTCTTACATTAAGGAATGGAGGGAGCATAAAATTATGGAAATTTATAGTTGTGATGGTTAATTTGGATATACCTACAACAGCAAAGTTGTAGGATGTGGTACTTCCACTAGCCCAAAACTCGTATGATCCAGAAGATGTAATGTATTGGACAGTAGCTGGGCTTGGATCTTCAGTGATCCATGATATTCTCATCTTGTCCTGACCAACCTGAGATATGTGCACCCACCAGAGAGACAAATGGCCCATGGTTTACAAGCCTGATCCACCGGGCCTTTCAACCCAATATAAGAATTTGACATAAAAATGAATTTTGCTTTCAGACAAGAAGAATAGGATGAATTGCAAATGAACCCCTCCGAATATGGATTTTATCAAGAATAATACTACCTCCTTTCCTTATCCTTTTAATATAAGACTTTTATTACATGTTGTGAAAATTAAGGAAGCAAAGTTTAAAATGTTTTTTAATCAAAATATCAGTATTATTCTTTTAAATAAAATTAGTGGTATACAAATCATATTCAAGAGAATAATATTTGTATTTTAATTAACAAAATATCTTATTTTTTACTTACTTAATTTTCGCAATATGTAATGAAAGTCAAACCGCTAGCCCTAGGTTATAGCTGGTTAGCCACTCTGAGACTCCTTTGGACGGCTAGTCGAAGGACGAAGATAGGGGCGGGTGGAGAAGGTCGTCCACGAAATTTTTAAAAATTCGTATAGATATAGTAAATTTTATATGCAGTTCGGAATATTTGATCAAATTCACCCCCAATATTTTTTTACAGCTTTTATATTTATTTGATATACTTGCAGTTTTTAGCCCCCCCACGAAATCGAAATCTTTCCGATCATTCAACCCGACGGTTTCAAAGCATACAAATGCCAGATGGTTAATGCCGTACAAGCAAAGTGGATCCGGTTCAAACCTCTATATATCTCATTTGATGTTACCTTTACCCATATTATTATGCTTGGATCTTATACGGAGTTTGATGTTGGAACTTGGATCCGATCAGTACAAGTGGTTGCTAGATTATTTGACGAGAATCGATCGGAGTGTAACGCCTTGGGTGATTGTTATGGTTCATGCACCGTGGAAGAGCTGATTTATAATGCACGAGTTGATGTGGTATTTGCTGGCCATGTACATGCATATGAACGCTTTGTAAGTCATTTATTTTTTTTCAATGAGGCATTAGTGTAGTGGTCAAAATTGATGTCTCATGAAGTCCTGAGTTCGTATGCTCTCCCGCTACTTGAATCCCCTAATTCTTGTAATAGATAAGTCTCATCTCCCAGTAAATTAAAAAAAAAAAGTTGTTTATTTTGTGCAAAAAACAAAGTAACACTAATATTTATTAATTCAACAAATATAATATTGCATACGTTCCTAGATGAGTTTTTTTCATTTGACTAAAAAGACTAATTACGTAACTAACATTATTTTAATCTGCGTGAAATTTAATTTTTAGATGACATCTGATATAGAATAGAGAGATTATATTTATGAAGGGTACGAGAAAATGATTAGAATATCTTATATTATTAAATAGAAAGAGTGTTTTTCATTAAAAAAAAGGGGTGTGTTTAAATGATAAGATAAAAGATCCAAACTCATATTAAAGGTAAAAATATGAACTAATTATTATAACTTTGATATTTTGTTTGCATGGTTGCAGGCTAGAATCTTTGATAACAAAGCCGATCCCTGTGGTCCAGTCTATTTGACCGTAGGCGACGGAGGTAACAGGGAAGTGCTTGCTTTGAGGTAATTAATTATAAGGAAATATTATTTCTCGAATTCTGTAGTATTTATATTATGGCTCAATTAATTATTATTTTTTTTAATTTTTTGTTTGGTTTAGCTTCGAGAAGCCGAGCCCTTCAATCTCAACTTTTAGAGAGGCAAGCTTTGGACATGGAAGGTTGAAGGTGTTGAACAAGACCCACGCGCATTGGACATGGCATCGGAACAATGACTCTGACTTTGTCAAAGTCGATGAATTGTGGTGATTTCACATTTCTTTCACATAATAATCTTAAAAATCATGTATGTAAAAAAGTCGGTAGGTATATATATACTCATTATTGGATATTGCATATGAGAAAAGGTAAAATCAAAATTAATGAAACCATCACACCTTTTGAATTACTCCCTTAGATGACAAAATTAACTAAAATAACTAAAGTATGTTTTCTAATGAAATATCTTTTATTTTAAAAGAGAAAATCCACAAAATTTAACGTTGCTTTCCAGAAAACAAAGATAGAGAACTGAATTCTTCAGACGTGGGCAATCAAATTCGAGGATGTCTATTTCTTAGGACGAAATCAGGCCAACTGGGCTGCATATTATGGGTGATTTAGAAATTTCAAACCGCACCATACCATATTAAATCGTATTGATTATACATTTTTATTTTTTATTTGATCTGGTTATAGTTTGTGAAAATTTTAAACCGCATAATTTAGAGCGGTTTGAAATTTTTTTTATCATTAAACAGCAGTGCACACATATATTATTCAATTAAAATAATATATTTGATTTAAATACTCATTTAAAAGTAATACAAATTTAATAAAATTATTTATGATAACTATCTCACATTTCTCTACTTCACTCGTTATTTATAATTGCTTTCCCATTACATATTGATAACAGGTCTAAATATTTACTTATAAAAAAATAGTGTGTTTTCTCTTTATGGCAGCTCATTAAAATTAGAGTAATAGCTAATAGCTTATTATAGTTTGTCATATTTACCAATATTATTTGTTTTCCCAACGGCTTAACCAACCGCTTTTTTACTTCACCTTGTAAATATGTTACTAATGTGTTTGATTGAATTGAGTTTGAAATTTTTGTCTCCGTCTAAAACTCAAACCAAATTCTTAATTATTTAATATTTCAAGTTTCATTCACATTCAATCTAAAGCTGATCTGGATCTTAATTTGAATTTCTAATCAAATCAAATCCAAAACAAACTCAATCCAATCAGACCCAATTGTTGCTCATGATTTTATACAAAAAAACTTGGTTGGTAAAAAAACACTACATTTTTTTTAAGGAAATGAAAAACACTACTATTTTTTGGATGAATTTGAATAACTACTCATTTAGTATGGCTATTTACTTATTTAAAATTTAAAATTTAATCGCCAAATCAAATCGATGTAATTTGACCAAAACGAAATGAAAAATCAGAAATGAATAAGTCATTTAATTGTGCATGAATGAATATCGTTTTTTTTTCCTGGAAGGAGTGCATATTGCATGAATAAACAACAAGATTAGAAATCAGTCACCGAGAGGGATCCTTAGTTTTCTTTTTAATTTTTATTTTTGACAAAGAGACTGACTTATATCTAAAATTTAGAAATTATTAACAACCGAAAATATTTTTCATTTTTCTTCTTTTTACATGCAAACAAATGCCACATAAAATTATTACATTAGAAATATTATTAAAAGTGAAAAATATACAAGCAACACATATCAGCATTAACACGTCATCGTAGACCTTAATCCAACGACACCGATCACAATTCATATCTTCTCCAACTTGTCAGCTTTGACCACCGGATTAGCTTTAGCTATTGCTTCTCTTCCCATGGCCTTAAAATCGAACGTGCACCCGTGCTGCTCAGGGTACCGGTGGATCCCACAGAAGGTGGTCCCGCACCTGCATCTAAATCCCGTCAATCCCACCTTCTTCCTACAAGTCAAACACCTGTTCGGTTGTGATACCGCTTGTACCGTCGCCGCTTCCGGAACCACCGCGGTTGGTGGTTCCGAATCTACGGTTGAAGCGGTAGATTCTCCAGAGAAAATATTCTCTGAGAGGAGCGGTGATGGTGTGGCGGTGGAGGAAGAAGGTGGGAAAGAAAAGAGAGAATCGGACATGGGCTTAGTGGGCTTTGATTCTTTATTTAGGCCCAAATCTCGGTAACATTTGGAACAATAATTTTGCGTGGCTGGACTTCCGAAAAATCCGCAGTTATTTGCGCATAATCGGTGACCTTCTGAAGCCTGAAATCCGTGCTCTTCCGCCATCTACAAACTCGCCCTTCGTCGGAATTTCTACAAACACTTATAAAACTTTAATTTGATATGTAACAGAAATTTATTTAATTAATAGAATTGAAAGAGAGAAGGAAGGATGAAATAATTTGTTTATGGGGATGGAGGAAGAGTTTTGGAGATATTATAATGGTGGTTGGGGAGGAGGAGAAGGTTGAAATGGAATCTGGAAAGAAGAAATGGAGGAAAGGATAATATTAATAAGAAGGAAGGAAGGAAGAAGGAAGGAAGAAAGGGGAAGGAAATGGAAAAAGGAAGTAATAAAATAATGGGATTTTTTTCTATTCTTTTTTGGTAATAAAATAATAGAGATGATAATAAAGAAACAAATATTATGACAGGCTGTATGACGCAAAAAAAGGAGGTACACCAGTACGACTGTGATGCGGAACAAATATTTGTATCGTACATATAGAATAAATTTTTAATTGTTAAATAAAAAATTTGATGACTGAAAAAGAATACTTGTTCTAAAAACATGTATTTTTAGAAAAGATATTCTAAGTCGTCAAATCTCATTTGACAGTAAAAATTTGTTTCTCACATGTGAGACAAAAATCTTATTCTAAGCTGAAATAATAATCGTATATAATTTTTTTTTGCGAAGTATATAATTTTTTTCCTTGAAGCATGCAGGGTGAAAATTCTCTGTCCCCAACCCTCCCCAACAAATTAGAATTTACTATATAAATATTTTAATCAATTATATATACACATGGTGAATTGTGATTGGTTGGGGATAGGGATGAGGATAGAAGATTTTTTGCCAAGCATGCAGGAAGGGAAGTTATGAATTAGCCATTTTTTTTGTTATAGGAAAAGACATCCGGTGCCATAATCTAATAGTTGAGATGGATGCTCTGCTTGCTATCCAAGCTATTATGGGTAATAAGAACATGAAAAGGTGGTAGAGTAAACCATCAACCTTAAAAGGAAGAGAGTACTCTCAACAATCACAATAATTGAAAAATGTCCTTTATACCAAGGAGGAGTAATACTCTCGCTCACAACCTAGTGAAGTGGACGAAATGTAACAATTTCATACGTTATATTCCTTCCCATTCCTTTCCCCTCAATTCCAATTTCAATTGTAATAGTTTGGGTCGAATCATGTGTAACCTTAACGAGAGTTTTGCTAGTTTCTGATATCAATTTTAATGATATATATGAAAGTTGGGGAATTAATCATGAAAAAAATATGAGGCTGAGGGTGGGTGCGGTGAATTAATGGGACACGTGAAATGGGTACGTGGGGTTCGTGAATGTGGTCCAACTGAGGTAATTACGTGAGGTGGGTAATGTTGTGTTATGGGGTTGATTGCCTTGTTTGTCTTTTGCTAGACAACGGGATTCTCCATAATTCTTCTGCTAATATTTTTGTTTTAAAAAGTATTTATTGTTTATTATATATTTTTTATTTTTTATTTTTTTGCTAAATAAATTATATTTCCATTAATCACAAATAAATAGCGCCATTACAATCGAAAGGAAAATCGAAAAATACAGAAAGAATAGGTTATACAACGATTTAAAAAATCACGATAACGATGACAAAAGACACACCCAAAGAAAAGCTTGGATGGTTAGGAAAAACAACTAATAAAACTAAAGAAACTAAACAAATACATAATCTTCTTCTTCAAAGATCTTCATTCGCAATCCTCGAAACACAGGGGACAGGAGAATATCACTTTCAACATCTTCCTAGGGTCGACAATTTATAGGGACCACGCGTATCAACCGTCCCTATAAATTGTCTCTGGGAAGATGTAAAAAAGATGATAAAGGGCCCGAGATCAAGTCCGGGGTGAACGCATCCTCCTAGAAAAATAGAAAAAAATCTAGATCCGAGACTCATCTAACCACCGCGTCTTGAATCTTGAAGAAAAAAACTACGAAAAAAGGTTTCATATGATTCAGTAGTACAAAAATAGAAGTAAGATTAACTGAACAAAGGGACCAAGATTTGGCTGATCGATCGAGTCAATAGCCCAAATCTGCCAAAGCAGCAGAAGGAGAGAAAGAGAGCAGGAGGAAGAGAGAGAAGAGAGAAAAGGGAAAAAAAAATATTTTTTAATTTACTCTCTTTATATTTAGAATTTAATAAGTTTATCACTTATGATAGTGCATAGATTTTGAGTTAACTTCTATATTGGAGAATAATTTTTTTGTAATATAAATAAGGATAATTGACAAATTTGGTCCCCAAATAATTTGTGTTCGGTGAGTTTGGTCTCCAGCTAATTTTGTAGTCTAAATAGTCCCAATTCTATTTGCGTGACGGTATACTAAATCTTTTTGTAAATCTTTTCTCTAGTCAACGGAGATACCATAAACTTCTACAAAATAAATTTCTTGTAGATTCAGGAAAAATAAATGCATTTACCTCTATTTTGTTTGATAAGAGCGAAAAGGGAGTAAATTATAAATACTTCACACTGATTTGCTAATGTGGGAGGAGGAGGTATTCCTCCATATTTACTCTCTTACTTTTTCCTTCCAACCAAACAAAAGATTTTGTTCAAATACCTTTCAATTTAATTAATATCTCTTTTCCCTTTCACTTTGCACATTCATCAACAAAACCTTATAGAATCTTGCAGAGATGTTTAGTTTCAAATAAATCTATATTTAACTAAGGGTTTTAGAATTAGGTGCAGAACATGACCGTCGTTAGATAATTTGATCAAAAAGTTGAAAAAGATTAACAATATTTCATTTTTACTTAGAACTTTAACCATCAAATAAGTTATCTGATAGCTAAAAATATATATGCACGTGCAAAAAAATTGTTCCGCGCATGAGGTTTAATGCAATTAAGGTATAAGGTATAAGGTAGACAGGAGGTTTTGTTCGGTATTGGTCTAGCTCTTGGAACCGGACCGGACCGTCCCAGACCCGAATTCCCGTCGATTCAACAATTTTTTATTTTTTTATAATTTTTTTTAAATGGATAGCTCAGATCTAGTGGCTGTTAGATATGGATGGCCCAGATTAACTGTCTGTTTTCCAACGGTTGAGTTGGGCTTTTTTTAATTTTTGTTCAAATTCCTTTATTTACTCTGGGCCTTTTTATTTTTATTTTTTCAAATTCATTTTTCTTCTCTGGACCAAAATAATATAATCACTTGTATTTATTGAACTCTCTTGCAATAATGAGAATGATTTTTTTTTCTTTTTTTAAAATTGTTTTGGTTGAGGAAATTTAAATACTTAATCACTAATATATTTTATTTCTATTTTTTTCCCAAGTTAAACAAGTTATCAATAAAAAAAAATTACAATTTACCGAAACTAATGCTGTTTTTACAATTTATCGAAACTAATTTTATTTAATTACGGTTCTTACTCAAAATCGGATTAAAATTATGTTCGAAACCGAAATTGTATAAATGTAGAAGCTATAGAAACCGGAACGCGAGCATAATGGAAAAGCCGAACCGTGGATATCTATAGTATAAGGTATTATATTGAATTGGTCAGATTTAGAAAGGTTGCCGGATTGGTCTAAGCAGCATGTGCCACTCCCCAACTACTACCCATAGTTCTTTCTTTGACCTTCTGGTGCAACTCCCGCCCTCTTCGGGTAATTCTAGCATGGAAGCCGTCACTAACCACACATCTCTTTTATAGGAGTTAGATAGGATTGGCCACTCTAACATGAAGTCGCCCTTGTGAGACTAACCTCACAGCTCTCTTATATTAGTTATGTAGAACATACCCCACATGAGTTAAGTAGGATTGACCCCCACATCTAACTCCAAATCAGGTAAGAGATGTGAGGTCAGTCACACAAGGCTGCTCTACCATATAATTTTTCCGCTCTCTCCCAACACAATTCCTTTTCTTAACTTCAACCATTATGTTTATCTTTAATTTAAGTAGTTGATTCCTCCCTGTCAAGCTGAAAGAATCTCTTATTCAACTTTTTTCTTGGAAAAAAATGAATAACACCTTTCTGCAGATTTCTTTCCTAGACAAGCCAAGATAAACTGATAGTACCATCTTCTTCTGAACTACTATTTATAGAATTATAAGAAACAATCATTTTGGACAATTCTTTTTTCTTTTGAAGATTTGATTCTTGATTTTTTTAGTGTTAAATCTATATACTCAGGTAGTTTGACTCTCAATTTTATTGAGTTATTTGAACTTTATTGTTTGTTTTTCTTGAGCTATGAATTGCAGCTGGTGGAGAAAGAATGAATCCTTTTCAAGGGTGCTATTCCTTTTGTTTCTTGGTCAAGTGGTTTCTTTTTTAATGGCACTTATGGCCTTCAATGCTTCACTCACTGCCAATCTTGGTAAATTCTTATATCTTTCTTTACATTCTATTTTCTTGTGATTATAATTGTTAGATTTGGTAGTGTTATACTTCCACCATTTCTTAATATAAGTCGTTCAGGAGATATAGCAAAAATTAATAAAGCAAAAAGTAAGATACTTTGTTAGTCAAAATTATCAATATTACTCTATTAAGTATGACTTGTATACAACTAATTCTATTTAAGAGATTAATATTGATATTTTGATTAAAAAAACATCAATTTTTTTACTTTCTTAATTTTCCTTAATTGACTTATATTAAGGAATGGAGAGACTATTTGTTTTTCCTTTGAAACCTTGTCTCTCAATTTTGGATTTGGATGCTCTCCAGAGTTAATCTTTCAGTACAAATTAGATAGTA
Source organism: Vinca minor (assembly GCA_026122235.1). NCBI lineage: Eukaryota > Viridiplantae > Streptophyta > Magnoliopsida > Gentianales > Apocynaceae > Vinca > Vinca minor. The sequence goes on along the minus strand of JAOCZM010000038.1, from coordinate 5,429,249 downwards.
AATATATTTTCAATTGGTGATAAAGTACGACTATCCCCCACTAACTTCCAACGTGAGCTGTGAGTTGTCAAAATCTCCATTCGAAATTGCACCGGAGAGTTCTCCAGTTGTTTTAGTACTAGATAGGAGTCGAACCCTTCAATCTTGATAGCTGCTAACTTTGGTTTTTGGAAAATTGTTGTTTGAATTGAAGATCTCTAGTCATCCAATGCTTTCTTAGCCCTTCTATTTGTACTAAGGAAGCAACTATAGAAAAGGGTTCTATCTTGAATTAATAATGATTATGGTTAAATGACTTTGTAGGAGTGGATGCTCCGCTTACCTTATCGTTCTTCTCTTATACGGCCTTGGCTATGGTTTATGGAAGCATCTTGATATACAGGCGTCAGAAGTTGTTGGTAGAAATGGCTTTTACATTACACCACTCTATTTAAATATTGTTGAAAGATGAACTTGCAAACATATGTTGCATAAGTAGATTATTTCTTCTGAGATTTTTTGATATTTAATTGGCATTGAGACAACTTTGTTTTCTTTGATTTTAGTAATGTGAATACGCTCGTCGAATTTGCAGGTTCCTTTGTACTGGTATCTAGCCTTAGGATTTGTTGATGTCCAAGGGAACTTTTTTGGTAAGCTGTGGTTATTTTGCAATTTTCATTCACCACATTTGTTTGATTCCAACACACATAGGGTAGATTATATGAAAACCACGTTTAATTGTCTGATACCATGCTGAGTTTTTACAGTTTACAGAGTAAATTTGTGTCGTTTATTTATTTAAGCATTGATGATTAGCGTTCTAAGTGTTTCCTTTAAATTTGGAAATGTTAGACAAGAAAATCTAGGCATTGATGATTAATATGACAAAAAGAAAAGAGAAGTCTAGCTTTGTATTCGTTTCTTTGGGCTAAAACTTGTCTGGCCATAAAAAAGTGATTTCTAAGCAGTTTAATTACTTTGGAAAATCCAGAAGTACCTAATAAGTCTTAGAAAAGAAATGGCGTGGTGAACCTCTCTTCCTCACACTAGTGATCATACTCGAGAGGAGAAAGTCGAAATTTACTGATTGCATTTACAGTTTTTGTTTCTTTTATTGTGATAGAAGCAGTAGACTATCATCGAAGCCTGTTATTTAGGACTACATTTTCCTAACGCATGGCTGAACTTTGTTATTGCAGTAAATAAAGCATTTCAGTACTCTTCAATTACCAGCGTCACCCTACTGGATTGCTTTACAATAGTATGGGTGATAATTCTGACATGGTTTTTCCTCGGGACACGGTATTCCCTGTGGCAATACTTGGGAGCTGCAGTTTGTGTGTCTGGTCTTGGATTGGTGCTTCTATCTGATGCTGGGGTGGGTGGTGGAGGTGACATAACTTGTCCTTCAAAATTCACTTGTTCATAGCCTTCTAATGGATATGTTCATTAAACAAGAAGTTTACTCCAAATATTGCCAAGAAAGAATCAAAGAAAGGATTGACCTGATCCTACAAAATTTTGCTAGCTACTCGTATTTTCTTGGCAATAAACGTCGGAGCTATTATCCTTGCAGGTGGTACAAGGCCTATTCTTGGTGATGTGCTTGTTATTGGAGGGACATTTTTCTTCGCAATGAGTAATGTTGGTGAGGTCGGTGAATATCTATCCTAATTCTGTTATCATACATTTTCCCCCCTTAAAGCTGGAGACATCTTAATCAGATTATTCAGTTATCCTAATTCTGTTCTTGATGCAGGAATTTTGTGTAAAGAAGAAAGATCGCGTTGAAGTAATTGCAATGATTGGCCTATTTGGAATGCTTGTAAGTGTATGCGAGATGTATCCTTTTGTTCTGAATGATTTGATGAATATCGTGTAGCAATTTACAATATGCCATTACACATTCAAACTTCTTTCGGAATTTTGGCTACATTTGCTTCTCCGTAACTTTTATTTAGAGCTCTGCTGGAACGTAAGAATCTAGAATCGGCAAAGTGGTCTGCAGAAGCAGTAAGTAAAAAGATCTGTTTCATGTTAATTCTTCTCTTTTTCAATGAACTGACAAAATCTCCGCGTCCTGCTTCATTTTGACCATTTTTTTTATGAGATTCAAATTTGACTTATTTTTCAGATATTGGCGTTTGTTGGTTATGCTGTAGCAAACTTTGCATTTTACTCGATCGTACCTTTTGTTCTTAAGGTCTGCTAATGTTTGAATCAGCACCTTAGTTAAGAATCAAAGATTGTTATTTTTCGGCTGCTTCATTAATTTCTTAAATGTTTCACTAATTTGAACACAGTTTAGTGGAGCCACTCTATTCAATCTTTCTATTCTTACATCGGACATGTGGGCTGTTGTCATTCGAATCTTTTTCTACAAGCAGAAGGTAATCTTTCGTTTCTATGAATTTTATGTAAATATTGTTCATCAGGCCTTATTTTTTCGCAGATTTCATTGATTTGCTGTATATAATCTGCAACTTCAGGTTGACTGGTTGTACTACTTAGCTTTTGCGCTTGTCGTTGTTGGCCTCGTTATTTACTCAAGAACGTAAGTACCTATAACATAGGCCTAATATGCCTAATCACTCCGCAATTTACTAGTGATTATGATAAATAAAGCAATTACACCCCTAGCTAATTTCTCCGGATGGCTCGTTTCTTGACAGTGAGAAGGATCCGGCATCTTCTGTTGAGGAGGAGGATCATCATGAGCAAGAACGCAGATTGCTCGATGAAGAAAACGCGGTTTCCAGAAACGAAACTGAGCCTTCATCATAATGTTGTTAGTTGCAGATTCTGGTGCAATTTAAGGTTCTCATTCATATTTGATAATTTGTTTCTGTATACAAATTGACAAATCACTTCCGCTGTTTTTATTCTTCTTTTACAATTTGTTTCAGTGAAATGTGGACAATAATATCTTTTCTCAACAGTGCTTTGAAGAATGGAGGAAGTCTAAATGTGTATATCGATCACGTTTAGCCTTTTCAATGGCGCGTTATAGTCTATTAATCTATTCATTAGAAAAGATATATAGTATATTAATCTCATGTTACCAGTGCGGTAATTATTTCGTTGGGGCAAATATAATTGATCGACAATGTATCAATTTACCATGTACACACTCGTATGTAATATTCTCTGTCACATTAATTATTTCTTTGTACTGGGATTGCAATAGATTCACATCTCTAATCCTGCAATTAACCATAAGAGGGATATGTTAGGGGCAGAATACTAGAATGTGACTTTTATTTTTGGGAGTCATCACAAGTTGTCATAAAGTATTGTGTATTTGGATTCGACTTTTTGTCATAAAAATCTGAGAGAAAAATATAAGATCCATATAAAAATTACTTGTACAAGAATTGTAACCAAATGTTGCAGAGAGTGTCGCAACAAAAAAAATCAATATTAGATTGTTATAGAGAGTGTTACAAGAAAAAAATCCGATTCGTATTTTAACATTGATGTTTATGATATACATTTCCAGATTTAAATATCCAATTATAGATTTTACATTAATTGGATATGTCAAAATAAATATGCTCCATCTCAAGGTAAATGTACTATCATAAAAATGTATGTATTTTCACGCAAGTTTGACTAGTAGCAGGGACGAAATCATGAATTTGCGTTGGGGCCAAAACTACAACAATATGTCGAACAATATATGAAAAATGAAGAAAAAAATGTTGGGGGCGAATTTGATAAAATATTCCGAACTACATATAAAATTTACTACTCCATATCTAGTACTACCTCCGTTCCTACTTAATTGATACATTTCACTTTTTCACATAGGAAAATGATTAAAAGTCAATAATTACAAAGAAAAAAAAATCTAAATTACCCCTCAAGTATGGTTTGATATGCATGCATAATTGTGAAATTTTTGGAAAAAGTATTAAGTAAAGTTGACCAAGGGTAAAATTGGAATAAATATGCCAAATGTTTATCAAATTTTGAAATGTATCAATTAATTTGAAACATCCAAACAAATGAAATATATCAATTAATTAGGAATGGAGATAGTACTATTTTTAAAAATCTCGGAAGCTACTGTCACCCCGCCCCTATTTTCGTCCATGACTAGTAGTAAATATAAATTTATCCTCAGTCTCAGATGTACACTCAAACTGTTGGCTCCTTCGCTGTAATGAATTTCGGCCTTTGGCCTTGAAAAAGAAATTTAATGTCATTGACTCATTATTGAAACTTGTAGAGGTAAATATGTCATTAAACATTATAAAAAAACCATTATTTTATTAATTGATCTTCATATTTTTTAATAGTTTTGAACTAAATATCATTATTGTTCTTTTATTACTCATGTATTGTGCTCGATATCTTCACAAGTGATGAGACTAATTTGGACTATGCTTGTGAAGTACTCACAATGACTCTTGCTTGAGAATAGGGCTTGACCCTTGAGAATGAAAGGCTAATCACATTAAGAGAATTCGATCTCTGACTTTCTGGTCTGACATTAACAAATCGCTATTCACACTGCAATTTTAGGAGTTAAATTGAATGTACATTTTGCCAACTTTGGAGATGCCGAAACTCGGAAAACTAGGTACTCCCTCCATTCCTAAATATAAGACTCTTTAGACAATTTGAGAAAATTAAGGAAGTTGTCATTTTTACCTAAACTTCCAATATTACTCAACCCTCCCTCTCTCTCACGTATACGTCATAAAGAAAAGAAAGGAATATGTAGAGGGTATAATTGGAATAAATTGTTGACAACTAATAAAAGAACCTTAAACGACAATTAATTTTGAATATCTAGATATCTCCTAAACGACAATTAATAGGGAATGGAGGGAGTATCATTTATCACGGGTGGAGGGTTTAGTTTTGATCCCTCATGAAATTAATTAAAACTAGTATATATGAACATGGATGAGTCTTTAACAAGTGAAGGTTTATGGTGCCGTTGCTCTCTTAAATTAGCATATTGTTATCCATTTGGGATTACCGATTATGTAGAATGTCAGACGAATTGCTCTTTTTTTTTTTTAAAAAAATAAAAAGTTAATTAGGCATAATTTTTTTTTCTAAATAAGAAATTTTCATTAATCACAACATAGCCGAGGTTAGGGGTGAGCAAATTCGGTTTTTGCCGAATTCCGACCGAATTCGAATTCAATTTGGCAATTCGAATTTGGTAATTCGGCTTGAATTCGGTAATTCGGTCAAGACCGAATTCGAATTGGTCGAATTTGGGACGAATTCGGTTTGACTATTTTTGAATTTGGTGTGCCGAATTCGAATTCGATTTTTTTAATAATTAAATATTATTATTATATAATTAAATATAACTATTGAATTTTTAATAATTAAATATTATTATTATTGAATTTTTAAAATTAAATATTATTATTGAATTTTTAAAATTAAATATTATTATTATATAATTAAATATTATATAATTAAATATATTATATAATAAAAAATATACCCTCCAATTCGGCCAATTCGGTCGGCACCGAATTCCGAATTCACCAATTCGGCCAATTCGAATTCGGTGAAATCAAATTCGGTTTCGAATTCGGTCGGTTTTTTGAGGTATGAAAAAATGAAAAAACCGAATTCAATTGACCGAATTGGCCAATTCGAATTCGGTGCTCACCCCTAGCCGAGTTCATCACAATTAAAGAAAAATTTGAAAATACAATGATTTAGAAAACCATGATAACAAATAAAATACACAAAAAAATAAATTAGATGAGTATGAGATACTAATATTAAAACTAGTTAAGATAAACAAATACATAATCCTCTTTGCAGCATCTACATCTCAATCATTGAACACATAGGTAAGAGAAGATCATTTACAATATATTTCTTATTAATCGACAATTTATAGGAGCACGAACGTATCAAACGTCTTACAAATTGCCTTGGAATTATGTAAAAAGTTAATAAATAGCCTAAATCAAGTCCATGTTGAACGATTTCTGCTTGAAGCAGAGAAAATAAGTGCATATCAATTAGGCAAAAGTTTGTCTCCAAAAAGGAATGCCAAAAGCTAGCGTAGTTAATTTTATAACTTTCAACTCGAATTAATAGATTTTGGATTAAACACCTTAAAAAAAAAAACTCGTTCGGCTTCATTGTAAAGAGAACGGGCCATGAATACTTGATATCGAGTTTTTTTTTGCTAAATTATACCTTTTTTTTTTTTAAAGAAATTTTATTGATGAAAAGCTTTAAAGATACAAGAGTGTGAGCGTGTTGTGCTCAATCTAGTGTACCCGCATATTAGGGGTATCATCTTGGTCTAGCTTAATCAAACCACGAATATTCCCTGGCAGTTGCAAAATACTAGTAAATTTCTTTGTGCTTCTCAGATCACAGGCTAGATTAGCAAGGGAGTCGGCAACCTGATTTGCTTCTCGATAAATGTGCACCACCGATGCATCATGTAAGAGATTCATAGCCCGGTTAAATAAAGAGTCTAGGTCCCATGAATTAATCCTCTGCAATTGAACCGATTGTTGTATAAATGTCGAGTCTGTCTGAATAATAATATCAATGTAGCCCAGTGAACTTGCCAATATCAGACCTTCCAACAAAGCTGCAAGCTCAGCCCTTGAGTTGGTCATATCAGTACCCAGGTAGCATGTTGAAGCTCCCAAAAAGGTGCCATCCGGTAGTCGCAGGACGCATCCTGCCCCTGCCAGTCCCGGGTTTCCTCTTGAAGCACCATCAATGTTCAAAATGGGTTTAGACCACAAGTCATTCTTCCACCGAACAATGGTTACCCGTTGAATTCTTCTAGAGCCGCTTGGGGTGATTAAGCCCTTCGCTAAACGCAGATGGTGTAGGAAAGAGTCCACTTCATTAGTTGCTATCCGTAAAGTGGTAATTCGCCCCTCATAGACGAATCTGCATCGCATTTTCCATAGGATCCAGCACACCGTACTAGATAATAGAAGATATGTGTTGTAGTTAGAGCTAGAACCAGAGTTCCACCAAGATTTGAGCAACATCTGCGGATTTCTACAACGCGATGACGGAGAGCTAGGAACCTGAGAGGCTGCATGAAGCCATAGTCCTTGCGCAAAATGGCATTCCATAAAAATATGTTTGAATGAGTCTACTCCCATTTTACAAGAGCACTAAGTAACAGTTGCAAAGCCTTGTCAACGCAGAACCTCCTCCATTGGCAAGAAACTATTCAGAAATTTCCAAAGGAAAATAGATAGCGAAGGCGTCATTATCTTAGTCCATATACACTGTCGGGATCGAAGTTGTAAGTTTGTAGAGTCCGCCTTGATCACCGAGGAGAGGGAAAAAACACCGCTCGTCTCGGGTAGCCAAACAAATCTGTCCGGTACATTTCGGACTGTTACCGGTGGCAAAGTATGCAATGTAGATCCCGGAAGCATCATTCGCAAAGTCCTTAGATCCCATCCCGATGAGTCTACATAATCTTTAATCATCTTATCCAAACAAGAAACATTCTGTCTTGGTAAAGGCCCCTTCAAAGTAAAATTCTCGAACCAAAAAAGAGAGTTTCCCTCACGAATAAGTATCCCCATATGTGTTTCAGCTTCTGCTTTGATACTAATCATCCGTCTCCATGTACCAGTACTCCCCGGACGGTCAGCAGCTAAAGAGTCATGTAACAGTCCATGGCAGTAGCGAGATCGAAGGTATTGTGACCAAAGAGAACGACTAGTTCGAAACCGCCACCAAAGTTTCATTGCAAAAGCTCGGCGATACTGCAATAGTGATGTTAAACCAAGTCCGTTGCTTTCCTTAGACAAACAGAGGGCCTGCCATTTCATCCAATGACGTTTGCCTCCCCATAGAAAACGTGCAAAAATCCGCTCAATATTTCCAATAACCAACAAAGGTGGTGTTGTCGCCGCCAAGATATGTAGGGTCATGGAGGTAAGAACATGTTTTAGCAAGACAATACGGCCCGCCATATCCAGCATCTTGTGTTGCCATCCCTCGATGTGTTCCGCTATTTTATCAACAAGACCTTGAAAGTAGTGTACCCGACTTCTCCCGGGGAACATCGGACATCCAAGATAGGTAAATGGGAAATCACCATGGATGAAGCCTGTGAGCCCTTGTATCATAGTTGCATGCCCAATACCTGTGTTTTCCGATGTAAAAAAAGAGCTTTTCCCAATGTTGATGCATTGTCCAGAGACTGTTTCATACTTTTTCAGGAGATTCATTACCCGTTCAATATTTCTCTTTTCACTATTTAGGAAAATAACAATGTCATCCGCAAAGCTGAGATGAGATATTGGTGTACTATGACGAGAAACCATGTAAGGCATAAGTTCACAATTTGCTAACATATGATTGAGACTCCTGGACAAGACCTCAGCCGACAAGATAAATAGGAGGGGTGATAGGGGATCACCCTGTTTGACACCCCTACTTGCTTGAAAAAACTCATGTGGCTTGCCATTTATGAGCACCGAGAACCAATTAGAATTTAAAGAGTTTCGAATAAGATTTAAAATATGCGGGCTAAAACCAAAGCGGTCAAGAACTTGAAGAAGATAAGAGTGTGATACCCGATCGAATGCTTTAACCATATCGAGCTTAAAAATAACATTACCTCCCCAAACCTTCCGATTTATGTTATGAACCAACTCCTGAGCAAGTAAGATATTGTCAGTGATTAGCCTTCCCTGGACAAACCCGGATTGGTTGAGCGAGACCAACCGCGGTAGCAAAGTTGCCAATCTGTTTGCTAGAACCTTGGTAAGAATTTTACTTGCGAAAGTGCATAAAGATATGGGCCGATAGTCACCGAAACTGTTTGGATTCTGCGTCTTTGGAATAAGAACAAGAAAAGCACTAGACAATGACCTTGGGAGGCGTACACCGGCCCAAAAATCCTATACTTCATGCAACACATCAGAGGCAATAATATCCCAACAACTTTGGAAAAAAGTACCTGAGTAGCCATCCGGTCCCGCCGCACTGTTCTTATCGAGGGAAAAAACAGCTTTCCGAACCTCTGGCAGAGTCGGTAACTTGGAAAGATCAGCATTATCGCGGGATTCCACCAGCCGTGGGATTACATCCAGCAGCTCATGGTCAAGGATGCTGCTTCCATTTTCCGTAAAAAGATCTTCAAAAAACCGTGAGCCAGCCACCCCAATATCAGCCAAATCATTGAGCATAGTACCTTGGTCGTCCATAATTTGAGTAATGTGCATCTTCCTCCTGCGATTATTGCAAACGGAATGAAAATAATTTGAGTTAGAATTACCTTCGGCGAGCCACCGAACTCGGGACTTTTGCTTCCAAAAAATCTCTTCCATTAGAAGAGTTTCCGCATATCGATGGCGAGCCTCTGTCAAACATTGGTGATGTGAAGTTGATGGATCAAAGTCATAAATTGACTCTGCTTCCACCACTCCCTTTTCCGCCAAGATTAAATTTGTGTGGACATTCCCGAAAACTTCTTTGTTCCACTGTGCCAAAACACCTTTTAATCTCTTTAGTTTGTGCATAAGAACATCCATTCCATGGCCGTGCAAAGTGCCTCCCCAACTCCCAGAGACAACTTGTAAGAAAGATTGATGCTTGGTCCACATTGCTTGAAAGCGGAAAGCAGAAGGAGATGAAGAACCTGCGAGCCTCATGTTAATATGTAGTGGGCAATGATCAGATAAAGAACGATGCAAGTGAGTAATGAAAGTGGAGAAAAAAAGAGAATTCTACCGCGTGTTAACAAGAACTCTGTCTAACGTGCGAAGTAGCGGGGGCGGAGAGCTTCTACACCAAGTAAATGGGCTGCCAGTGAATTGAGTTTCCAATAATCCACATTCCGAAATAGCATTTGAGAATTCGGATATGGGCAAAGAGGGGGGAATCGAACCAAAACTCTCTGAATTGCGCAAGACAACATTGAAGTCTCCCCCCACCATCATGGGGCATCATGTCTACCTGCAAAATTAACTAGATCTGCCCAAAAGGGCCCGTCGTTCGGTGTAGGGGCAGCGGGCATATACAAAAGAACAGAAAACCGGTTGACCCCAAAAACAGTTAAGTTTCACATGTACAACTTGTTCCAAATCTTCCTCAATTGAAAGATCAACCGAGCCATCCCAGAAAATCCAAATCTTACTAACATAGTTACTGAAGCCATAGTCAAAACCAAGTTTAGAAGTATATAAAGGCAAATCAGTCAACGGGAGCATGGGTTCTAACAAAGCTATAACAGAAAGTCTATGATCCCTACGAAGTGTTTTAATGCGTGCAACAGTTTCAACATTTCCAATTCCTCTAGCGTTCCAAATCAAAATATCCATTAAACAATGCTGAAGAGTCAAAAAAAGTGTGGGGGTTACCCATGGTAATGCGTGCGGCCCTTTAGGGCCAATCGTATGGATTTTCTGGGCTTGCCTTCATCAATAGCCCTCTTTGTTGTACCTTTCGGTTGTTGCTCGGGTTGGTGAAAGCGGGTGGCTGCCATAATTGTATAGCCATACTGAGGTCCTCCGGCTCTTGCTCTGCAATTGCCAAATTGAGCAGCGGTTCATTATTCCCTGCTTCACTGAAAGCCAGACTCAACTTCCCAATATTCAAATGCTCGGAGAAGGTCTTGAAATCAGCCCAGCCGTCCTTGTTTACAACCTTCATTTGAACCTTGGGGGACGATGACCGAACTTTTCGTTCCACAATCACTGTCTCCTTGGTGCCCATAAGAATTTTGGAATCATCATGATAAACTTTCAGGTTCTTGTTTTGTGCACAATCTGGGATGCCAGTTCGCAGAGAAAAGTCATCTTCAGTTATCATATCGTTGACCACCTGAACTTGATTTTCGTCCAATACCAGCTCCTGAGGTTCGGGTACCGGCACTACCGGTTCCGATGCCACGACTGGGATAGTTGCCAGCACCTGTGGTGGAGCCGTCGGTGATGGCGTAGTCACAGGGGGAAGGTTCAAGTAGAGTGAGGAGGGACCCGAGCCAGAGCCCGATCCCTTTTCAGTCGTTTGTGGCGTGAAAGATACCCGTTTACCTGATTTTAGGGTCCAGACACCGTTGTTGGGAGCTGCCACCGCTTTCCCCTTATCAAGTTGCTTGCCGGGAGGGCGATTGACGTCAGCTCTGACTTTGCCAACGACTGGCCTAGCTTTTCCGATGGCAGCCTTATCTTTGTTGACATCCGCCCCGGTTGGTGTTGCCGCTTTTATCGTGTTCTTCCCACAGTTTGCATTACAATGCCCTATTTTCCAACAAAGAGAGCAGTAATCCGGTAAGTCCTCATATACTATGGATTGCCAAAACCCTTTCCCTGTTCTGGCATGAGCAATCCACACTCTTGTACATAATGGTGCCAATAAATCCAATTCCACACAAATTCTGGCCACGCTTGGGCGGCTGATCCGCGCAGTTGGTTCATCAAGAACAAGTGGTTCCCCAACAGCCTTTGCCAATGAAAATAGTGTAGCATTGTTGAACAAATGGATCGGGAGTCCCTCCAGTCGAATCCATATTGGCACGATCGACGATTCCACCAAGGGATCAAAGTCGAAAGTCCATTTGAACACTCGCATTCGGTTTTCCCCAAATGACCAAACCCCTTTTCTCCAAAACCGACAAAAATCTTCTTCGAGATCAAATCAAATCAATACATGACGTTGACCCAAAGAACCAATCCAGTATGATCCCTTGAATTGAAGGCGTTGGAAGTCCCGGCGCAGTAATTCCAGAGGTTGTGCTCGGCGCGAGAACTTCCCCACGAGGGCCAATTTCCATGGCGCCTCTAGGGCAGAAAGGTCTTGATTGTCTATCGTTAGTGAGGGCTCGCCTTTGTACAAGCCGAGAGGCTTAATCGGTAGCGACGCCTGGGAGGGTGAGGGTGATGAGACTAGCTCCCTGAAGGATTTCCTTGGCCACTCCCCCTTTGGTGGCGGCGCCGCCGGGGCGGCAGACATGGCGAGAGTTCAGGAAAGGGGGAGAGCAGCACGGCCACCGCCTCCCGCCGGAGTTAGATTTGGGTTTTTTCTATTAGCTAATAAATCGCCTTTAAAATCGCCAGAGCCTTTCTAGAAAGTTAGAGATTCGCTGAGCCGAAAAAGGCTAAATTATACTTGATATGGAGTTGGCATGTGAAGTTTCTTTGTTGATTAAAAAAATAATTTGTCATGTAATGGCACGTCTGTGTGTCGGGACTGATTGAGATGAAAAATGCTTTTAATTTTCATACTACGATTTTTTAATTACATTATTCTACATGTAATAGTTTTATTAATTTATTAAAAAATATATTAAAAGACGTAAAATTAATTTTCACCATCACAAAAAACTGAGCCTACATTAATATACCGCATATACGTTTGATAAAGAGTTTCCTTTTCCCATTTTTTATGATGATTAATTAACATATTGAGAGTATTTTTGCTGTCAATCCGTTTTCGATATTTCATCGGCTAATCCGAATAGGATACAATGCGAATATCGTATTAGTTAATGGACAATGTGTTGATTAATAAAATTCTTAACTTTTTGTTTTCTCTAGGGTTTTTCTCCTCACCGCCACTGTTACGGTGGCGTGTAATGTTCGGACGATGAACTCTTTCATCCACCGGACTCTCTCTCCTCTGACATCACCAATGGTGAACGATGGGTGTTGTCCTTATACCGGCCACCCGCTGTTTGAATGTGCATCGGAAACGGGGGCGTTAAATGTTGTTTTTGCTTCTGAATTTGAAAAAGGAGAATTGTTGAAAATGGCTTGGAAGATGATGGCTGGGTCGCCTGAGGCAATGAAGACGACCAGACGTCGTTTAAATCCGGAAAAAGGCAAGATGGTCTGGGGCTTTCTTTCCAAGGCGGATCGGGCCTCTGACCCGCGAGTGGCCCAGGTTTACCTGGTTTGGACCAAGTTGCTGGGCCAAGTCTTTCTCATCTCAGACTTAGTAATTGTTACAAGATGGGCCAATCTGCTGGCCTGGTTCTTGATGGCCCATCCTATGATATTGTTCATTTCTAGTCTAGTCATGACTGGGCCTGCCACTGGGCTATTTGGGATTTTTTTGCTTGAGCTTATGGGAAATCCTTGGTTTGTTTCTGAATTCAAAAAACCCTAGAGTTTCTTTTGCTCCAAAAGTGGCTAATGGTTTGTTTTCAACGGGGGCTCCTGCCGTTAATCAGGGTATGGTAGAGGTTGCAGGTCGGCCCCGCCAAGACTCTATGAGTGGTTTGATCTGAATTTTGTCCAGGACTTTACTATTTCTGGGCATTTCAAATTTTAACGCGCACCATTATGGCTTGCGTTTTTAATAGTTTTTCCCTCTTCATAATAAAGTCATTTACCGACTTCATGATCAATATCATACTAGTATTAGGTCTTTTTTCTTCATATTTTAAATTAGTTTTTACTTCCTATTTTTATGTAAGCCAAAAATTGTGGCGACCGTCTCGAAATTGTAAAAGCATCCATTAAGGAAGAGATTTATTGCAACATGGTTTCATATGGAGGATCGGGAGCGGACGTTCGGTTCGTATTTGGCGTGGTCGCTGGTTCACTACTCAATGCAGTTTCCAGTTGATCTCCCCTCCTAATTTTATGTGTTTTGAAAGGTTGCAGATAAGAACTCTGACAATTGTAGAAGGCCTATGGTTTGAACGTGACACTAGTTTTGCTTTTTTGGTTATAGAGTCTGTTTGTAAGGGCATAGTAATGCGTAACTTAGGAATATGTTCTTTATTTTCTATGCCCACAAGTCAAGTTATGTTCTATCTCATCCATTAGCTGGACACTCTCCGGGGACTTAAGTCTATTAGATTTCCACCTCCGTCATGTAATTTTTAATATCTATTAATGATATAACATTTTCCTTAAAAAAAATATATTAGTTAATGATAATTGTCGTAATTTAAGTGACTTGAATGCGATCTTATCTTATTTCATCGGCTAATCTGAGAATCGAAGATGATAAGTTTTGTCCATTAAGCTAAACCCTCTTATCTATCCTATCTAGTGTTAATACTTTCATTTTACAGATTTAGTTGGATAATATTCAATTTTGAAATACAAAACACAAAATTTTACATTTATATCTCACTTTTTCTTCGATTTTTTTTTGTCTTTTCAAAATCACCACTATTTGAAATTCTTACATATCAAAATAGTCTTGGGACTTATCACTTATCCCTATCCCTATCCAACGTTGGAAATCATATGTCCTATACATTTTTTATACACGAGGATAGACGATTTTTTGAAATATCCAACAACCAGCATAATCAAAGGAAAAGAAAACCCCACAAAATCCGTAATTGTAAATTGGATTGGTTTATTATCTACGCAAAGCTGACAAAGAACGTGGCTTTTTTAAGATAACATTTAAACCCAATTCACTTTGCACAAACCAATTCAAGAAACCAGCAAAGCAATCCCAAAATCACAAGAAGAATATCAGAATAAAGAAAGTAACATCTGCAAAGATCCATCCATTTGTTATCTTCCTGGAGAAATGTTTTTCCTGGTTGCTTCTGAAATTGTAGTTTATATGGGAATGGCAGGGCCGGCCCGAGCCTTATTTAGGGTGGTGCAACCGCATAGAAGGGGCCCCAAAATTTTCAAGTATAACCTGTTTATATGTTAAGCTCAGCCCAAATATCCAAGAGAGAAGCTAAAAAATATAGATATTGATACTATTATTGACGATTTTGCCTCCACCAATGCTCGAAGAAAGCATATTTTGTAGTTTATAATGTCATATTTCGTTTATTTTAAAAATTGTAACAAGTTAAAAATATTAATGTTAATACGAAAGGCCTAATTTTTTGTTTTTCGCACAGGGCCCTGAAATGTGAGGGACCGGCCATGAGGAATGGTTTGCACTGTTTCCTATGGGATTTAAGTGTATTTCTTGTTTTATATGAAAATTTCTGTTCGCACATCAGATACCATATTCTTGGATATTTCCGCTCAAATATAGTTTAGGTTCTCTTGCTCAAAATTCTATTCATCTACAATCTCAAAAGAATAGAACAACAGCTCATGTAGCTTAATCCAATGTTTACAAACATATGAATATCTGTTTTGGGGCTGTCCATGATGTATTGAAGATTCTGACTTGCAGATTTATGGTGATCCTGAAGCAGCAGATGTCGTGTTTACCTCGGGGGCAAACATTGATGTTGTTGGCAGAGACGAAGCCAGAAATTTGATGTTGGGGGGCGAAACTGGTAAAAAAATTTCAAAATTCTTGGGGGCAATAAAAAAGGCAAAAAAAATTTCTTGGGGGGCGAAATTGATAAAATTTTCCAAAATACACATAAAATTTCGATAAATAGTAGTATTTTTAAAAATCTCAGTGCGCTCCCCTGTAATCGTCCCTGGTTGTTGGAATAAATATCACTGCACAATTAAAAATGACAGGTGCTTCTATCCTCTCTGTTTTTGTTATTCTCATCGTTCCCATGTCTCTGATTATTTTTGGAATCGAAAAATGCTTTTTCATTGTTCTATCATATGATTCAGATTCCGACCTTGTTGATCTAAAGCAATCTCAAGGAAAATTATGCTCAACTTATATGCAACATGTGCAAATTCTATCGAGACTGGCATGTCAAATCTGATGGAGTATATGGTAATTTTACTTCTGCCTATGTTCTTGTTTAGAACTGGCAGCTCGCCTTAAATCCGAGTTTTCATATTATTGGTTCTTTGCAGGAATTTTGCTCCATGATCCTGTGAGTTTCGTGGCTTTAGTCCGACCTGATCTCTTTACATACAAGAAAGGCGTTGTGAGGGTTGAGACGCAGGGCATACGTTGATGGACCTGGTGGGGTCTGAAAAAGTATGTTATCTCTCATTTGTATTTAGCATATCATATAAGTATCTTACAACTATAATGTCTAATTTCTCTCTGATATAGGTGGAATTCAAGCAACCCGTGGCGCGGTTATTCCCCGGTCTCAGTAGCTTGGACTGTTGATGTGGATGAAGTTCTAAGCTACATAAAGAAAAAATTGATGCATCCTTGAAAAGAGAAAGAAATGGAGTCTCTTTCGGTACATACACACTTGAGGAAGGTTTCAAGTAACACAAAATTGGGAAACCTTATAAAATAATGGTTTCTCTCCCTGACACTTATTTCTTCAAGCTATCTTTAAATTTTCGTATTGATAAAGTAAATATTCAATTTTAGATGTCGATGTCATATTTTCAATGAAAAAATATTTGAAATTAAATGACAGTAAATATTCAATTTCAGTCATTTTCAGGTCATTTGTATTTATTTATTTTTTGAATAAAAGGTCATTTGTATTTGGAACTTAATTTAGTTTGCATGCGTGTACTAATTCTTCATTTTGACATGTACACTTTGGGTTCACATCATTACTTATTCGAAACAAGAAGTCAATCATGTCAATTTATGAAACCCCCAAAACAATTTTTAATTGATTATGTATTGAAACAGACACCAAACCCAATCAACAAAAAGCACTACCAGTTCCAGGGAAAAGTCGGGCATAGAGCTCTCTCAGTGATCAAAGGTTCATTAGTTCAGTGAGGCAAGGGTCTATCCACGACCATAAGGTCGTAGGTTCGATACCCTCCTCATGCAATGGGGCAAGTTTTAATTGTCTTTCCTATGCAATGGGCAAGCTTAATTGTCTCCCATTCTAAGGCTATCTTTTCCTCTTGTGAGACGCTTCTCTCTTTCTTTATGGGCATCCGCCAATCCGAGCTTCAAAAAAAAAAAAAACAAAGAGCTCTCTCAGTGAAAATCTCTCACAAATTTTTTGTGGGTCCGAGGCTCCTATATAAGTGGGATAATTCTGATATGGATCAGGGCCATAGGTAGGGCCCTGGTCCACTTGGCCAGCAACTGGCCACGTCGCCCCCCTAAAAAAAAAAACAAATTTTTTTTTTCAGTTACAGTTAAAATACAAAAAATATTGTTCTGATATGGACACAGTTAAAAGTAAAAAAATTGTACAAATTTGTCACATCACTATAAAATGAGGAGAGAGACAATTTTTTACTTTTAACTGTGTCCATATCAGAACAATCTTTTTTGTATTTTAACTGTGACTGAGAGAAATTTTTTTTTTTTTTTTTTTGAGAGGGGCGACGTGGCCAGTTGCTGGCCAAGTGGACAGGGCCCTACCTATGGCCCTGATCCATATCAGAATTTTCCATATAAGTGCGGAGTGGTTGATTTTTCCTCTTAGTATCCATCATCGAGACTGTACAGGAGAAAGTTTTCCCATTTGACGTGTCATTTTTGGTGAAATGTCACTTCAATTTTGTTTTAGTTTCAGTCTCCTTTATTTTGATTTTCTCAAATTTCATCTTCCGAAATAAAAGGTTTTAAATTATAAAACTTTGTCAAGCATCAAACCAATAAACCTTTGCAAGATATATTACTTGAGCTTGTAAAATAAACTTAGGTGGACTGGAGCTACACCATCTTAGATGCTTCATATTAGGAATGAACCTCCACCTTTCCGTTCCTAGAGCATATGCTTCATAGATTTACTGGTAAATTCTATATCACGAGTTAAGTAATCAATTTCAAAATTATCATCTCATAAGGTAAAAAGAAAATTGACACTGGATTATTTTTTAACAAGTATACTTCGTTTAAAAAAAATTATTTCTTCTAATTGAAATTTCAAGTTAGATAAGTTTTTCACAAATGAATTGAGTATGACTTGATTGTATATCTATTCCATAGAGGTTGTAGCTTTAAAGTTTATCAAGGTTACAACTTACAATTGAGACAATAAAGGACAATCATTAAAACTGAAAACGTTAGGAATCAGGCAGATACAATGGGGGTTAAATAGTCAAACACAAAGACTCCTTTTTGGAGAAGAAAGTCGTAAGTTGAACTCTCTTTTTCCCATAATTTGTCAAAGAATTAAGACCTCCAACTCTCACCCCAATAAATAAAGCAGTTAAACCAACTTTCCCTCTCATTATAGTTTCAATTTCCTCTCACGACAGTTACCTACCCACACCCAAAAAATAAATCGGTTTTGGATCCTCTTTGATACCGTTGATATTTCAATACAAATTAAATACTAAAGATTTTTTTTTTTTGCTAAGTAAAAAAGAAGTTGTAAGTGATGGTGACCAACACCTCCCGCTACCTCATGCTCGGGCTTTCGTATTCATCAACGAACATATCAGACTTAACTGAACAACCAGCGCAAGCATTGACTCCATCAAGTAGCACCAACAAGGGGCAAGTATAATTCCTAGAAGCCGGCAACACCAACCAAGATTCGAACTCATGACCTCGGCTTTACCAAACCACTTGGGAGTAATCTTGGAACCATTTGACCATCACCTTTGTTGGTTAGACAGTAAAGATACTATTGATTAATTATAGAGTCTCACAATCCTACTAACTTTCAACTGACTATGAGTTGACAAAATCTCCATCTCTAAATTGCACTGAAGACCTCTCGAACTAGATTTAGAATCATATGTCCTTTTCTTATTCTATTCCATATCTAGACATGCGTCACACACTTTCTTATTAGGGTTTTGTAATTTTCTTTAGGGTATAAATTTGTTAGAAAAGAAAAATTGACACATGACAATTTGTTGATAACGGAACATAAAATGAGATATAAAATTTGACAAAAAATTCTCAACCGCTCTAATGACTTAATATTATTAGACAGAGTCAAAACCCAAATCTAACCTTTCAACCTCTCCTCAAAAAGCCAGAAAACTCTTCTTATACCAACTCCAACAACCAGTGGGAAACAAACCTCTTCCTTAGCTCCTAATCCTTATAGAATCCCTTCAAATACTCCTCAAATTCATCAAATTTTTTTATCACTTGTCAAAACCAACCATAAACAGTCTGAACAAAAGTGAGAATACCGAGTGCTCTAACAAACTGCGGTTGGTTATGTCGAGGGTACATTCGTCAACTGCAATAGCAGAAAAGGTTTTATGGTACTGTGCTTTGTACTTGGCTGTAATGCTGGTCTTAAGCTGTTGCGAATCGGCCGAGAATGATGGGCTTGAAGGGTTTGAGGGGTACGAGGTAGTGCAGCAGAACATGTGGGATGATTTGGGGAGGGCGTGCGATGAAATATATATGGTAAGAGAAGGAGAAACATTGAATAGTATAAGTGAAAAATGTGGTGATCCTTTTATTGTCGAAGAAAATCCACATATTCATGATCCTGATGATGTTTTTCCTGGCTTGGTTATTAAGATCACCCCTTTCAAGCTTAGTTAGTTAGAGTAGATAATATTAGTGTTTTTTGTTATAAATCTTGTAAAGATCTGCATTTATGATTTGTTGAATGACCAATTCAACTGCAATCTCATGCTGTTTTTTTTGTTCTTAGAACACTTACCTTTTTCCAGAAATGTAGAGAGGGCTTTGAGCGTGATCGTAAAATGAATGGTAATCAGCTTCTCGTGTATTAATCATGGTATTTAATTTTTCTCTTTGTCGCGCCCCAGATGTAGGGGTGTTCATGGTTCGATTTTACAAATTTTCAAACCAAATCGAAATATTCGATTTGACATTTTTTAAACAAATCCAAACCATTCAAATTTTCGGTAATTATCAATCATTGAAATTGCAAGTTATATAAGTTTTTCACAAATGAATTAAGTATGACTTAATTGTAACTCTATTCCGTGGAGGTTTTAGCTTTGAAATTTATTCAAGGTTACAACATACGATTGAGACAATTAAGGACGATCAGTAAAACTGAAAACGTTAGGAATCAGGCAGATACAAAGGGGGTTAAACAGTCAAACATCAAGACTCCTTTTTTGGAGAAGAAAGTCGTAAGTTGAACTTTTTTTCCCCATAATTTGTCAAAGGATTAAGACCTTCAACTCTCACCCCAATAAATAAAGCAGTTAAACAAACTTTCCCTCTCATTGTGGTTTCAATTTCCTCTCACGACAGATACCTACCCACAATCGGAATTGGATCATCTCCCGTGCAATTGATATTTTAATATAAATTAAATAATAAAAAATTAGAAATAGTATTGATTTATGATAGAGTCCTACTAATTTTCAACTGACCCTGAGTTGACAAAATCTCCATCCCTAAATTGCACTAAAGACCTCTCAAGCGAGATTTAGAATCATATGTCCCTTTCTTATTCTATCCCATATCTAGACACGCGTCACACACTTTCTCATTAGGTTTCTATAATTTTCTTTAGTTTATAAATTTGTTATAAAAGAAAAATTGACACTGTAGACAGTTTGTTGATAATGGTACATAAAATGTGACAAAAGATTTCAACCCCTCTAATGGTTTAATAATATTAGACAGAGTCAAATCCAAACCTACCATTTTGAGTTTCAACCTCTCCTCAAAACCCCGGAAAACTCTTATATACCAACTCCAACAACCAGTGGGAAACAAACCTCTTCCTCATCAATTCATCATCATCATCATCATCATCATCATCTCTTCCTTAGCTCCTAATCCTCTATAGAATCCCTTCAAATACTCCTCAAATTCATAATTTTTTTTTACTTGTCAAAACCAAACATAAACTGTCTGAACAAAGGTGAGAACACCGAGTGCTCTAACTATGTCGAGGGTACATTCGTCAACTGCAATAGCAGAAAAGATTTCATGGTACTGTGCGTTGTACTTGACTGTAATACTGGTCTTAAGCTGTTGCGAATCGGCGGATGAGAATGATGGGTTTGAGGGGTACGAGGTGGTGCAACAGAACATGTGGGATGATTTTGGGGGAGGCCGTGCGATGAAATATATGTGGTAAGAGAAGGAGAAACATTGAATAGTTTAAGTGAAAAATGTGGTGATCCTTTTATTGTTGAAGAAAATCCACATATTCATGATCCTGATGATGTTTTTCCTGGCTTGGTTATTAAGATCACCCCTTTCAAGCATAGTTAGATTAAACATTATTAGTGTTTTTTGTTATAATTGTTGTAAAGATCTGGATTTATGATCATTCAACGGCAAAAAATCATCTGTCCACGTGTGTGTCCTCAACCAATCACAATTCACAATGTGTATATATAATTAGAAAAAATATTTATATAGTAAATTTTTATTGGTTGGGGAAAGGATTGGGGACATAAATGAGAACAGAGGATTTTCACCCCAATTCAACTACTATCTCATGCTGTTTTTTTATTTTATTTTTAGCACTCTTTACCTTTTTCAAGAAATGTAGAGAAGGCTTTGAGCGTGATCGTAAAATGATTTGGGGGAGTATTAAATCATGGGCCACTTTGGCATGGGGCGGTACTTGTGGGACTGACCCTACAACCATTTTACGTGAGTAGAGGTGGAGCCAACCTGCAAAGTAGTTTTTGTCTCAATTCATGTGAGATGACTGTGAGATCAGTCCCACAAGGACCAACTTATATTAGAGGTATTCAATTTTTATCTTTGTCGCGTCCAGAGGACTAGAAAAACTATGTTACTATAGAATTTTTGGTCAAAATATTGAAGGAGAGGCCAAAGTAAAACAAATATGGTTGTCTGGTGGGATAGTGTCCCATCTTGAAGAAAATACAAAAAATCAGGTCCAAAATGAAATATTCTTTTACGAATAATTAAATTTTTACGAAATTACAATGTTTCGTTCAAAACTAAAACATTTTCGACATTTTTTAGTTTGGCTTTTGTCAAGTAAAAACTAAAACATTTTGGACATTTTTTAGTTGGACTTTTGTCAAGTAAGGAGATACATAATGCAGTGGCAAACTCTTACTTGAGTTTTAGTTAGGCTTTATATTACAAAAAAAACAATAAAAAAGATTAAACTAAAAATTGGTTCATTCTCTGGGCCATAGAATAAAGGTTCACAAACTTATTAATAGGTCAAAAGAACCCAATAAAGAAACATTAGAAAAAATGGTTGAGGATCCTTATTTTCTGGACTGAAATTTTAGAAGCCCAAGGTGGGGAGCTATGTGAAACCGTATTATTAGGGGCTTTGCATGGGTCTGTCCCAGTTTTTTCATTTCGATCGTGATACGTAGACTGAAAATGGGGACAAACATTTTTTGTCGTAACGGAAGTCCCACTTCCGTCCCGGGTACTTCCGTCCTCGCTGACGTGGCAGTTTTCCTCACGCGCATTGCCACGTCTGCCAAGACGGAAGTGGGTACTTCCGTTCGGTCCCAACCAAAAAAATACCCTAGGGGGAATTATAAAGGGACTCTCCTGGTTGCAAGCACTCTGGATGCTAACAACCAAATTTTACCCCTTGCTTTTGCGTTGGTCGATTCAGAGTCATTTTTCACTTGGACATGGTTCCTTAGGCACTTGAGGGAACATGTTGTGAAAGACCTTCAAGTGTGTCTTATCAGCGATCGTCATGCCGGCATTCTTAGTGCCGTGGCAACCCTCCCCGGATGGCAACCCCCAAAGGCAGTGCACCGATATTGCCTTAGGCATTACAGGTCCAATTTCCACACTCATGCAAAAAACAAAGAATTGAAAGATTATGTGTGGATTGCTGCAAGCCAACCGAAAAAGGTTAAACATGATTTTTATCTAGACCGTATCAAACAAAAAGATGAGGATGCGTTTAACTGGTTAATGCAGCAACCTAAAGAGTTGTGGACTTTGGCATACGACGGGGGAATGCGTTTCGGTTGCATGACTACAAACATGTCAGAGGCGCTTAATAGTGTTCTAAAACAGTCTACAGCACTGACTTTGAAAGCCCTCGTGGGGATGATTTTTTTAAAACTTGTACATTATTTTGACAAACACCGGCAAGACGCAAATGGTTGTCAAACGCCTTTCCCTAAGAGGATATGGGAGCAGTATTTCGCGTACGAACAAAAAGCAGCAACTCTGGTTGTAAACCGACACCACATGGACCAAGGCATCTATAGGGTCATGTCCCGACATAGAGGACCGGGCCTAGGTGGAAAAATATACGCGGTCAACTTATCAGCTCGTGATTGTACATGTGATAAGTGGGATGCTTATTCAGCTCCATGCTCCCATGTCATTGCCGTGTCCAAATCGATAATGCATGATGCTTCTCAATACATCCACCCTGTCTATTCTCTCGATCATTATAGGAATACTTACAAGTCCATTTTATATCATGTACCTGATCCCGTTCATTGGAGACCTCCCCCTTTTGATATGACATATCACCATCCTAACATGAAAGCTACGCAGGTGGGTCGACCTCGAAGGCGGAGATTCCAAATGCCAATGGACACAGAGAACAGGGGCACTCAAAGGGAAAAAAAGTGCGGCCATTGTAAGCAAGTCGGTCACAACTGGAAGACTTGCCCCATGTTAGCACATCTTCAGCAACCACCCCCTCCACAGTAATTGTATTTAAATTCTCCGAATTGTAATAGTTTAGAATTTATAAAATTGGTGTGAATGTGCTCGATTTTTTCCATTCAATATCCGATAACTGCTTACATTTCAATTACATATTATTAAAGCTGACGTAATAAATCGAAAAAATCATCATTCCCGGCCCTGTAATCAAGGATATCGTAAGGGGCTGGGTGAATTTTTACATGGTCACCCAGGTGTAATCTAGAAAACACAACAAACTCATCCCACCCCAAAAAATAGTAACAGTCACAACCTTCGTCTCTAGTCACTTGCAGTGTCAATTTGCTACCGTGAAGGTTGCGCATGTGTAGTAATTCGGGGATTCCAAGCTGCATTCTAACACGCCATTGCATGTACTGCCTACATATCCACTGTACATGGGAAACAACATTACAACACATAATTGTAAAATGATCGATTTTAGTACTAAAATTTTAATATTACTGAACGTACCGGTTTGGAAAGTCCCGAATATGTTTTGTCAATGTCTATTCGAAAACTCTGCCGGAAAAATGCCCCGTCTGAGGGATACGATAATTCGCCCTTCAAGTAACCTATCCCGGGCCCTCCCTTAACATAAATATCTAATAGATTCCCTGGAGACGGTATAAAATGAACTTTATTTGTGGGACGAAGATTGTTGTCACGCAAAAATTGTTGCAATCCTCCGTCTAGGTAGTAGGTGTCATCTATTTTGGTTACATAGACGCACCATTGATTCCCATGGTCATCCTTCAGGTAGACACAACTAGCTAACCCGAGACCAGTTTGCTCCAACCAACTTGTGTACTGCGATGGAAGACGCTACAAATCGAAAATGATGAGTTAGATAGCTAAACACATTTCATACAAGAAAAAATTACTCATTACTAAATAGAATACTACCATTTTTCCATCGGTTTGATTTCCGACCGCAATTCTAAATTGGTGTCTGAAATACTCTTCCAGGCTGGGATCCATTTCGCTATTCATTTTCAAAGCTAGTATTACGGAGGATAGGGTTTTTATGGGTTTGAGAAGGTTGTAGATTTTGGAGAGGTATGGAGGGGTATTTATAGATGTGGTGGGAAATTGTAAAATTAAATTTTTTTATTGGACAAGTCTCTGAAAACCGGTCATAAATGCGCACGAAATTGCCAAAACCGTTCAGAAATATTTTTTTTGGTAAAAAAAGCAAAAGTGAGAAGTGACTACACGCTGCAAATTGGCTGGAAGTTGAGGACGGAAGTGGCAATTCCGTCCTCAAACTCACGGGGCAAAGTTAGGGTTTTCGTAGGGTATTTTTTGGCTGGACCGGAACGGAAGTCCCACTTCCGTCTTGGCAAACGTGGCAATGTGCGTGAGGAAAACTGCCACGTCAGCCCGGGCGGAAGTGGGACTTCCGTTCTGGACAAAAATGTTTGTCCCCCATTTTCGGGTGCCATGTCATGACTGAAATGAAAAAACTGGGTCAGGCCCATGCAAAACCCTATTATTAGCTCCTGCCGACAAAAGTATTGAATGTATGTATTCTTTTGCTATTTTTGTACGAGGTTGGATTTTGTTTTTTATTTAAATTTCATGAACCTTAAAAGTTTAACAATCGAAGAAGCCAATAATCCAGTGGGGCATTGGTCGGCCCTTGACCGAAAGGTCCCGGGTTCGATACCCTCCGCCTGCGTGCAGTAAGCTTTATTCTCCCTTATCCAGGGTGTTCTCTCTCCCCAATGTGAAGCAATCGCCCATCGTGGCGTCAAAAAAAAAGTTTAACATTTCTTCCTTTAAGAAAAAAATCTATTTTAAGAAGTAGATGAATAAGACTCTCAATATCATACCGAACTTGGTTGATGTAGCTTATCTTCTTGCATCGTTTGTGAGCTAGCGATTGAGATTTCTTTGAAAAATAATCCATCTTTAGAAAAAAAGAGTTGACCCGTTAAAAGGGGAAATGCCAATGGGAATCATCTTCTTCAGTGCTCCCCACACACCCATATATAAACAAATAAAATGTTCGTATTTGAATTTAGGCTTGAGAATTTCTGTTTTAAAGATTGTAAAAATAAATTATTTGTAAGGAGGAGGTGTGGGGGTAAAAATAAAAAATTATTCCGAAGAATGTGTTGAAGCTCCAAAACATTCTTTTTGAAATGGAAGCCCCAAAATTCCTCCTCTCTTTTCTCTTCCTCTTCTCAATCCTCGTTGCAGGTTCAATATACAACTTTTATCTCCATTTTTTCTTCTCCTATTTAATGTTTTCCTCTAACAAAATTTTTGGTTTTACTATAAAGGCGTCCCCATCTCCTTTGTTTTCTTCTTCATTTTCTCTAATCCCAACTTTCACGTCTGTAAAGGGTGGAACTAGGGTTACCGGTCATTTTCAATAGTTTTTAAAATATTTTTTTATTAAAAAAATATATTTTGGTTTTTAAATATATTAGTAGTAATATTACAATATATATCTCGTATGATTTGTCTAGTAACGTGTAAGTTTTAAATTCCTCATTTATTTTTTTATAAATTACACATTTATATGACTTGAGATTTTGCATGTGAATGCAGTGCATAAAGGTGTACGTGCTTCGGATCCTAATCATTATCGTCATCTCCACCCGGGAGGAGCGGCATAATGGTTTCCGACCGACAAAGCTATTTGTATTCGGAGATGCGTATGCCGACACCGGGAACGTGCAGATGCCAATGGGAGCTAATTCTTGGAAAACCCCATACGGGATGACTTTTCCGGGAATCCAACTGGACGCTACTCTGACGGTCGTGTTTTAACTGATTATATTGGTAATTATAAACATTTTTAACTAATCTTCCTGAGATTTTTCTTCTTCATCATCTTCATTATTTTAGTTCACTTTATCGTTTCTTTTAGCATAAAATCAAATAAGTTTTACTTTTTTGCATTGTATTGTGCAACATCTATTTCGTTCTCAATGTATAAATTCTAAATAACGAACTAAAAACTAAAAACTATGACGTTTTGTTTCTTTGTCTTGGAATTGTATGAATTTGGTCTTTTTCTACAGTACCTCTATTCTAGATTTTTTGCCACATTTGATGAAAACTGTAACTAGAAAATAATTAATCTGAAGAAAATAATTTAAAATATTCTTAATTAATAAGTGAAGAGTTATTATTACTAATTGCATAAGTAATTACTTATTAGTTAGTGATAAAATCGGAAGAGTTGTAATAAATATATATTGATTTTTGAGATGTGATAAATATTTTGAAATGAGAAGAATTTGCAAGTGTAACAATTATTATGAAAAGTACTCCTTCCCTCTCAAATTATTTATTCATTATACTTTTTCGCACGAAAATTAAAATTTCATCAAATTTTATAATTATGATATGGTAAAATGTAAAAAATGACCCTATTTAATTTTAATCACAATTTAATTTTATCTTCTGTTCTCTCTATTATTCTCTCTCCAACATGGGATAGAATTGGAAAATTCATCATTAATGAGCTATTTATTTAAAAAATTGCATGTTAAAAAGAAAATATGCACAGATAATTTGGAACGAAATGAGTACTTATGAAACAAAAACTGATTTTTTCCCTTGTATATTTGAATTGTAATTAATGGAAATTATTTAATGAACAGCTGAATTCTACGGGTTTGATTCTCCCTTACCATATAGATGTATAAAAGATGAGCCTAACAGGCTACATTGTGGAGTTAACTTTGCGTATGGAGGAACTGGTGTTTTTAAAACTTTCTCATCCGAACCAAACATGACTACTCAAATTGATTTCTTTGAGAAGCTCCTAAATGATTGTGTCTACAACAAAAGTGATTTGGAATCATCCTTGTTTTTGCTCGTTAATGCCGGTAATGATTATGGTGTTTATACGGCCAAAGGTGGCACTGATGAGGTGAGTTTGCAAATTCCAATGGAATTATTATCTTATCTTATCCCAAATTATCTGTCTACTTCATATTTTATACGAGAATTAATTTTTCAACAAATTCTATAGTAGGATATGGTGAAATGTCGAACATGACTGTATTTATTTTTAATCTCAATTCAATTCTATTTTCACCATTAATGAACCTTTTATTTAGAAAATGGACAATTAATTTGGGACAGATTGAAAAGAGAAATATGAACACATAATTTGGGACGAAATTAGTATTAATCAGGGTTAATTGCACATTACTAATGAGATAGGATCTTCTATCACTTTCGATCATAGATGGGTCCAATGGAGGCCGATTTCCTTTTTAAATTACTTTGTAGCAGAGGCCAGGAGTACGGAATATTGGGGCACACAATACCGTTAAAAGTTTTAAAGAATTTTATTTTATTGGTGGGGTCAATAAAACATTTGTGTATAAATCATTTATACATTTATCATCTAAATAAATTAAAATATTAAATATACCATATATACTAAATTTATTTTGTTTCACCGGGGTCATGTGACCCCAGTGCCAGCATGCTACATCCGACTATGCTAATTAATTAATTAATTTTTTTTAATTTGCCCGCATAATATTTGCTTAACAACTATTTTTTGCAGGATTTACCAGACTTCGTTAAACAGGTAACAGGCCAACTTAGTTTGAATTTGAAACGCCTGCAGCAACTGGGAGCTCGGAAGATTGCAGTGGCTACCTTGGAGCCCCTGGGATGTCTTCCTCGAAATACAATAGTCTCGTTATTTAAAAAATGCAATGTAACCGAAAATTTTACCGCGTATCTTCACAATCAAATGCTTAACCAAACTGTGATCGAGTTGAACAACGAGTGCGATGATGGATCTTCAATTGTCATCCTCGATATCCATTCTTCTTTCACAACTATTTTTGAAAACAACGGAGATCTCTCAGGTACATCAATCACTAACAATTTGCTACTACTTTCCCGTTTTGTAA